>JASAUF010000396.1:10380000-10774163 GCA_030180095.1 Magnolia changhungtana | reverse complement strand
TTTGAGTTTAGGTTAGGTTTTGGTTAAGGTTTAGGTTATAAGCTATAGAGTTTAGGGAGTGAGAATAGGTAAGGGATTTAGGTTTGAAAATAGGGTTCGGGTTTGAGATCGGGTTTGTTTAGGTTTTTCAAGTCATAGGTTATTTTAGTTTAATTGGAGAATAGGTAAAGGTTTGTGGCTTAGAAATCAATTCTGCTCCTGGATCTGCTTGTGTTTGGGTTTTAGGTCACAGGTTTTGCTTAGGTTAAGGTTATGTAAAGCCGAGGCTGGGTTTGGGTTTAGGCTTGTGTTATGTTATGTGTTTAGGGAATTGAGAGGTAAAGGTTTAGGTTAATCAAAGTTCCGGTTCTGATCGTTTGTTTGTTATAAGCTATAGGTTTAGGCCTTGGGTTAATTGAGAATAGGGTAAAAGGTTTAGGTTGTAAAGGTTTATGAAATCAAATCGTTTGGTTGGATTGGGGTTTATGTTTGGGTTTTAGGTCATAGGTTTTGGTTTAGGTTAAGGTTATAAAGTTAAGGTTTGGGTTTAGGTATAAGGTTTTCGTTAATCGGTTTAGGCTATAAGCTATAAGTTTAGTGGAATCGAAATAGGTCAATTTAGGTTTAGGTTTAGAAATTGGGTTCGTGAAGTTCGTGAGATCGGGTTTATGTTTAAGGATTTTTAAAGTCATAGGTTTTCAAGCCACGTTAAGTTTTGATAAGTTTAAGGTTTAGGTTTAGGTTAAGGTTTTTAGTTAAGGTTTAGGTTAACTTCATATGGTTTAGTGGAATTGAGAATAGGTAAAGGTTTAGGCTGTAGGAAATCGGGTTTAGGTTTAGATCACGAGTTTATGTTTGAGTTTTAGGTCATAGTTTTGCTTTAGGTTAAGGTTATAAATTGAGGTTTAGGTTTGGGTTGTGTTATAGGTTTTGGGGTTTAGGTTATAAGTATCATAAATTTGGTTAAATAGTGGAATTGAGAATAGGTTAAAGGAATTTAGCTCATATTGTAAAATTCGTTGCTGTGTCTCAAATCGGAGATTCGGGTTTATGTTTAAGCTGAGAGTTTAGGTCATAGGTGTTTTTTAGGTTAAGGTTATAAAGTTGATTTGCTTAAAGTTAAGGTTTTGGTTAAGGTTTAGGTTATGCTATAAAGTTTAGGGAATTTAGAATAGGTAAAGGCTTAGGTTTAGGAAATTGGAGTTGGCAGTTCGGGATCGGTTTATGTTTGGGTTTAGGTCATAGGTTTTGGTTTAGGTTAAGGTTATAGGTTTAGTTTGGAAGTTTAGGTTAAGGTTTAGGTTAAGGTTTAGGTTATAAGCTATAGGTTTAGAAGTGAGAATAGGTAAAGGTTTAGGTTTAGTGGAAATCGGGTTGAGCTCTGGGATCTGAGTTTATGTTTGGATTTTAGGTCATAGGTTTAGTTTAGGTTAAGGCTATGTTAGTTTGCTTAGGTTTGCTGTTAAGCTAGGTTAAAGTTTTGTTAAATTTAGGTTATAAGCTATAGGTTTGCTTAAGTTTGTGTGGAATCGAGAAAGTAAAGTTTAGGCTTTAGAAATGGGTTCAAAGTGTGGATCGGGTTTATGTTTGGGTTTTAGGTCATAGGTTTGCCTAGGTTAGGAGATTGGTTATAGGTTATGGAGGTTTGTGGTTTAGGTTAAGGTTTTGGTTAAGGTTTAGGTTATAAGCCATAAAGTGCTTTAGGGAATTGGAGAATAGGTTGAAAGTTTAAAGCTAGTGGAAATCAGTTCGGTTTGGGATCGAAATTTATGTTTGGGTTTTAGGTCATAGGTTTAGGTTTGTGTTAGGTTATAGTTTACGAGGTTTAGGGGAATTAGAATTGAAGGTTTAGCTAAGGATTAGGTTATAAGGGTTATAAAGATTTAGTGAAGTTAAGGTTCTGAGAACAGGCAAGTTAAGGTTTTTAGGTTGTTTAGTGAAATCATAGGTTTGGTTCTGGATCGGTTTATGTTTGGGTTTTAGGTACATAGTTGCTAGATTTGGTTTAGGTTAAGGTTATAGGTTGAGGTTTGAGTTTAGGTTAAGGTTTTACAGGTTATGTTTAGGTTATAAGTTATAGGTTTAGGGAAATGAAATAGGTAAAGGTTTAGGTTTAGGAAATCGGGGTTCGGGTTCGGGTTTGGGTTTATGTTTGTTTGAGTTTTAGGTCATAGGTTTTGGTTTAGGTTAAGAGTTATAGGTTGAGGTTTAGGTTTAGGTTAAGGTTTTGCTTAAGGTTTAGGTTATAAGCTATAGGTTTAGGGAAATGAGAATAGTAAAGGTTTAGGTTTAGAAATCGGGTTCGGAGTTCGAGATCGGGTTTATGTTTGGGTTTTAGGTCATAGTTTTGGTTTAGTTAAGGTTTAGGTTGAGGTTTGGAGTTTGGTTAAGGTTTTGGTTAAGGTTTAGGTTATAAGCTATAGGTTTAGGGAATTGAGAATAAGTAAAGGTTTAGGTTTAGGAAAATCGGGTTAGTTCGAGAATCGGGTTTATGTTTGGGTTTTAGGTCATAGGTTTTGGTTTAAGGTTAAGTTTAGGTTATAGGTTTAGGTTATGGGTTTAAGGTTAAGGTTTTGGTTAAGGTTTAGTTATAAGCTTTAGCTATGGTTTAGAAATTGAGAATAGATTATAAGTAAAGGTTTAAGGTTTAGAAATCGGGTTCGGGTTGAGATCGAGTTTATGTTTGAGTTTTAGGTCATAGGTTTTGGTTTAGGTTAAGGTTATAGGTTTAGGTTTGGGTTTAGGTTAAGGTTTTGGTTAAGGTTTAGGTTATAAGCTTGTAGGTTTGGGGTGAGAATAGGTAAAGGTTTAGGTTTAGAAATCGAGGTTCGGAGTTCCTGGATCGGGTTTATGTTTGGTTTTAGGTCATAGGTTTTAGTTTAGGTTAAGGTTATAGGTTTAGGTTTAGGTTTAGGTTAAGGTTTTGGTTAAGGTTTAGGTTATAAGCTATAGGTTTAGGGTGAGAATAGGTAAAGGTTTAGGTTTAGAAATCGGGTTGATTCGAGATCGGGTTTATGTTTGGGTTTTAGGTCATAGAAGTTTTAGTTTAGGTTAAGGTTATAGGTTTAGGTTTGGGTTTAAATTAAGGCTTTTGTTAAGGTTTAGGTTATAAGCTATGAAGTTTAGGGAATTGAGAATAGGTAAAGTTTAGGTTTAGAAATCGGGTTGAGTTCGGGATCGGGTTTATGTTGGGTTTTAGGTCATAGGTTTTGGTTTAGGTTAAGGTTATAGGTTTAGGTTTGGGTTTAGAGTTAAAGGTTTTAAGGTTTAGGTTATAAAGCTATAGGTTTAGGGTTGAGAATAGGTAAAGGTTTAGGTTTAGTGAAAATGGGTTGAGTTAGAATCGGGTTTATGTTTGGGTTTTAGGTCATAGGTTTTGGTTTAGGATTAAGTTATAGGTTTAGGTTTGGGTTTAGGATTAAGGTTTTGGTTAAGGTTTAGGTTATAAGCTATAGGTTTAGGGAATTGAGAATAAGTAAAGTTTAGGTTTAGGAAATCGGGTTCGGAGTTCGGGATCGAGTTTATGTTTGGGTTTTAGGTCATAGGTTTTAGTTTAGGTTAAGGTTATAGGTTTAGGTTTGAAGTTTAGGTTAAGGTTTGGTTAAGTTTAGGTTATAAGCTATAGGTTTAGAGAATTGAGAATAGGTAAAGGTTTAGGTTTAGAAATCGGGTTCTGGTTGGATCGGGTTTATGTTTGGGTTTTAGTCATAGGTTTTAGTTTAGGTTAAGGTTATAGGTTTAGGTTTAGGTTTAAATTAAGGTTTTGGTTAAGGTTTAGGTTATAAGCTATAGGTTTAGGGAGTGAGAATAGGTAAGGTTTAGGTTTAGGAAATCGGGTTCGGAGTTGGATCGGGTTTATGTTTGGGTTTTAGGTCATTTAGGTTTTAAGTTTTGGTTTAAGTTAAGGTTATAGGTTGAGGTTTGGGTTTAGGTTAAGGTTTTTGGTTAAGGTTTAGGTTATAAGCTATAGGTTTAGGGAAATTGAGAATAGGTTAAGGTTTAGGTTTAGAAATCGGGTTCGGTTGAGATCGGGTTTATGTTTGGGTTTTAGGTCATAGGTTTTGGTTTAGGAGTTAAGGTTATAGGTTTAGGTTTGGGTTTAGGTTAAGGTTTTAGGTTAAGGTTTAGGTTATAAGCTATAGGTTTAGGAAATTGAGAATAGGTAAAGGTTTAGGTTTAGGAAATCGGTTCGGGTTGAGATCGAGTTTATGTTTGGGTTTTAGGTCATAGGTTTTGGTTTAGGTTAAGGTTATAGGTTTAGAAGTTTGAGTTTAAGTTAAGGTTTTGGTTAAGGTTTAGGTTATAAGCTATATGTTTAGGTTTAGGTGAATTGAGAAATAGGTAAGGTTTAGGATTTAGAAATTTTAGTGTCATAAATTGGGTTTGGGATCGGGTTTATGTTTGGTTTTAGGTCATAGGTTTTAAGTTTAGGTTAAGGTTATAGGTTAGGTTTAAGTTTAGGTTTATGGTTTTGAGGCCTTGTTAAGGTTTAGGTTATAAGGTATTAGGTTTAGGGAATAGTTGAGAATAGGTAAAGGTTTAGGTTTAGGAAATCGGGTTCGAGTTCGGGATCGGGTTTATGTTTAGGTTTTAGGTCATAGGTTTTGGTTTAGGTTAAGGTTATAGGTTTAGGTTTGGTTTAGGTTAAGGTTTTGGTTAAGGTTTAGGTTATAAGCTATAGGTTTAGGGAATTGAGAGTAAATAGGTAAAGGTTTAGGTTTGGGAAATCGGGTTCGGTTCGGATCGGGTTTATGTTTAGGTTTTAGGTCATAGGTTTTGGTTTAGGTTAAGGTTATAGGTTTAGGTTTGGGTTTAAGTTAAGGTTTTTTTAAGGTTTAGGTTATAAGCTATAGGTTTAGGGAATTGAGAATAGGTAAAGGTTTTAGGTTTAGGAAATCAAGTTCGGGTTCGGATCGGGTTTATGTTTGGGTTTTAGGTCATAGGTTTTGGTTTAGGTTAAGGTTATAGGTTTAGGTTTAGGTTTAGGTTAAGGTTTTGGGTTAAGGTTTAGGTTATAAGCTATAGGTTTAGAAATTGAGAATAGGTAAAGGTTTAGGTTTAGGAAATCGGGTTCGGGTTCGGGATCGGGTTTATGTTTAGGTTTTAGGTCATAGGTTTTGGTTTAGGTTAAGGTTATAGGTTTAGGTTTGAGTTTAGGTTAAGGTTTGGTTAAGGTTTAGGTTATAAGCTATAGGTTTAGGGAATTGAGAATAGGTAAGGTTTAGGTTTAGAAATCGGTTCGAAGGTTTCGGGATCGGGTTTATGTTTGGGTTTTAGGTCATAGGTTTTGGTTTAGGTTAAGGTTATAGGTTTAGGTTTGGGTTTAGGTTAAGGTTTTAGGTTAAGGTTTAGTTTATAAGCTATAGGTTTAGGGAATTGAGAATAGGTAAAGGTTTAGGTTTAGGAAATCGGGTTCGGGTTCGGGATCGGGTTTATGTTTGGGTTTTAGGTCATAGGTTTTGATTTAGGTTAAGGTTATAGGTTTAGGTTTGAGTTTAGGTTAAGGTTTTGGTTAGGTTTAGGTTATAAGCTATAGGTTTAGGGAATTGAGAATAGGTAAAGGTTTAGGTTTAGAAAATCGGGTTCGGGTTCGGGATCGGGTTTATGTTTGAGTTTTAGGTCATAGGTTTTGGTTTAGGTTAAGGTTATAGGTTGAGGTTTGGGTTTAGGTTAAGGTTTTGGTTAAGGTTTAGGTTATAAGCTATAGGTTTAGGAATGAGAATAGGTAAAGGTTTAGGTTTAGGAAATCGGGTTCGGGTTGGGATCGGGTTTATGTTTGGGTTTTAGGTCATAGGTTTTGGTTTAGGTTAAGGTTATAGGTTTAGGTTTGGGTTTAGGTTAAGGTTTTGGTTAAGGTTTAGGTTATAAGCTATAGGTTTAGGAATTGAGAATAGGTAAAGGTTTAGGTTTAGAAATCGGGTTCGGGTTCGGATCGGGTTTATGTTTGGGTTTTAGGTCATAGGTTTTGGTTTAGGTTAAGGTTATAGGTTTAGAGTTTGGGTTTAGGTTAAGGTTTTGGTTAAGGTTTAGGTTATAAGTATAGGTTTAGGGTGAATTGAGAATAGGTAAGGTTTAGGTTTAGGAATCGGGTTCGGGTTCGGATCGGGTTTATGTTTAGGTTTTAGGTCATAGGTTTTGGTTTAGGTTAAGGTTATAGGTTGAGGTTTGGGTTTAGGTTAAGGTTTTGGTTAAGGTTTAGGTTATAAGCTATAGGTTTAGGGAATTGAGAATAGGTAAAGGTTTAGGTTTAGGAAATCGGTTCGGGTTCGGATCGGGTTTATGTTTGGGTTTTAGGTCATAGGTTTTGGTTTAGGTTAAGGTTATAGGTTTAGGTTTGGGTTTAGGTTAAGGTTTTGGTTAAGGTTTAGGTTATAAGTTATAGGTTTAGGGAATTGAGAATAGGTAAAGGTTTAGGTTTAGGAAATCGGGTTCGGGTTCGGGATCGAGTTTATGTTTGGGTTTTAGGTCATAGGTCTTGGTTTAGGTTAAGGTTATAGGTTTAGGTTTGGGTTTAGGTTAAGGTTTTGGTTAATGTTTAGGTTATAAGTTATAGGTTTAGGGAATTGAGAATAGGTAAAGGTTTAGGTTTAGAAATCGGGTTCGGGTTCGGATCGGGTTTTATGTTTAGGTTTTAGGTCATAGGTTTTGGTTTAGGTTAAGGTTATAGGTTGAGGTTTGGGTTTAGGTTAAGGTTTTGGTTAAGGTTTAGGTTATAAGCTATAGGTTTAGGAATTGAATTGAGAATAGGTTAAGGTTTAGGTTTAGAAATCGGGTTCGGGTTCGGGATCGGGTTTATGTTTGGGTTTTAGGTCATAGGTTTTGGTTTAGGTTAAAGTTATAGGTTGAGGTTTGGTTTAGGTTAAGGTTTTGGTTAAGGTTTAGGTTATAAGCTATAGGTTTAGGGAATGAGAATAGGTAAGGTTTAGGTTTAGAAATCGGTTCGGGTTCGGATCGGGTTTATGTTTGGGTTTTAGTCATAGGTTTTGGTTTAGGTTAAGGTTATAGGTTTAGGTTTAGGTTTAGGTTAAGGTTTTGGTTAAGGTTTAGGTTATAAGTATAGGTTTAGGGAATTGAGAATAGGTAAAGGTTTAGGTTTAGGAAATCGGAGTTCGGAGTTCGGGATCGGGTTTATGTTTGGTTTTAGGTCATAGGTTTTGGTTTAGGTTAAGGTTATAGGTTGAGGTTTGGGTTTAGGTTAAGGTTTTGGTTATGGTTTAGGTTATAAGCTATAGGTTTAGGGAATTGAGAATAGGTAAGGTTTAGGTTTAGGAAATCGGGTTCGGGTTTGGATCGGGTTTATGTTTGGGTTTTAGGTCATAGGTTTTGGTTTAGGTTAAGGTTATAGGTTTAGGTTTGGGTTTAGGTTAAGGTTTTGGTTAAGGTTTAGGTTATAAGCTATAGGTTTAGGGAATTGAGAATAGGTAAAGGTTTAGGTTTAGAAATCGGGTTTGGGTTTGGGATCGGGTTTATGTTTGGGTTTTAGGTCATAGGTTTTGGTTTAGGTTAAGGTTATAGGTTTAGGTTGGGGTTTAGGTTAAGGTTTTGTTAAGGTTTAGGTTATAAGCTATAGGTTTAGGGAATTAGAATAGGTAAAGGTTTAGGTTTAGGAAATTGGGTTCGAGTTCGGGATCGGGTTTATGTTTGGGTTTTAGGTCATAGGTTTTGTTTTAGGTTAAGGTTATAGGTTTAGGTTTGGGTTTAGGTTAAGGTTTTGGTTAAGGTTTAGGTTATAAACTATAGGTTTAGGGGAATGAGAATAGGTAAAGGTTTAGGTTTAGAAATCGGTTCGGGTTCATGATCGGGTTTATGTTTGGGTTTTAGGTCATAGGTTTTGTTTAGGTTAAGGTTATAGGTTTAGGTTTGGGTTTAGGTTAAGGTTTTGGTTAAGGTTTAGGTTATAAGCTATAGGTTTAGGGAAATGAGAATAGGTAAAGTTTAGGTTTAGAAATCGGGTTCGGTTCTGGATCGGGTTTATGTTTGGGTTTTAGGTCATAGGTTTTGGTTTAGGTTAAGTTATAGGTTTAGGTTTGAGTTTAGGTTAAGGTTTTGGTTAAGGTTTAGGTTATAAGCTATAGGTTTAGGGAATTGAGAATAGGTAAAGGTTTAGGTTTAGGAAATCGGGTTGGGTTCGGATCGGGTTTATGTTTGAGTTTAGGTCATAGGTTTTGGTTTAGGTTAAGGTTATAGGTTGAGGTTTGGGTTTAGGTTAAGGTTTTGGTTATGGTTTAGGTTATAAGCTATAGGTTTAGGGAATTGAGAATAGGTAAAGGTTTAGGTTTAGGAAATTGGGTTCGAGTTCAGATCGGGTTTATGTTTGATTTTAGGTCATAGGTTTTGGTTTTGGTTAAGGTTATAGGTTTAGGTTTGGGTTTGAAAGGTTTTGGTTAAGGTTTAGGTTATAAGCTATAGGTTTAGGAATTGAGAATAGGTAAAGGTTTAGGTTTAGAAATCGGGTTCGGGTTCGGGATCGGGTTTATGTTTGGGTTTTTAGGTCATAGGATTTGGTTTAGGTTAAGGTTATAGGTTTAGGTTTGGGTTTAGGTTAAGGTTTTGGTTAAGGTTTAGGTTATAAGCTATAGGTTTAGGGAATTGAGAATAGGTAAAGGTTTAGGTTTACGAAATCGGGTTTGGGTTCGGGATCGGGTTTTGTTTAGGTTTTAGGTCATAGGTTTTGGTTAGGTTAAGTTAGGTTAAGGTTATAGGTTGAGGTTTGGGTTTGGTTTAGTTAAGGTTTAGGTTATAAGCTATAGGTTTAGGGAATTGAGAATAGGTAAAGGTTTAGGTTTAGGAAATCGGGTTCGGGTTCGGGATTGGTTTATGTTTGGGTTTTAGGTCATAGGTTTTGGTTTAGGTTAAGGTTATAGGTTGAGGTTTTGGTTTAGGTTAAGGTTTTGGTTAATGTTTAGGTTATAAGCTAAAGGTTTTGGGAATTGAGAATAGGTAAAGGTTTAGGTTTAGAAATCAGGTTCGGGTTCGGGATCGGGTTTATGTTTGGGTTTTAGGTCATAGGTTTTGGTTTAGGTTAAGGTTATAGGTTGAGGTTTGGGTTTAGGTTAAGGTTTTGGTTAAGGTTTAGGTTATAAGCTATAAGTTTAGGGAATTGAGAATAGGTAAAGGTTTAGGTTTAGAAAATTGGGTTCAGGTTCAGGATCGGGTTTATGTTTGGGTTTTAGGTCATAGGTTTTGGTTTACGTTAAGGTTTTAGGTTAAGGTTTGGGTTTAGGTTAAGGTTTTGGTTAAGGTTTAGGTTATAAGCTATAGGTTTAGGGAATGAGAATAGGTAAAGGTTTAGGTTTAGAAATCGGGTTCGGGTTCGGGATCGAGTTTATGTTTGGGTTTTAGGTCATAGGTTTTGGTTTAGGTTAAGGTTATAGGTTTAGGTTTGGGGTTTAGGTTAAGGTTTTGGTTAAGGTTTAGGTTATAAGCTATAGGTTTAGGGAATTGAGAATAGGTAAAGGTTTAGGTTTAGAAATTGGGTTCGAGTTCGGATCGAGTTTATGTTTGGGTTTTAGGTCATAGGTTTTGGTTTAGGTTAAGGTTATAGGTTTAGGTTTGGGTTTAGGTTAAGGTTTTGGTTAAGGTTTAGGTTATAAGCTATAGGTTTAGGGAATTGAGAATAGGTAAAGGTTTAGGTTTAGGAAATCGGGTTCGGGTTCGGGATCGAGTTTATGTTTGGGTTTTAGGTCATAGGTTTTGGTTTAGGTTAAGGTTATAGGTTTAGGTTTGTGTTTAGGTTAAGGTTTTGGTTAAGGTTTAGGTTATAAGCTATAGGTTTAGGGAATTGAGAATAGGTAAAGGTTTAGGTTTAGGAATTCGGGTTCGGGTTCGGGATCGGGTTTATGTTTGGGTTTTAGGTCATAGATTTTGGTTTAGGTTAAGGTTATAGGTTGAGGTTTGGGTTTAGGTTAAGGTTTTGCTTAATATTTAGGTTATAAGCTATAGGTTTAGGGAATTGAGAATAGGTAAAGGTTTAGGTTTAGGAAATCGGAGGTTCGGGTTCGTGATCGGGTTTATGTTTGGGTTTAAGGTCATAGGTTTTGGTTTAGGTTAAGGTTATAGGTTGAGGTTTGGGTTTAGGTTAAGGTTTTGGTTAAGGTTTAGGTTATAAGCTACTGGTTTAGGGAATTGAGAATAGTTAAAGGTTTAGGTTTAGAAATCGGGTTCGGTTCGGGATCGAGATTATGTTTGGGTTTTAGGTCATAGGTTTTGGTTTAGGTAAAGGTTTTAGGTTTAGGTTTGGGTTTAGGTTAAGGTTTTGGTTATAAGCTATAGGTTTAGGGAATTGAGAATAGGTAAAGGTTTAGGTTTAGGAAATCGGGTTCGGGTTCGGATCGAGTTTATGTTTGGGTTTTAGGTCATAGGTTTTGGTTTAGGTTAAGGTTATAGGATTAGGTTTGGGTTTAGGTTAAGGTTTTGGTTAAGGTTTAGGTTATAAGCTATAGGTTTAGGGAATTGAGAATAGGTAAAGGTTTAGGTTTAGGAAATCGGGTTCGGGTTCGGGATCGGGTTTATGTTTAGGCTTTAGATCATAGGTTTTGTTTTAGGTTAAGGTTATAGGTTGAGGTTTGGGTTTAGGTTAAGGTTTTGGTTATAAGCTATAGGTTTAGGGAATTGAGAATAGGTAAAGGTTTAGGTTTAGGAAATCGGGTTCGGGTTCGGGATCGGGTTTATGTTTGGGTTTTAGGTCATAGGTTTTGGTTTAGGTTAAGGTTATAGGTTGAGGTTTGGGTTTAGGTTAAGGTTTTGGTTAAGGTTTAGGTTATAAGCTATAGGTTTAGGGAATTGAGAATAGGTAAAGGTTTAGGTTTAGGAAATCAACTTCGGGTTCGGGATCGGGTTTATGTTTAGGTTTTAGGTAATAGGTTTTGGTTTAGGTTAAGGTTATAGGTTAAGGTTTGGGTTTAGGTTAAGGTTTTGGTTATGGTTTAGGTTATAGGCTATAGGTTTAGGGAATTGAGAATAGGTAAAGGTCTAGGTTTAGGAAATTGGGTTCAGGTTCAGGATCGGGTTTATGTTTGGGTTTTAGGTCATAGGTTTTGGTTTAGGTTAAGGTTATAGGTTTAGGTTTGGGTTTAGGTTAAGGTTTTGGTTAAGGTTTAGGTTATAAGCTATAGGTTTAGGGAATTGGGAGTAGGTAAAGGTTTTGGTTTAGGAAATCGGGTTTGGGTTTGAGATCGGGTTTATGTTCGGGTTTTAGGTCATATGTTTTTGTTTAGGTTAAGGTTATAGGTTTAGGTTGGTGTTTAGGTTATGGTTTTGATTAAGGTTTAGGTTATAAGCTATTGGTTTAGGGAATTGACAATAGGTAAAGGTTTAGGTTTAGGAAATTGGGTTCAGGTTCGGGATCGGGTTTATGTTTGGGTTTTAGGTCATAGGTTTTGGTTTAGGTTAAGGTTATTGGTTTAGGTTTGGGTTTAGGTTAAGGTTTTGTTTAACGTTTAAGTTATAAGCTATAGGTTTAGGGAATTTAGAATCGGTAAAGGTTTAGGTTTAGGAAATTGGGTTCAGGATCGGGATCGGGTTTATGTTTGGGATTTAGGTCATAGGTTTTAGTTTAGGTTAAGGTTATAGGTTTAGGTTTGGGTTTAGGTTAAGGTTTTGGTTAAGGTTTAGGTTATAAGCTATAGGTTTAGGGAATTGAGAATAGGTAAAGGTTTAGGTTTAGGAAATCGGGTTCGGGTTTGGGATCGAGTTTATATTTGGGTTTTAGGTCATAGGTTTTGGTTTACGTTTAGGTTATAGGTTTAGGTTTGGGTTTAGGTTAAGGTTTTGGTTAAGGTTTAGGTTATAAGCTATAGGTTTAGGGAATTGAGAATAGGTAAAGGTTTAGGTTTAGGAAATCGGGTTCGGGTTCGGGATCGGGTTTATGTTTAGGTTTTAGGTCATAGGTTTTGGTTTAGGTTAAGGTTATAGGTTGAGGTTTAGGTTTAGGTTAAGGTTTTGGTTAAGGTTTAGGTTATAAGCTATAGGTTTAGGGAATTGAGAATAGGTAAAGGTTTAGGTTTAGGAAATCGGGTTCGGGTTCGGGATCGGGTTTATGTTTGGGTTTTAGGTCATAGGTTTTGATTTAGGTTAAGGTTATAGGTTGAGGTTTGGGTTTAGGTGAAGGTTTTGGTTAAGGTTTAGGTTATAAGCTATAGGTTTAGGGAATTGAGAATAGGTAAAGGTTTAGGTTTAGGAAATCGGGTTCAGGTTCGGGATCGAGTTTATGTTTGGGTTTTAGGTCATAGGTTTTGGTTTAGGTTAAGGTTATAGGTTTAGGTTTGGGTTTAGGTTAAGGTTTTGGTTAAGGTTTAGGTTATAAGCCATAGGTTTAGGGAATTGAGAATAGGTAAAGGTTTCAGTTTAGGAAATCGGGTTCGGGTTTGGGATCGAGTTTATGTTTGGGTTTTAGGTCATAGGTTTTGGTTTATGTTAAGGTTATAGGTTTAGGTTTGGGTTTAGGTTAAGGTTTTGGTTAAGGTTTAGGTTATAAGCTATATGTTTAGGGAATTGAGAATAGGTAAAGGTTTAGGTTTAGGAAATCGGGTTCTGGTTCGGGATCGGGTTTATGTTTAGGCTTTAGGTCATAGGTTTTGGTTTAGGTTAAGGTTATAGGTTGAGGTTTGGGTTTAGGTTAAGGTTTTGGTTTAGGTTAAGGTTATAGGTTGAGGTTTGGGTTTAGGTTAAGGTTTTGGTTAAGGTTTAGGTTATAAGGTTATAGGTTGAGGTTTGGGTTTAGGTTAAGGTTTTGGTTAAGGTTTAGGTTATAAGCTATAGGTTTAGGGAATTGAGAATAGGTAACGGTTTAGGTTTAGGAAATCGGGTTCGGGTTCGGGATCGGGTTTATGTTTGGGTTTTAGGTCATAGGTTTTGGTTTAGGTTAAGGTTATAGGTTAAGGTTTGGGTTTAGGTTAAGGTTTTGGTTAAGGTCTAGGTTATAAGCTATAGGTTTAGGGAATTGAGAATAGGTAAAGGTTTAGGCTTAGGAAATCAGGTTCGGGTTCGGGATCGGGTTTATGTTTAGGCTTTAGGTCATAGGTTTTGGTTTAGGTTAAGGTTATAGGTTGAGGTTTGGGTTTAGGTTAAGGTTTTGGTTATGGTTTAGGTTATAAGCTATAGGTTTAGGGAATTGAGAATAGGTAAAGGTCTAGGTTTAGGAAATGGGTTGCAGTTCGGATCGGGTTTATGTTTGGATTTTAGGTCATAGGTTTTGGTTTAGGTTAAGGTTATAGGTTTAGGTTTGGGTTTAGGGTAAGGTTTTGGTTAAGGTTTAGGTTATAAGCTATAGGTTTAGGAAATTGAGAATAGGTAAAGGTTTAGGTTTAGAAATCGGGTTCGGGTTCGGATCGGGTTTATGTTTAGGTTTTAGGTCATAGGATTTGGTTTAGGTTAAGGCTATAGGTTGAGGTTTTGGTTTAGGTTAAGGTTTTGGTTAAGGTTTAGGTTATAAGCTATAGGTTTAGGGAATTGAGAACAGGTAAAGGTTTAGGTTTACGAAATCGGGTTCGGGTTCGGGATCGGGTTTTGTTTAGGTTTTAGGTCATAGGTTTTGGTTTAGGTTAAGGTTATAGGTTGAGGTTTGGGTTTGGGTTAAGGTTTAGGTTATAAGCTATAGGTTTAGGGAATTGAGAATAGGTAAAGGTTTAGGTTTAGGAAATCAGGTTCGGGTTCGGGATTGGTTTTATGTTTGGGTTTTAGGTCATAGGTTTTGGTTTAGGTTAAGGTTATAGGTTGAGGTTTTGGTTTAGGTTAAGGTTTTGGTAATGTTTAGGTTATAAGCTATAGGTTTAGGGAATTGAGAATAGGTAAAGGTTTAGGTTTAGGAAATCGGGTTCGGGTTTGGGATCAAGTTTATGTTTGGGTTTTAGGTCATAGGTTTTGGTTTACGTTTAGGTTATAGGTTTAGGTTTGGGTTTAGGTTAAGGTTTTGGTTAAGGTTTAGATTATAAGCTATAGGTTTAGGGAATTGAGAATAGGTAAAGGTTTAGGTTTAGAAATCGGGTTCGGGTTCGGGATCGGGTTTATGTTTGGGTTTTAGGTCATAGGTTTTGTTTAGGTTAAGGTTATAGGTTGAGGTTTGGGTTTAGGTTAAGGTTTTGGTTAAGGTTTAGGTTATAAGCTATAGGTTTAGGGAATTGAGAATAGGTAAAGGTTTAGGTTTAGGAAATCGGGTTCGGGTTCGGGATCGGGTTTATGTTTGGGTTTTAGGTCATAGGTTTTGGTTTAGGTTAAGGTTATAGGTTGAGGTTTGGGTTTAGGTTAAGGTTTTGGTTAAGGTTTAGGTTATAAGCTATAGGTTTAGGGAATTGAGAATAGGTAAAGGTTTAGGTTTAGGAAATCGGGTTCGGGTTCGGGATCGGGTTTATGTTTGAGTTTTAGGTCATAGGTTTTGGTTTAGGTTAAGGTTATAGGTTGAGGTTTGGGTTTAGGTTAAGGTTTTGGTTAAGGTTTAGGTTATAAGCTATAGGTTTAGGGAATTGAGAATAGGTAAAGGTTTAGGTTTAGAAAATCGGGTTCAGGATGAGGATCGTGTTTGTGTTTGGGTTTTAGGTCATAGGTTTTGGTTTACGTTAAGGTTATAGGTTTAGGTTTGGGTTTAGGTTAAGGTTTTGGTTAAGGTTTAGGTTATAAGCTATAGGTTTAGGGAATTGAGAATAGGTAAAGGTTTAGGTTTAGGAAATCGGGTTCGGGTTCGGGATCGAGTTTATGTTTGGGTTTTAGGTCATAGGTCTTGGTTTAGGTTAAGGTTATAGGTTTAGGTTTGGGTTTAGGTTAAGGTTTTGGTTAATGTTTAGGTTATAAGTTATAGGTTTAGGGAATTGAGAATAGGTAAAGGTTTAGGTTTAGGAAATCGGGTTCGGGTTCGGGATCGGGTTTATGTTTAGGTTTTAGGTCATAGGTTTTGGTTTAGGTTAAGGTTATAGGTTGAGGTTTGGGTTTAGGTTTTAGTTAAGGTTTTGGTTAAGGTTTAGGTTATAAGCTATAGGTTTAGGGAATTGAGAATAGGTAAAGGTTTAGGTTTAGGAAATCGGGTTCGGGTTCGGGATCGGGTTTATGTTTGGGTTTTAGGTCATAGGTTTTGGTTTAGGTTAAGGTTATAGGTTGAGGTTTGGGTTTTGGATAAGGTTTTGGTTAAGGTTTAGGTTATAAGCTATAGGTTTAGAGAATTGAGAATCGGTAAAGGTTTAGGTTTAGGAAATCCGGTTCGGGTTCGGGATCGGGTTTATGTTTGGGTTTTAGGTCATAGGTTTTGGTTTAGGTTAAGGTTATAGGTTGAGGTTTAGGTTTAGGTTAAGGTTTTGGTTAAGGTTTAGGTTATAAGCTATAGGTTTAGGGAATTGAGAATAGGTAAAGGTTTAGGTTTAGGAAATCAGGTTCGGGCTCGGGATCGGGTTTATGTTTAGGTTTTAGGTCATAGGTTTTGGTTTAGGTTAAGGTTATAGGTTGAGGTTTGGGTTTAGGTTAAGGTTTTTGTTATGGTTTAGGTTATAAGCAATAGGTTTAGGGAATTGAGAATCGGTAAAGGTTTACGTTTAGGAAATCGGGTTCAGGTTCAGGATCGGGTTTATTTTTCGGTTTTAGGTCATAGGTTTTGGTTTAGGTTAAGGTTATAGGTTTAGGTTTGGGTTTAGGTTAAGGTTTTGGTTAAGGTTTAGGTTATAAGCTATAGGTTTAGGGAATTGAGAATAGGTAAAGGTTTTGGTTTAGAAAATTGGGTTTGGGTTTGGGATCGGGTTTATGTTTGGGTTTTAGGTCATATGTTTTTGTTTAGGTTAAGGTTATAGGTTTAGGTTGGGGTTTAGGTTAAGGTTTTGATTAAGGTTTAGGTTATAAGCTATTGGTTTAGGGAATTGACAATAGGGAAAGGTTTAGGTTTAGAAATTGGGTTCAGTTTCGGGATCGGGTTTATGTTTGGGTTTTAGGTCATAGGTTTTGGTTTAGGTTAAGGTTATAGGTTTAGGTTTGGGTTTAGGTTAAGGTTTTGGTTAACGTTTAGGCTATAAGCTATAGGATTATGGAATTGAGAATAGGTAAAGGTTTAGGTTTAGGAAATTGGGTTCAGGTTCGGGATCGTGTTTATGTTTGGGTTTTAGGTCATAGGTTTTAGTTTAGGTTAAGGTTATAGGTTTAGGTTTGGGTTTAGGTTAAGGTTTTGGTTAGGTTTAGGTTATAAGCTATAGGTTTAGGGAATTGAGAATAGGTAAAGGTTTAGGTTTAGAAATCGGGTTCGGTTCGGATCGAGTTTATGTTTGGGTTTTAGGTCATAGGTTTTGGTTTAGGTTAAGGTTATAGGTTTAGGTTTTGGTTTTGGTTAATTTTTTTGATTAAGGTTTAGGTTATAAGCTATAGGTTTAGGGAATTGAGAATAGGTAAAGGTTTAGGTTTAGGAAATCGGGTTCGGGTTCGGGATCGGGTTTATGTTTGGGTTTTAGGTCATAGGTTTTGATTTAGGTTAAGGTTATAGGTTGAAGTTTGGGTTTAGGTTAAGGTTTTGGTTAATGTTTAGGTTATAAGCTATAAGTTTAGGGAATTGAGAATAGGTAAAGGTTTAGGTTTAGGAAATCAGGTTCGGGTTCGGGATCGGGTTTATGTTTGGGTTTTAGGTCATAGGTTTTGGTTTAGGTTAAGGTTATAGGTTGAGGTTTGGGTTTAGGTTAAGGTTTTGGTTATGGTTTAGGTTATAAGCTATAGGTTTAGGGAATTGAGAATAGGTAAAGGTCTAGGTTTAGGAAATTGGGTTCTGGTTCAGGATCGGGTTTATGTTTGGATTTTAGGTCATAGGTTTTGGTTTAGGTTAAGGTTATAGGTTTAGGTTTGGGTTTAGGGTAAGGTTTTGGTTAAGGTTTAGGTTATAAGCTATAGGTTTAGGAAATTGAGAATAGGTAAAGGTTTAGGTTTAGGAAATCGGGTTCGGGTTCGGGATCGGGTTTATGTTTAGGTTTTAGGTCATAGGATTTGGTTTAGGTTAAGGCTATAGGTTGAGGTTTTGGTTTAGGTTAAGGTTTTGGTTAAGGTTTAGGTTATAAGCTATAGGTTTAGGGAATTGAGAATAGGTAAAGGTTTAGGTTTACGTCGGGTTCGGGTTCGGGATCGGGTTTTGTTTAGGTTTTAGGTCATAGGTTTTGGTTTAGGTTAAGGTTATAGGTTGAGGTTTGGGTTTGGGTTAAGGTTTAGGTTATAAGCTATAGGTTTAGGGAATTGAGAATAGGTAAAGGTTTAGGTTTAGGAAATCGGTTCGGGTTCGGGATTGGTTTTATGTTTGGGTTTTAGGTCATAGGTTTTGGTTTAGGTTAAGGTTATAGGTTGAGGTTTTGGTTTAGGTTAAGGTTTTGGTTAATGTTTAGGTTATAAGCTATAGGTTTAGGGAATTGAGAATAGGTAAAGGTTTAGGTTTAGGAAATGGGTTCGGTTTGGGATCGAGTTTATGTTTGGGTTTTAGGTCATAGGTTTTGGTTTACGTTTAGGTTATAGGTTTAGGTTTGGGTTTAGGTTAAGGTTTTGGTTAAGGTTTACGTTATAAGCTATAGGTTTAGGGAATGAGAATAGGTAAAGGTTTAGGTTTAGGAAATCGGGTTCGGGTTCGAGGATCGGGTTTATGTTTAGGTTTTAGGTCATAGGTTTTGGTTTAGGTTAAGGTTATAGGTTAAGAGGTTTGGGTTTAGGTTAAGGTTTTGGTTAAGGTTTAGGTTATAAGCTATAGGTTTAGGGAATTGAGAATAGGTAAAGGTTTAGGTTTAGGAAATCGGGTTCGGGTTCGGGATCGGGTTTATGTTTGGGTTTTAGGTCATAGGTTTTGGTTTAGTTAAGGTTATAGGTTGAGGTTTGGGTTTAGGTTAAGGTTTTGGTTAAGGTTTAGGTTATAAGCTATAGGTTTAGGGAATTGAGAATAGGTAAAGGTTTAGGTTTAGAAATCGGGTTCGGGTTCGGGATCGGGTTTATGTTTAGGTTTTAGGTCATAGGTTTTGGTTTAGGTTAAGGTTATAGGTTGAGGTTTTGGTTTAGGTTAAGGTTTTGGTTAAGGTTTAGGTTATAAGCTATAGGTTTAGGGAATTGAGAATAGGTAAAGGTTTAGGTTTAGAAATCGGGTTCGGGTTCGGGATCGGGTTTATGTTTGGGTTTTAGGTCATAGGTTTTGGTTTAGGTTAAGGTTATAGGTTGAGGTTTGGGTTTAGGTTAAGGTTTTGGTTAAGGTTTAGGTTATAAGCTATAGGTTTAGGGAATTGAGAATAGGTAAAGGTTTAGGTTTAGGAAATCGGGTTCGAGTTGGGATCGAGTTTATGTTTGGGTTTTAGGTCATAGGTTTTGGTTTAGTTAAGGTTATAGGTTTAGGTTTGGGTTTAGGTTAAGGTTTTGGTTAAGGTTTAGGTTATAAGCTATAGGTTTAGGGAATTGAGAATAGGTAAAGGTTTAGGTTTAGGAAATCGGGTTTGGGTTCGGATCGAGTTTATGTTTGGGTTTTAGGTCATATGTCTTGGTTTAGGTTAAGGTTATAGGTTTAGGTTTAGAGTTTAGGTTAAGGTTTTGGTTAATGTTTAGGTTATAAGTTATAGGTTTAGGGAATGAGAATAGGTAAAGGTTTAGGTTTTGGAGAATCGGGTTCGGGTTGGGATCGGGTTTATGTTTAGGTTTTAGGTCATAGGTTTTGGTTTAGGTTAAGGTTATAGGTTGAGGTTTGGGTTTAGGTGAAGGTTTTGGTTAAGGTTTAGGTTATAAGCTATAGGTTTAGGGAATTGAGAATAGGTAAAGGTTTAGGTTTAGAAAATCGGGTTCAGGATGAGGATCGTGTTTGTGTTTGGGTTTTAGGTCATAGGTTTTGGTTTACGTTAAGGTTATAGGTTTAGGTTTGGGTTTAGGTTAAGGTTTTGGTTAAGGTTTAGGTTATAAGCTATAGGTTTAGGGAATTGAGAATAGGTAAAGGTTTAGGTTTAGGAAATCGGGTTCGGGTTCGGGATCGAGTTTATGTTTGGGTTTTAGGTCATAGGTCTTGGTTTAGGTTAAGGTTATAGGTTTAGGTTTGGGTTTAGGTTAAGGTTTTGGTTAATGTTTAGGTTATAAGTTATAGGTTTAGGGAATTGAGAATAGGTAAAGGTTTAGGTTTAGGAGATCGGGTTCGGGTTCGGGATCGGGTTTATGTTTAGGTTTTAGGTCATAGGTTTTGGTTTAGGTTAAGGTTATAGGTTGAGGTTTGGGTTTAGGTTAAGGTTTTGGTTAAGGTTTAGGTTATAAGCTATAGGTTTAGGGAATTGAGAATAGGTAAAGGTTTAGGTTTAGGAAATCGGGTTCGGGTTCGGGATCGGGTTTATGTTTGGGTTTTAGGTCATAGGTTTTGGTTTAGGTTAAAGTTATAGGTTGAGGTTTGGGTTTTGGATAAGGTTTTGGTTAAGGTTTTGGTTATAAGCTATAGGTTTAGGGAATTGAGAATCGGTAAAGGTTTAGGTTTAGGAAATCCGGTTCGGGTTCGGGATCGGGTTTATGTTTGGGTTTTAGGTCATAGGTTTTGGTTTAGGTTAAGGTTATAGGTTGAGGTTTAGGTTTAGGTTAAGGTTTTGGTTAAGGTTTAGGTTATAAGCTATAGGTTTAGGGAATTGAGAATAGGTAAAGGTTTAGGTTTAGGAAATCAGGTTCGGGCTCGGGATCGGGTTTATGTTTAGGTTTTAGGTCATAGGTTTTGGTTTAGGTTAAGGTTATAGGTTGAGGTTTGGGTTTAGGTTAAGGTTTTGTTATGGTTTAGGTTATAAGCAATAGGTTTAGGGGAATTGAGAATCGGTAAAGGTTTACGTTTAGGAAATCGGGTTCAGGTAAAGGATCGGGTTTATTTTTCAGTTTTAGGTCATAGGTTTTGTTTTAGGTTAAGGTTATAGGTTTAGGTTTGGGTTTAGGTTAAGGTTTTGGTTAAGGTTTAGGTTATAAGCTATAGGTTTAGGGAATTGAGAATAGGTAAAGGTTTTGGTTTAGAAAATCGGGTTTGGGTTTGGGATCGGGTTTATGTTTGGGTTTTAGGTCATATGTTTTTGTTTAGGTTAAGGTTATAGGTTTAGGTTGGGGTTTAGGTTAAGGTTTTGATTAAGGTTTAGGTTATAAGCTATTGGTTTAGGGAATTGACAATAGGGAAAGGTTTAGGTGTAGGAAATTGGGTTCAGGTTCGGGATCGGGTTTATGTTTGGGTTTTAGGTCATAGGTTTTGGTTTAGGTTAAGGTTATAGGTTTAGGTTTGGGTTTAGGTTAAGGTTTTGGTTAACGTTTAGGTTATAAGCTATAGGTTTATGGAATTGAGAATAGGTAAAGGTTTAGGTTTAGGAAATTGGGTTCAGGTTCGGGATCGTGTTTATGTTTGGGTTTTAGGTCATAGGTTTTAGTTTAGGTTAAGGTTATAGGTTTAGGTTTGGGTTTAGGTTAAGGTTTTGGTTAAGGTTTAGGTTATAAGCTATAGGTTTAGGGAATTGAGAATAGGTAAAGGTTTAGGTTTAGGAAATCGGGTTCGTGTTCGGGATCGAGTTTATGTTTGGGTTTTTGGTCATAGGTTTTGGTTTAGGTTAAGGTTATAGGTTTAGGTTTGGGTTTTGGTTAATTTTTTTGATTATGGTTTAGGTTATAAGCTATAGGTTTAGGGAATTGAGATTAGGTAAATGTTTAGGTTTAGGAAATCGGGTTCGGGTTCGGGATCGGGTTTATGTTTGGGTTTTAGGTCATAGGTTTTGATTTAGGTTAAGGTTATAGGTTGAAGTTTGGGTTTAGGTTAAGGTTTTGGTTAATGTTTAGGTTATAAGCTATAGGTTTAGGGAATTGAGAATAGGTAAAGGTTTAGGTTTAGAAAATCGGGTTCAGGTTCAGGATCGGATTTATGTTTGGGTTTTAGGTCATAGGTTTTGGTTTACGTTAAGGTTATAGGTTTAGGTTTGGGTTTAGGTTAAGGTTTTGGTTAAGGTTTAGGTTATAAGCTATAGGTTTAGGGAATTGAGAATAGGTAAAGGTTTTGGTATAGGAAATCGGGTTTGGGTTTGGGATCGGGTTTATGTTTGGGTTTTAGGTCATATGTTTTTGTTTAGGTTAAGGTTATAGGTTTCCGTTTGGGTTTAGGTTAAAGTTTTGATTAAGGTTTAGGTTATAAGCTATAGGTTTAGGGAATGAGAATAGGTAAAGGTTTAGGTTTAGGAAATTGGGTTCAGGTTCGGGATCAGGTTTATGTTTGGGTTTTAGGTCATAGGTTTTGGTTTAGGTTAAGGTTATAGGTTTAGGTTTGGGATTAGGTTAATGTTTTGGTTAACGTTTAGGTTATAAGCTATAGGTTTAGGGAATTGAGAATAGGTAAAGGTTTAGGTTTAGAAAATCGGGTTCGGGTTCGGGATCGGGTTTATGTTTGGGTTTTAGGTCATAGGTTTTGGTTTAGGTTAAGGTTATAGGTTTAGGTTTGGGTTTAGGTTAAGGTTTTGGTTAAGGTTTAGGTTATAAGCTATAGGTTTAGGGAATGAGAATAGGTAAAGGTTTAGGTTTAGGAAATCGGGTTCGGTTCGGGATCGAGTTTATGTTTGGGTTTTAGGTCATACGTTTTGGTTTAGGTTGAGGTTATAGGTTTAGGTTTGGGTTTAGGTTAAGGTTTTGGTTAAGGTTTAGGTTATAAGCTATAGGTTTAGGGAATGAGAATAGGTAAAGGTTTAGGTTTAGGAAATCGGGTTCGAGTTAGGTATCGGGTTTATGTTTAGGGTTTTAGGTCATAGGTTTTGGTTTAGGTTAAGGTTATAGGTTGAGGTTTGGGTTTTGGTTAAGGTTTAGGTTATAAGCTATAGGTTTAGGGAATTGAGAATAGGTAAAGGTTTAGGTTTAGGAAATCGGGTTCGGGTTCGGGATCGGGTTTATGTTTGGGTTTTAGGTCATAGGTTTTGGTTTAGGTTAAGGTTATAGGTTGAGGATTGGGTTTAGGTTAAGCTTTTGGTTAAGGTTTAGGTTATAAGCTATAGGTTTAGGGAATTGAGAATAGGTAAAGGTTTAGGTTTAGGAAATCGGGCTCGAGTTCGGGATCGGGTTTCTGTTTTGGTTTTAGGTCATAGGTTTTGGTTTAGGTTAAGGTTATAAGTTGAGGTTTGGGTTTAGGTTATGGTTTTGGTTAAGGTTTAGGTTATAAGCTGTAGGTTTAGGGAATTGAGAATAGGTAAAGGTTTAGGTTTAGGAAATCAGTTTCGGGTTCGGGATCGGGTTTAGGTTTGGGTTTTGAAGTTAGGGTTTAGGTTTAGGTTAGGGAGGTGAGATTAGGATTAGGTGTAGGTGTAGGTTTAGGGATTTGAGAATAGGTTAAGGTTAAGGTTTAGGTTTAGGTTTAGGCAATTGAGAATAGGTTAAGGTTTAAGTTTAGGAAATCGGGTTCGGGTACGGGATCGGGTTTAGGTTTGGGTTTTCAAGTTAAGGTTTAGGTTTAGGTTAGGTTAGGGAGTTGAGATTAGGATTAGGTGTACAGGTGTAGGTTTAGCGATTTGAGAATAGGTTAAGGTTAAGGTTTAGGTTTAGGTTTAGGGAATTGAGAATAGGTTAAGGTTTAGGTTTAGGAAATCGTGTTCGGGTTCGGGATCGGGTTTATGTTTGGGTTTTAGGTCATACGTTTTCGTTTAGGTTAAGGTTATAGGTTGAGGTTTGGGTTTAGGTTAAGCTTTTGGTTAAGGTTTAGGTTATAAGCTATAGGTTTAGGGAATTGAGAATAGGTAAAGGTTTAGGTTTAGGAAATCGGGTTTGGGTTCGGGATCGGGTTTATGTTTGGGTTTTAGGTCATAGGTTTTGGTTTAGGTTAAGGTTATAGGTTTAGGTTTGGGTTTAGGGTAAGGTTTTGGTTAAGGTTTAGGTTATAAGCTACGAGTTTAGGGAATTGAGAATAGGTAAAGGTTTAGGTTTAGGAAATCGGGTTTGGGTTTGGGATCGGGTTTATGTTTGGGTTTAGGTCGTTTTGGTTTAGGTTAAGGTTATAGGTTTAGGTTTGGGTTTAGGTTAAGGTTTTGATTAAGGTTTAGGTTATAAGCTATAGGTTTAGGGAATTGAGAATAGGTAAAGGTTTAGGTTTAGAAATGGGTTCGTGTTCGGATCGGGTTTATGTTTGGGTTTTAGGTCATAGGTTTTAGTTTTGGTTAAGGTTATAGGTTGAGGTTTGGGTTTAGCTTAAGGTTTTGGTTACGGTTTAGCTTATAAGCTATAGGTTTAGGGAATTGAGAATAGGTAATGGGTTAGGTTTAGGAAATTGGGTTCGGGTTCGGGATCGAGTTTATGTTTGGGTTTTAGGTCATAGGTTTTGGTTTAGGTTAAGGTTATAGGTTTAGGTTTGGGTTTAGGTTAAGGTTTTGGTTAAGGTTTAGGTTATAAGCTATAGGTTTAGGGAATTGAGAATAGGTAAAGGTTTAGGTTTAGGAAATCGGGTTCGGGTTCGGGATCGGGTTTATGTTTAGGTTTTAGGTCATAGGTTTTGGTTTAGGTTAAGGTTATAGGTTGAGGTTTGGGTTTAGGTTAAGGTTTTGGTTAAGGTTTAGGTTATAAGCTATATGTTTAAGGAATTGAGAATAGGTAAAGGTTTAGGTTTAGGAAATCGGGTTCGGGTTCGGGATCGCGTTTATGTTTGGGTTTTAGGTCATAGGTTTTGGTTTAGGTTAAGGTTATAGGTTGAGGTTTGGGTTTAGGTTAAGGTTTAGGTTATAAGCTATAGGTTTAGGGAATTGAGAATAGGTAGTTTAGGTTTAGAAATCGGGTTCGGGTTCGGATCGGGTTTATATTTAGGTTTGAGGTCATAGGTTTTGGTTTAGGTTAAGGTTATAGGTTGAGGTTTGGGTTTAGGTTAAGGTTTTGGTTAAGGTTTAGGTTATAAGCTATAGGTTTAGGGAATTGAGAATAGGTAAAGGTTTAGGTTTAGGAAATCGGGTTCGGGTTCGGATCGGGTTTATGTTTGGGTTTTAGGTCATAGGTTTTGGTTTATGTTAAGGTTATAGGTTTAGGTTTGGGTTTAGGTTAAGGTTTTGGTTAAGGTTTAGGTTATAAGCTATAGGTTTAGGAATGAGAATAGGTAAAGGTTTAGGTTTAGGAAATCGTGTTCGGGTTAGGTATCGGGTTTATGTTTAGGGTTTAGGTCATAGGTTTTGGTTTAGGTTAAGGTTATAGGTTGAGGTTTGGGTTTAGGTTAAGGTTTTGGTTAAGGTTTAGGTTATAAGCTATAGGTTTAGTGAATTGAGAGAATAGGTAAAGGTTTAGGTTTAGGAAATCGGGTTCGGGTTCGGGATCCGGTTTAGGTTTGGGTTTTCAAGTTAGGGTTTAGGTTTAAGTTAGGGAGTTGAGATTAGGATTAGGTGTAGGTTTAGGGATTTGAGAATAGGTTGAGGTTTAGGTTTAGGTTTAGGTTTAGGGAATTGAGAATAGGTAAAGGTTTAGGTTTAGGAAATCGGGTTGGGGTTCGGGATCGGGTTTATGTTTGGGTTTTAGGTCATAGGTTTTGTTTTCGGTTAAGGTTATAGGTTTAGGTTTGGGTTTAGGTTTGGGTTTTGGTTATAAGCTATAGGTTTAGGGAATTGAGAATAGGTAAAGGTTTAGGTTTAGGAAATCGAGGTTCGGGTTCGGGATCGGGTTTATATTTAGGTTTGAGGTCATAGGTTTTGGTTTAGGTTAAGGTTATAGGTTGAGGTTTGGGTTTAGGTTAAGGTTTTGGTTAAGGTTTAGGTTATAAGCTATAGGTTTAGAATTGAGAATAGGTAAAGGTTTAGGTTTAGGAAATCGGGTTCGTGTTCGAGGATCGGGTTTATGTTTGGGTTTTAGGTCATAGGTTTTGGTTTATGTTAAGGTTATAGGTTTAGGTTTGGGTTTAGGTTAAGGTTTTGGTTAAGGTTTAGGTTATAAGCTATAGGTTTAGGGAATTGAGAATAGGTAAAGGTTTAGGTTTAGGAAATCGTGTTCGGGTTAGGTATCGGGTTTATGTTTAGGGTTTAGGTCATAGGTTTTGGTTTAGGTTAAGGTTATAGGTTGAGGTTTGGGTTTAGGTTAAGGTTTTGGTTAAGGTTTAGGTTATAAGCTATAGGTTTAGGGAATTGAGAATAGGTAAAGGTTTAGGTTTAGGAAATCGGGTTCGGGTTCGGGATCCGGTTTAGGTTTGGGTTTTCAAGTTAGGGTTTAGGTTTAAGTTAGGGAGTTGAGATTAGGATTAGGTGTAGGTTTAGGGATTTGAGAATAGGTTGAGGTTTAGGTTTAGGTTTAGGTTTAGGGAATTGAGAATAGGTAAAGGTTTAGGTTTAGAAAATCGGGTTGGGTTCGGGATCGGGTTTATGTTTGGGTTTTAGGTCATAGGTTTTTGTTTCGGTTAAGGTTATAGGTTTAGGTTTGGGTTTAGGTTTGGGTTTTGGTTATAAGCTATAGGTTTAGGGAATTGAGAATAGGTAAAGGTTTAGGTTTAGGAAATTGGGTTTGGGTTGGGGATCGGGTTTATGTTTGGGTTTTTAAGTTTAGGTTTAGGTTAGAGAGTTGAGATTAGGATTAGGTTTAGGTGTAGGTTTAGGGATTTGAGAATAGGTTAGGTTGCAGGTTAAAGTTTAGGGAATTGAGTTTAGGTTATAGGTTTAGGTTATAGTTTAAGGTTTAGGTTGTAGTTATAGGTTTTGGTATGTGAGAATAGGTTTAGGTTATAAGTTAAGGGTGTGGTCCCTGCAAATAAAACACGCAAATACACATATAAACACGACCTATCCAAATGGCCAGGCCCTTCCAATGCTATCCGTAGGAAATGGACAACTTCATCATGGTCAGCGGCTCCCACCTTCCCGAGACCGCCGCTCATCCGGATAGCTCCGACACACATCCGGGCTTAATCCATTATTTTCGAGCAAATACATAAATACGGCCTGTCCAAATGTCCAGGCCCTTCCAATGCTGTCCGTAGGAAATGGACAGCTTCATCATGGTCAGCGGTTCCCACCTTCCAGAGACCCCCGCTCATCCGGATAGCTCCGACGCACATCCGTGCTTGCTCCATTATTTTCGAACAAATACAAAAATACGGCCTGTCCAAATGGTCAGGCCCTTCCAATGCTGTCCATAGGAAATGGAGAGCTTCATCATGGTCAGCGGTTCCCACCTTCCAGGGACCCCCGCTCATCCGGATAGCTCCGACGCATATCCCGGCTTGCTCCATTATTTTCGAGCAAATACATTTAAAAACAACATAAATATATCTAAAAGTATCCGGATACCTGAGGAAGGCCTCCCATATTTGTATTGTTGGTTACTCATCCTTTTATCTGCAAGCCACAATTGACCAACAATTTCTATCGCTACCTGTACTTTGAAACCCACAGAAATATAACTGGACCTGTACTCTGAAACTAACACAGATATAACTGAGAAACAATATAAAGAATAAGAAAAAATGAATTTACCTGTACACATCATTAAATGTTTCCCTAAAAGGAGGTGATATTATATCTTTGATAGCCACAACCTGTATGACAGAGAAAAATGCAACTGATACAGTGTTAGAATTCAAAGGAGAAAAAAGATTTGTGGCTGCACCAATATTTTAGTACATTATGAACGGCTGCCTACGTACCCAAAAAGTCAGATTGGGATCAAGCCACTACATAGTTCTTTTTAATTAACCAAGTTACTAAAGGTCATAAATTTCATATTTAACAAAGTATCATTAAACAAGTCGTCTCAAATCTTTTCTGGTTGGTGCATTTTAAAAAAAAAAAGAACTAATACACAATCAATGTATATTCTTGTTACATCTCGTACTGCAACAAGAGACAATGTTCTGTCAATACTTTAGTTACATTTGAAATTGAAATCCTTTAGTAACTTGGTTAATAAAAAACAAATGACAACAAGCCATAATTAATCAAAAGGATGCTGAAGATTAAATAGGATGCTGAAGATTAAATAAATAAAAAAAGGTAACTTGATCAAAAAAGGATTTCAGTGAATAATCAAGTTTTCGTCATACAAAATGTCCTAGAGTTCAAAAAGTTGAACGAAACTACTGAATATTCAAATTCTCATCAGGAATTTGGGCCAAACAACAATTTCACCCAATTGAATATCTTCAAATATCCTGTCATCATTAAACAATTCTACTGTGCGAACAGTGATATCATCTATTACAACTCTGATGCATTCTGGAGGGATGCCTGTAGTATCTGACACCATCCGCCCACTAGTAACTGTCCGACCACGGATATCTCTCAATTGGTAAATTTGTTCCATCGATGGAGTTGTTGCAGAGTCTTCTCGAATACTTGAGGGTTCACCAGATCGACAGTGGGCCTATAAATAAAATAATGGTTCCATGTAAATAATAATGCTACTTTTATCTTTAAAAATAATAATTATATCATTTGATCGTGGCAAATGCAGTACATGAGATGCAGCTGTATCAGGAGAGCGATGAAGTTGTTGGCTTTGATGAGCAATTTGTTGCCTAAGTTCAGCAAATTGTTGCTAAACAATCGTACGAAATTCTTGCATTTGAGTCATTGATGGTTCAAATTTAGCCTCAATGGACATACGTGCATTCCTCTCCGACCGAGCTTCTATGATGTAGGGGGTGGCAACCTTCATAGAAGTCTTAGAAATACCCAAACCCATGCCCCTAACCCGGCCTCTGCTATCACGACCACAAACCTAAACAATAATTTTTAAGTTTAATAATGTGTGTATATTATTATTTAAAAAAAAAACACCAATGATAATGTATGTAAAGTGAGTAGAATTGATGGAAAACCTGTGAAACTGGGTCATGGTCTAAATCCTTGTGCTTACTGGAAGGATCACTGCCAGCTATTGATAATATTATTTCCTGTTAGAAGATAATTGTTACAATAAATCCTTCATTGTACTTATATAAAAAAATGATTAAAAACTGAAAAATTATTCTCACCGTTATTTCAAGATGTGTTTGTGTTGGATAAGACCCATCAGGTCTACTATGAGTGGCAACAAACAAGTCGGTCCTGGTGATGATAGTATTTGGATTTTATTTTCACTGTAATTATATAAGCAAATTAGTTAACAAGAATTTATATTCATCAATTAAATTGTCAAAAAATATAGTACAAATTACCATTTTCTCTAATGTCCTAGCAGCACCTCGTCTTCCAGTCGTGTGAGGGCATTTCACCTGTGCTCTGGAAGTCTTTCCCTTCTTACGAAGATTGATTAATAATTCTGTGGATTGTAGATTAATGAAAATGTCCCAATCCTCTTGCTTCACACCAATGGGACAATTTCTTCTTCTTTCTACATCATTATCAAATTTAT
Organism: Magnolia changhungtana; assembly: GCA_030180095.1. Taxonomy (NCBI): domain Eukaryota; kingdom Viridiplantae; phylum Streptophyta; class Magnoliopsida; order Magnoliales; family Magnoliaceae; genus Magnolia; species Magnolia changhungtana. The sequence goes on along the minus strand of JASAUF010000396.1, from coordinate 10,745,939 downwards.
CATATTCCTTTCGCAGATTGTATTTCCATACTTCCAAGCTTTGCATACTTTCAAAAATGCGTATTCTTTTAACTTATCATCGATGTCGTACGTGGCCTATTTCATTAAATTAATAATCAAACAATCTTATTGAGTAAGAATTAGAAATAAAATCAAGAACAAACATGCTCACCAAAACCATAGACCAGATATTATCTTTAATTGCACCAGGCACTTTGCGCCAATCAGCAAATGAAATTGGACAGTGTGTCCTGCCAAGTTGCCCTAAAAATGTGTTAAAAGGTGCTGATGTTTCTCCGACTGGTTGTTTATATTCATTTAATTCAACTCTCTTCCTTGTATTGCTTCCTTGGGCTGAAGCTGATGAACCACCAAAATCTGACATAATTCCTGCAATTTTATAAAACAAAACAATATCTCATTATTATGTAATTAGTATTCTATTAATATTTTGATAGCTAAAAAATTGTAACAATCATTACTAAATAGAATTCAACTCACTTTCAAACTGATTTGAATCTTATTAGTTTCTTTTCCGTTTCCTATGACGTGAGGTACTCGGCTCACTCTCTACCCATGATTTTTCTTGTACATCTTCTTCTTCATTTAAATCATCGATTAATGAAAGTGCTGAAGAACCTACATTTCTTCTGGCCTCAAACTCAAGTGGATCTTCAAATGCATATGCATCTTTCGTCAATCTCTTAGGAGCGTCCAATACAACATGCCAATCATCTCTAGTTGGATCCTTACAGTAGAAGACTTGAGCTGCCTGAGATGCAAGAATAAACGGCTCATCGTCTTCCTTTAAGTTCCATCCAAACCTTCCTAGATTGACAAATATCAAATTTGTTTCCGGATCTATGAAACATCCATTCAATTTATCTTCAATATGCACCCAATCACAGTAGAAGAGTGCTACTCTGAAGTCGAAGTAGTTCAATTCAAGAATTTGTCTAATGATGCCATAATAAGTGACTTCTTCTTCTATAGGATTCCTATCCCTGGCGCTTGCCCTGAAGCTAGTTAGCGCTTTCATTGAGACTCCACTGTTCTGTGTTGTTTTGTTCAATTCAGAATTCGCAGTGCTAAAAACATATCCATTTATTGAGTAAGTATTATATGACATGCATTTGAAGTCAGGACCTTCGGCAATTCTCTTAAATTGAGACATTTCTTGATTATGTAGTTGATGTCTTAACCAAGGAATGTACTTCATTGGTTTTCCTGCTGACAGATTACCCTTTCGATTTTGTCCCGTACGTGTTTGGCCCTGGATGTATGTTTGGTACTTCCTATAAATTTCAAATCATAGCAATTATTTTTATATATATAACAATGTTTATTACCATAAGCTATTTAAAAATATAAAAAAGAATAATATACTTCATTAACTTACTCCTTCCATTGATGATTTTCAACGTGATGTTGCAAAACCCATCTGCGTGCTTGTTGATATTGCACTGTAGTAAGATTATAAACTTTTCCTTTCTTATCATTCTGGGAATCACCAGTATTTTCATCATCATTGAATATTTTTAATCCTTGTTTATGACCTCCTCTTGTATTATTAGGATAGTATTCCATGCAGTACATCATAGATTCCTCTATAATGTAGCGTTCCGCAATACAGCCCTCTGGGTAAGCTTGATTCATCACATACTTCTTATATGTTCTCATCATCCTGTTAAATATTAAAATCAGGTATTGATGAAAATATATAAGCTATTTTGAAAAAGTTAATAAATTAAAACAGTTAAAGTTACCTCTCAAAAGGATACATCCATTGATATCTGACAGGTCCGCAAACTTGTGCCTCCTCCGCCAAGTGCACAACAAGATGTGTCATAGAAACGAAAAATGGTGGAAAATACTTTTCAAAAACACATAATGTTTCCACTATTTTATTTTTCATTTCTTGAAGCTCCATACGATGAATTTCTTTAGAACATATGACGTTAAAGAATCTTGACAATTGTATAATGACAGCGCGTAATGACTTTTCTTTCTTGAATGAATGCATCAATAATACGAGTAGTAACTGCTGCATTAGAATGTGATAATCATGTAACTTAAGGCCCTTGAGGTGATAGTCATCCATACTAATATGATGTTTCCAGTTTGCACTATACCCTCTTGGAACTTTCAAATCACTTAAGGTTCGACAAATCAGTTCTCTTTCAGATCTGGATAATGTGAAAGGAGCCTTAGGCAATAACAACTTACCATTTTTTTCTCTGGCCAATATTTCGATCTTATCTTCATATCCATAAGATCCTGACGGGCTTGTAAACCATCCTTAGACTTGTCCTTCATGTCCATGATTGTTGCAATAAGGTTCTCAGTAACATTTTTCTCGACATGCATCACATCCAAATTATGACGAATGGGCATATGCTCCCAATACGGCAATGTAAAGAAGATTGATCTCTTTGACCAAGCAGTAAGGTTAGACTCTTCATCCGTGGTCTTCTTCCTCTTATTTCCTATATGCTTTCCGAACTTGGTTTGTATATTATTCATTTTAACCAATACCTGTTCTCCCGACAAACGCTTTGGAGCTTGCCGATTTTCATCATTCCCATTGAATCGAGATCTTTGGCTCCTAAAGATATGAGCTCTTGGGAGGAATCTTCTGTGCCCCATATAAGAAAACTTCTTTCCATGTTTTAGCCAAACAGAGTCAGTCTCCTCACTACAAACAGGACATGCATACTTTCCTCCTGTCCTACACCCAGAAAGATGTCCATAAGCTAGAAAATCATGTATTGCCCATAATAAAATCGCCTTCATTGTAAACCTGTTCTTCCCGAACGAGTCATATGTTATCGACCCTTTCCACAATTCATTTAATTCTTCAATTAATGGTTGTAAATATACGTCGATGTCATGCCCTGGACCATTTTTTTCGGGAATTAAAAGTGTTAACATAATAAATTCCTTCCACATGCATAAATGAGGTGGAAGATTGTATGGAACAATCATAACAGGCCAGCAACTATATGAGATGCTCATATGCCCAAAGGGATTGAATCCGTTTGTTGCAAGTCCCAACCGAACGTTACGTGGATCTGCAGCAAAATCACTAAATTTTCTATCTACAAACTTCCACATAGAAGAATCCACCGGATGACGCATGTACGAGTCATTTTTAGCCCCTTTTGAATGCCACAACATATTCTCTGCAATCCATGATACGCTATAAAGTCTTTGTAACCTTGGTGTTAATGGGAAGTATCTTAGCACCTTCCATGGTACATGTGAGACTCTTGATCTTACAACACTATTCACTTTCCATCTGCTTGCTTTACATGTAGGACAACTTTCCTTATTAGCATGCTCCTTCCAGTATAGAATACAATCATTACGGCATGCATGTATCACCTCATAGTTCATACCCAACAAACTGATCAATCTCTTTGCATTATAGGTACTATCCGGCAAAGAGTTCTCGCTTGGCAAAATCTTCTTGAGCAGTTGTAACAAAGTCGTAAAGCTATTATCTGACCACTGATATTTAGCCTTCATGCTCATCAACTCAATTGTCACTGACAACTTTGTATACTCACGTTTACACGATGGATATAGGGGTTGTACCGCATCCTCCCTTAATTTATTATACTGAGTATCATTGTCTATGTCATCTTGAAGCTGACTACCATGTTCCTCATTGACCTCATTCATGCATGCATCTAAGTCATCAGGTTGAACACGACCAAAAGCATCATTAACCAAATCAACCATTATGGGCAACAACTCTTCATTACAATCAGTGGCAGATGTACTAGGAGCCTTGGCATTGACACCCATATTGGGAAGTTGTTCTCCATGAAAAAACCAAGTTGTGTATGTCTGATCTATACCATTCATAATCAAATGCTCAGAAACTGTACTTAGTATTTTCTTCCCACGCACATTACGACATCTAGCACAAGGACAACTATACCAATCAATACCTCCCGAATTCCTTTTTGCAAATATAATAAATGATTCAACGCCTTTAATGTATTCATCACTCAATATATCTTTTGTCATCCAATTCTTGCTCGGGGGCGTCAAATCCATATATGATATCACGTGCATGCAGCATATAAAAAGTGAGATACAATAAAAAAGAGACTTTTCATAAACTGTCAAAACATGCCACACGTGGTCACCAATAAGAAAAAAATAAAGATCTATATATATCCGCAAATATATGCACATGATTAGGCGTAGGTTTTAGGTTATAGGCTACATCAAGTTATGAGTTTTTAATTATTGACTCGCATATGTAGACTGAAATATGAAAAGCAGTCTTACCATTCTTGTACTAAATGAAAATATGAAGTTTCAATCCACAAAAAGAAAGAAGTAATAATTCAGAAGTTATTTAGGAAACAAGAGCAGGAAAATGCAATAAACAATACCTGCTGTAATGAAGTTTTTTTGCGCCTACATTGCAAACATAACATCAATCTAAAACATAAGTATTTCATCAGTAGTCTTTAATATGGATGGTCTAGACCGTTACATAGTCCAATCAACAATTTTGCCCATCTATTTCCTATGGCCCATCTTGGATTACTTATGTTTATAAAGAATCACTTCTGTCATACAATCTTAACCATACCATCCATGGCTTGGGAAAGGATGGATGTAGAAAGTTTGGTCAAATCAAAGATGGATTGGATCATCCAAATACTGATTTTGCTAAGTAGCCTATATAATTTATTTTTGACTCTAACGGACAGTTCAGATCTAATGATCAAGATGTTCAATTGAACAACTAGTAGCACTACAAATTATCTCTAAGAGCACTGGAGCATTTCTACTTAATTAATGTAGATTTTACATTTCGCTGCCTTTTTCAAACGGGTTTTCAAAAAGCTACCTAATTAATCCATATGATTAATTAAAAATCCACTCCCTTTGCATTTTTTTTTAAAGGGCCGTGGGTGTGCAAGCAAATGGGTCATCCGCTTGGGTGAGCCTCACTAGCTACCATGTTTATGTAAAATCCACCCTGACCATCAGGAAAGTCACCTCATGCTAGGCCAAGGTCCCAAAAATCACTCCCATCCATGATTCAAGAGAAACGGGTGATTATGTACTGGACAATGATAGCCCTCCAAACTGTTTTCCTTGGTAGGGTTAACCTGAATCATGATGAGTCTGAGTTTTAAGACATACCTAAATTTTGGTTTGCTATCTGATTGGAGTGGATTTCACATAATTATCACAATAGGCCTTGTAAAAATCAAGTGTAGACTTCTTTCCTCAACCGCCTTCTTTGCCTCCGAGATGGTTTCTAAAATGGTTTCTAAACAAATGGACTCTAAAACTTTAAAAGTTTTATTACCTCCAAGAAGTTCCACAACAATCATCTTTCCAGACTTTTTTCAGCCCAGAGTCCATCCTAAACCCAGTTTTCACTACTTCACAAACTTCAGCCCCTAGTGGCATTCTTGTAATAAAAAAATTATGAAATAAAGTTAACGGTCACGATTAATTGTTCATATCCCTCCAGATGGACGATTAATGGATTGCAACCCAAAACATGCGGCCACCATTGATCATTTATACCCAAGGATGATCAATATGTTGCCACCCTAAAACTAAGGCCACAATATATCATTTATATCCCTCCAAGGATGATCAAAGTGTTGCCACACCATACCTATAAGCAGCCCTTATCCTAAACTCTGAAACTTTTCATTCTCATCAGGGGCGGCTCTAAGGGGTAGGCAGGTGAGGCAATCGCCTAAGGCCCCCTAGTTATGAAGGCCCTGTATTATAGGAACAGGCTTTTAATACTCTGACAGCTTTTGATAATCTATACACATGCACTGAGAAATTGCAACCTTTGAATATTTTTAAATTAAATTAAACAGATATAAAAGTGGGTCCTATGGTTCATGAAAAATAAAAACAAAAACACACAATAGCTGGATCTCCTAACTGGTTGATTCTTGTACACTAAACAAATTATTTGAATTCAACATACAAATTCCCACTAATAGGAAGATAGAATAGTTAAATCAATGGATTTTTTGTAATTTAGCCTCTCTAGAATGGATCACCTAATTTGGACGGTTTGGATAGAGTCAAAATATGCTATATTAACAATCTAGGAGTGCCTATTTATTACCTATAACACTACTAGGTACTATACAATTCTAAATTCATTATTCTCACAAGAGATGTGGATTGTGGATTGCGTGCAGACCACTTTAGGGATTCCTGTAGCCCTGAGCTCTGAAGGGTCCACATTATTATGTGTTATATCTATTCCGTTGATCCATTTTTTCATCCCATTTTAGAATATTAGAAAAAACATGAAGCAGAACCAAAGCTCAAGTGGACCACAACACAGAAAAAAAGTGGATATAGAATGCTCACCATTAAAAACTTTTCAGCAGGTGGCAGAAATTTTGGATAAGCTGATATTTATGTTTTCCTTTCATCCATCTAAGATTCACCTTATGAACGGTTTAACAACTTTATCTATCGAAATTGATTTATTGGGTAAACTTGAATACAAAAGTTTAATTAGTAATTTTGCATCTAAAAAGACAAAAAGCAAAGTTATGATTTAATTTTGAATTTATTAATTTATTTATTTTTTAAATTAAAAAGCCTCATTTTTATGACTTGCCTAAGGCCCCCAAAAATGTTGAGCCGCCCCTGAATCTCATCTGCAGTCCTAATACTATATATAAACATCTAATTCCAGTAAAACCAGTCCCTCTTTAGGCACAATCTCTCCTAAAATAGTCCCATTGAAACCAGCCTAATGCCCACCTATAAGCCTAACCTACAATCTGACCCCAAATTCAACTCTAATTGTTCCCAACATTTCTACAATCTGTCTCCTTTCAAAGACTAAACACAACACCCCTAATCTGACCATAGTCAAAATAAATCCACCCCATACATGTCCCAATCCTCATTTTATAGTGGACATTACAGACCATCAATCCTTATTTTATCCAAAGCTTAGCTGGACCACACACAGGAAAGAGTGGGGATTATGATCCACCATTGAGACTGTCATAGGGCCCACAACGATGTTTATTTGTCACCCAACTTGTTCATAAGCTCACACAGACATAGGGAAAACACAAATATTAGCTTGATTCGAAACTTCTGCTGCCCTAACAAGTTTTCAACGGTGGGTCTTCAATTCCTACTGTTTCCTGTGGTGGGCCCACTTGAGCATTGGATATGCTTCCATTTGGGCTCATGCCATGAAATGAGTTGAAAAATAGAGGGCCTGCATGGATAAGACACACACATCGCAGTGGCCCCAGAGAGTTTACTCGCACGCTGAGTTACAGAGTATGCAATCTACCCTATCCAGTAGAGACATTTCATCAAACACATGTTGTGCACACCTTAAACATTCACAACAACTGATGAATGGCAAGACTATACTATGTCTGCATCCATTGTATAGAGAAGAGTACCTGGCCGGGGAAGAGATGAAGGACAGGGCTGCTGGCCGCACCAGATCAGGGATGATGCAAGTGAGGAAGAGAGAGAGAGAGAGAGAGAGTCAGGGTAGGAACAAGCTAAGAGTCGCGCGGGTGTCTGGGACCGGGACGGCGAGAGGGAGAGAGAGAGGGAGAGAGAGAGACAGAGAGAGACTCAGCGGGCGTGCGGGTGTCTGGGACCGGCCGGACGACGACAAAGAAAGAGAGAGAGAGAGAGAGAGAGAGAGAGAGAGAGAGAGAGAGAGAGGGCAGAGGCGTGCTGATCGAATGAGGGAAACATTGGGCGCGGCTCTGTTTTGAGCCCGCGCCCAAATTTTGGGCGGATCGGCCGTGGCTGATGGTCGGTGCTCTGTGGGCCCCACCATGATGTATATGTTTCATCCATTCCGTTCATCCATTTTTATAAATCATTTTAGTGGTTGATACAAAAACTATGGGGATATAAATCCTAGGTGGGCCACACCACAGGATAAAAATAATAAATGGATATTCACAATTAAATTCTTCTTAAGGCCCACCGTACTGTTTATTTGACATCCAATCTGTTGATTTAGTCATAAAACCCAGATGAAGGGAAAAGATAAATATCAGCTTGATCCAAAACTTTTATGCCCCCAAAACATTTTTAATGGTCAAAATTCATTTAACACTATATCTTGTAATGTGGTTCACTTGAGATTGAGATATAATTCTTTTTTTCTTTTTATCATATCATAAAATGATATATAAAAATAGATGGACGACATGGATGATACACATTCATCATGGTGAGCCCCCCAGAGCACTGACCACTAGCCAATGGCTGGTGTCAGGGGGAGTGGTCAATCCTTTCCCCATCATAGCATACACATGTGATTTAATCTCCATTTAGCCTTCAATCTAGATGATTTTTTGTTTTATGCCCTATAATAATATTTTCAAATATATAGACGGCTTAGATAAGGCGCGTATATTTTTTTAGACCCTATAGAGTCCCTTATACCCTAAGCGTACGTATTGAGTAAATCCTATGGGGCCACCATAATTTATTCATTTTATCCACTCTATCCATCCATTTTAACATATAATTTTATTACATAAGCTCAAAATTGATGCCTATAAAAATCTCAAGTGGACCACATCATAGGAAACAGTATAAATTGAACGTCTACCACTGAGAAATTTTGGGAGGCCACTAAAGTTTTGGATCAAGTTGATATTTTAGTTTTCCCTTCATCCATGTATTTGTGATCTATTAAACGGGTTGGATGACAAATAAAAATCACTGTAAGCCATAGGAAGATTTCAACTGTGGAAATCATTATTCCCACTGTCTCCTGTGGTATGGTCCACTTGAGCTTTGAATATGCTTTAATTGTGGACTCAACCACTAAAATGATCTGGAAAAATGGATTAACGGTGTGGATAAACCATGACTTTGGGCCACGAGCTTAAAAATAAAGTTAATCCATGACTTGGGTGGGCCACACCACATACTATAGTTGAGAAGGTTATACCCTCCGATTAAAACATTCATAATCATTTATTAGGCCCACCTAGATGTGGTTCATAGATCCAGCCCATTCATCATGTGTGTCCCACTTGGATGAGGAGTCCGGCCAAGTTTCATACACATCCAAAACTCATGTGGGCCCCACCAATTAAATGCTTTTATATGTTTTTGGGATGTCTTCACATAGTTTTAGATGTTATGGCCCACCTGAGTTTCGTATACGACTGATTTTTGGACTTTAAGGGGACATCAAATGCATGGTGTTGATGTTCTACATACATCATGGTGGGGCGCACACAGATTAACCTCATGGGAAGTTCCCACGAGGTGACCTTAGGGCCTGTTTGGCTGGTGGATTGGAAGGGATTGAATGGTATTAGGGTGGATGGCATGGATTTCTAGGTAATGATGGTGTTGTCAGTGGATTGTCTTGAGATCCATGGGATTGCTATATCACTGGACTTTGCTATATCCATCTGTTTGGCACGCCCGACCAATCCCAGGATTAAACCTTCCCATCTCTTCCAATCCCTCGAACCAAACATGTCCCAGGCAAATTTGAACAGATAAGGGTGGATTGGATGGGATTTAAAGGTAATGATGGTGTTGTCGATGGATTGTCTTAAGATCCATGGGATTAGGATAAGATCACCGACTCTGTTTGGCACGCCCGATCAATCCCGGGATTTAACTTCCAATCCCTTCTAATACCATCCAGTACTCCCTTCCAATCTGACCGGCCAAATGGGCCATTATAATACCATTTCACTATTTAAGTAACTCCTTCCGGGCCCGTTTGGCCGGGTGGATTGGAAGGGATTGAATGGTATTAGGGTGGATGGCATGGATTTCAAGGTAATGAATAATGATGGTGTTGTCAGTGGATTGTCTTGGATTGCTATATCACGGGATTGCTATGTCGAGTCTGTCTAGCACGCCTGGCCAATCCCGGGATTAAACTTTCTCATCCTTTCCAATCCCTCTAACCAAACACGTCATAGGAAAATTTGAACGGAATAGGGTGGATTGGATGGGATTTAAGGGCTGTTTTGGTCAGGATCCCATGGTATTAGGAGGGATGGGATCAATTTTAAGGTAATGATGGTGGTGTCAATGGATTGTCTTAAGATCCATGGGATTGCTTATATCTTGGGACAAAGTTCACTGGGGGTCTGTTTGGCATGCCCTGCATATCCTGGGATTTTACCTTCCAATCCATCCAACCAAGGAATAGGATCAATTTTAAGCTAATGATGGTGATGTCAGTGGATTGTCTTAAGATCCATGGGATTGCTCTTATCTCAGGACAAGTTCGCTGGGTCTGTTTGGCACGTCACGCCTATCCCAGGATATTGCCGATCCCATCCCTCCTAATACCATGGGATCTGCCTGGCCAAATAGGCCCTAAAGGTAATGATGGTGTTGTCAGTGGATTGTCTTAAGATCCATGGGATTAATATTGCTATATCCCGCGATTAGGTCACCCAGCCTGTTTGGCACTCCCGGCCAATCCCGGGATTTAACTTCACCTTTATATATTTTATGTATATCGACACTGTCCATATATTTTTCCATCATATTTTAGGATGTGATTTTAAATCATAAGAACTCAATAATCTCAGGTGGGTGATCATACCAATCAAAACAATGATGAATAACTATTAAAAACCTTTTGAAGGCCACAAAAGTTTTGGATCAATTTGATCTTTGTATACTTCATCTAGATCTTCTTTACATTATCAACAAGTTGGATTGCAAATAGACATTACTAAAACCTTACGATGGGCTCTTTATAATTTTTAATGGAGAGGTACAATATTATTATTCTTTCTAGCTAGTGGTGTGGTCCATGTAAGATTTAAATCTATACAATTTTTTATACCCAGCCAAAAAATGAGTTGGAGAAACATAAGGGCGACAAGGATATACAACAGATCATCAAAATCTCACTTTTGTTATCTAACTTTTCAATTTTTATTGTCAAAATACAAAATCTAGTTTTCTTTATATATATATATATATATATATATATATATATATATATATATATATATATATATATATATATATATATATATATATTACAATTTGTCAAAATTTTCACAATTTTGTATAATTTCTTAAATTTTCTTTTTCAAAATATCATTTTTTTAAATCTCACTTTTATTATATAACTTTTGAATTTTTGTTGTCAAAATACAAAATCTAGTTCTCTTTTTCAAAAACTATATATATATTTTTTACATTTTATCAATTTTTTCACAACTTTGTTTAATTTTTAAAATTTTCTTTTTCAAAGTATCATTTTTTTTTATCTAAATCTTGTTATACAACTTTTTAATTTTTCTTGTCAAAATACAAAATTTAGTTTTCTTTTTTTAAATATATATTTTTTTTTACAATTTGTTAATTTTTTGACAATTTTGTTTAATTTTTTATATTTTCATTTTCAAAATATCAATTTTTGATTGAAATCTTTTTTTTCTTCAAAATTATTAATATAATTCAAAGATCTTAATTTTTTTTTTTTTTCCAAAATCTAGGTTTTTATACAATTATAGTTTTTTTTTTTTTTTTTTTTTTTTTTTGGTGGCAGAAGCATTAGAGACGGTTTAGGACCATCTCTAATATGGACGGTTTTTGACAGTCTCACATGATTGCTATAAGACGGCCAATGACCGTCTCTAATTAAGACGGCCATTGTCAGTCTCAAAATAAGACGGCCAATGACCATCTCTAAAACCGCTGATTTAAGGCAGTCTCACTTGCCAGGAAAAGACGGTCAGTGACCGTCTCTAATAGAGACGGTTGTTGGCAGTCTCAAATTATCAGTAAACGACGGCCAATGACCGTCTCTAATTTGGACGGTGATCGACCATCTCAAATTTTCAAATATAAGACGGTCAAAGACAGTCTCTTATTAAAGACGGTCTACAGCCGTCTTTTATCCCCAGTTAATGACAGATTTTGGCCGTCTTAAATGATACGTGGACGTTAAAATTTTTAAGACAATGTTAAGGACGGTCAAGGGCCGTCTAGAATTTTAGAGACGGTTTATGGCCGTCCCTAAAGCGTCTTTAAACCAAGCAATTTTAGAGACGGTCCAGAACCGTCTCAAAATCCGTCATTTTTTTCCATTTTTCATGTAGTGTGATCAAAAGGCAACGCTTTGGAATATGGGCCGAATTTTAGGTTTATTTTTTATTTTTGGCAAAACTCAACTCAGTAAAAATAAAAATTCTCTAAGCCCTACTAGAATGTATGTGTTATATCTATACCGTTCATTCATTTTCTCACATCATTTGAGGGCATGAGTCTAAAAATGAAGCATATATGAAGCTTAAGTGGTCCTCACCACAAAAAAAGCTGCATGTTCAACCGTGAGCATCATTATCCCTGCTATTTCCTACTTGAGCTTTAGATCAGCCAGATTTTTGAGCTCATGTTCCAAAATAAATAAATAAAACATATACATCATAGTAGTCCATGCCTTCAGGAGAATTCTCGTGAAGTCTGCTTGGAGTTTGAATAGATCTCTAAACTCGGGGAGAAGCTGGTCCAGATGGGTTTGGCATGCTTCTCTGCCTCCTAAAGTCTCCCTATTTGTTTGGAAGTGATGCAAAATGCGGTATCGGTGGAGGTGGAGGTCAAAACCAGAGGCGTGTACCTTGCGTCCAGGTGCGTGTGTTGTACTCTGCATGGTTCTCACTCACATGAGCAGGAGTCTCTATCCCACTTGTTCGTTGGTAGCAAGCTGGCTATGGAAATGTGGGGGACGGCTGGCAGAAGCTTTGGAATTAATGTGATGGCTGCGAGATCGATCAAGGGCAGGCTAACTCAATGATGGATGGCTGCGTCTGCTAATAGAAGGAGATCGGTGGCTCTCATGCTCATCCCGTGCTTCATCATTTGGGAGATTTGGAAAGCAAGAAATGCTGCTATCTTTGATAATATGAGGGTGGATCACAGGGTGGTGATAGATAAAATCTAGCATTGGAGGAAGAGGATTGATGGGTTGGGGACCGAGCGGGATTTAAGAAGGAAATCTGGGGGTCCAGGTTCTCTAGTTAGGGTGAATGTCAGTCCCAAGGTGATTAGATGGGAGAAACCCCCTTTGGGATGGGTTAAAATAAATGCAGACGGCTCTGCTAGAGGTAACCCAGGTTTGGCTAGCGGAGGTGGTATTTGTAGAGGCCCGAATGGAGAATTCTTCTTTGCTTTTGCATCCAAGTACGGGGTGGGGTCGAATACCCAGGCGGAGGTTTGTGCCGTCCATGACGGGAACCAATTTGGGTTGTAATGGGGTTTTTCCCATATTATCATTGAGTCCGATTTGAGGACAGTTGTAGATATGCTCAATAGGTTGGCGAGGCCCGGTTGGAAACGGAAGATGTGGGTGTATAGGATTCAGGAGTCGGTGCAAAGAGGTTGGATTGTTTTTAGACACGTCATGAGGGAAGGCAACTCAGCAGCAGATTTTATGGCTCATCTAGGTAGCGGCTCTCAAAGTTCCTGTTGGTGGGAGAGGAGAGTCGATCTCCCTCAAGAGGAAAGGGGCTTGATTTTCCTAGACAAGGTAGGTTTGGGTTCGATTAAGGTTGGGAGGGAGGGATGGATGATTTTGTGCAGTTTTTTCCCTTTTCTTCTTTTCCATAATAGGCCCCGGTTATTTTGGTTAGTGGGCCCGAATGTAAATTTTGATCAGAAATGAGGAATAGTTCCGTCCACGAAGTTTTGCTATGCAGATCAAAATTTGAGAGTCAATGCTGGTCAATCTTATTTATTTGAAAATTTTTATATGGAAAAAGTAAGGCTGTGGATCAGGAATGCGTCGATGTTACTACCTATAGGGTTGAAAGTCGGGAAGGTGTAATCCGACCGACCCGTGACTAACCCGACATTGGGTTGGGCTTAGGCAGGATGTATCGGGTTTGGTCTCATGTTGAGTTATATAAACACCAACTCGATAAAAGTTGGGTCGGGCTTGGGCTAAGGTCTCGGGTTGCCCAACCCAACCCAATCCAAACTTGATGGATATATAAGTTATAAATTATAATTGAGTGATGATTGTCTGTGTTGAAGGCATAGGAAATTCTAATGCCATTGGGTCTCATTGATCTATGCCATTTCCAATTACTCAAGCTAACATGACACGCCGGATTTGTCTCTCCCAAATATAAATTTTAGCTTGTTTGTTTGGAAAAAATGAAGTTCTTCATGATAAATAACTACATATATAAATAATAAAATCATAAGTACAAAAAATAAGACATGTATTAAAATATAATAGACTAACGTAATAACGAAAATATTAGCATGAGTTGACCTGGCCAACCTAACCGAGCCGGCTTGGGTTGGACCTAGGACCCGTTGAGTTATTCTTTATAATAACTTTCAAATATACTTAGGACCCGTTGAGTAGGTACTCATTATAATAACTTTCAAATATACTAAAACCCTAGTTTTCATTTAGGCATTCATGGTGGTAGGCTGACCATGCAATTGTGTTCATTTTTTGTAACCTGATGTGGTGGGACTCGATTGGGCCATCTGTTATACGCGAGACCCAATAAAATCTCAACCACTTTTAGTCAACACAGACGTCATCACAAATTCTGCCATGTGACTTGATTGCCGACCTTTATGGTGGCAAGGTAGCCATGCAATTTGCATCCACAAAAACTGGCCATTTGAAGTTGAGAAAATTGTCTCACTACCGTCCATGGTTTGTCATTTGCTATGGAACAATGTACATTTGAACAAGTAGTTAGGGATATGTCACCGAAAATTATATATTGAATCTCTCGCCATAAAAAGGTTTACCAAGGTTTACCACTTATCTATACCATTTTATAGTTTTTTTTTTTTTTTTTCATTTTGCTATGCCAAAATGAAGATATATATATATATATGGAAAAGGTACTATGCGCTCGACCTCACGAGTCCGTCCCATGAGGTTAAGCTGTGTGGGCCCCACCATGATGCGTTTCGAACATCTACCCCATCAGTCAGATGCACCATTCCATCGTGGACCTAGGTCTCAAAAATCAAGTCAATCCATGACTTGTTGGGCCACACCATATACAAAAGTGGAGAGGGGTCGTGCACCATTAAAACATTCATAACCATTTTTTAGGGCCCACCGAGATGTGGTTTGCAAATCCAGACCATCCATTATGTGTGTCCGACTTGAATGAGGGTTCAGACCAAGTTTTAGGTGAATGCAAAACTCAGGTGGGCCCCACCAAGTGCTTTTATATGTTTTAATGGTGTCTTCACATAATTTTAGATGGTATGACCCACCTGAGTTCCGTATACGGCTGATTTTTGGGATATCCCACAATTTAAAGGGGACCCATCAAATGCATGGTATTGATGGTCGAAACGCATTACAGTGGGGCCCACACAGCTCGACCTCACGGGAGCTTATCATGAGGTCGAGCACCTAGTACCTTTTCCCATATATATACATATATGTGTGTGTGTAATGGTCTCCTGCAAACCATCCCGCAAGATACCTTGGTGCAGTATAATTCCCACGGCAAGAGACCCATGTGCAAACCATCCCGCAAGATACCTTGGTGCGGTATAATTCCCACGGCAAGAGACCCATGTGCAGGGACATGGATTGGCTACTTGACAGGTTGACTAGCGAGACTGCTACTGAATTTATGGCCCCACCATGATATATGTTTTGTATCCACACCGTCCATCCATCTGAAGAGATCATTTAGGGTGAAATCTAAAGAATGGGTCACATCCAAAGCTCCAGTGGACCCCACTACAGAAAACAGTGGGGAGAGTGACGCCACCATTAAAAACTTCTAAAGGCCACAAAAAGTTTTCAATCAAGCCTATATTTATATTTTCCCTTCTTTAATATCTTTTTTAACTTTTGAATAGGTTGGATTTTGTAAAAACATCATGGTGGGCCGTAGGAAGGTTTCAAAGGTGGGCATCAATCTTCCTGCTGTTTTTTGTAGTGGGGTCCACTAAAGCTCTGAATCTGCCTCATTCTTTGGCTCATGGCTTAAAATAATATCTCCAAATGGATGGAGGTTGTGGATACAACACATACATCATAGTGGAGTCCACAGAACTTGGTGACGTCATTTTCCTTAGAGTGAGGTCCGGAAGCGGATTGTGTGGTAACTCACTACGGTTGGCGTACTGAGTAAACTCTGTGAGGTCCACCGTGATTTATTTATTTTATCCACTCTGTTCATACATTTTAACAGATAATTTTAGTACTTGGGACCAAAAAATGAGATATATCCAACGTTCAAATGGACCACACCACAGGAAACAGTTGAATTGAATGTCTACCATTGAAAAATAATTGGAGGGCCACGGGAGTTTTGGATCAAGCTTATATTTGTTTTTTTTCCTTCATCCATGTCTGTATGATCTTATGAATAGGTTGGATGAAAAATAAACATCACTGTGGGGCCTAGAAAGGTTTCAACGGTGGAAATCATAATCCCCACTGTTTCCAGTGGTATGATCCACTTGATCTTTGGATATGCATCAATTTTGGGATTAACCCCTTAAATTAGATGGAAAAATGGATGGATGGCGTAGATAGACCACATACATTCAACGTGGCCCAGCTTTGTTTATGCAGTACAACATGAACACACTGAGTAATTCAATAGGCAATCTGATTTCCGTATAGATTGGCGTGGCTGGTGGTCGGTGTTCTTTGGGCCCCACCATGATGTATGTGTTTCATCTACTCCGTTCATCTATTTTTAAAGAAGGGAAAATATAAATATGAGCAAGATAAAAAAAACTTTTCATGGCCTTTAGAAGTTTTTAACGGTGGCATCACTGTCCCCACTGTTTTCTGTAGTGGGGTCCACTGGAGCTTTGAATGTCACTCATTCTTTGGATTTCACCCTAAAATCATCTCTCCATATGGGTGGACGGCGTGGATACAAAACATATATTACAGTGGGACCAAAAAAAAAAAATAGTCTCTTGTGGTGGGAGTTGTACCGCACCATGGTATCTTGCGGTATAGTTCGCAGGAGACCGGGACTCTCTCTCTCTCTCTCTCTCTCTCTCTATATATATATATATATATATATATAGAGAGAGAGAGAGAGAGAGAGAATACCCTACATAGCCCTTAAAAAATTTACGCACCACAATATTAGCCATCAGATTCAGAAACCATTGAAACAGCAATTCGTGTGTTTCCACATTTAATGTTAGAGCTACGAGAGAGAATTGTTGCTCTCTTGCACACAGAATGTTTCTCTCACATTCTTGTTTTCCCTTGTAAGCAAATTGTTTGGTGTGTTGATGTCACCAAGTTATGCGAGCCTCTATCTAATGTATGTGTTATGTCTGCACCAGAAATGAAGCGAGGTATGGGTCTGCCATCTCTCACCAAATCCTCCCCTTCCTCATCCTTTGGGAATTATGGCAGTCCAGAAACGAAGCGAGGTATGGGTTGACTCCCATGTCTGCTTCTAATTCCATAGCCCGGGTTACTTGGTGGAGCAACATGGTCTTAGGTGAGAAGACATCGCTCCATTCTAGTTGAGAGCAAGTTAGATCGGGATATTCTTCCCCTAGCTCCCTTAATCAGAATCTTCAACCCAACGTTATCAAGTGGAGCAGGCCAGCGACAGGTTTGGCATCGATGGGTCGTCTAAAGGCAATCCAGGCCTTTCGGGAGGGGGTGGGATCTGTAGGGCGGACAATGGCTCCTTTCTCTTTGCTTTTTCCTCCAGTTATGGTATGGGGTCTAACAACAGAGCGGAGCTGCGTGCCATCGTGGACAGCCTTCATCTCTGTTTGGAGAAGGGCCTCGACAGAATCGAGATCGAGTCTGACTCGAAGCTGGTTGTCAATCTCCTCTCGGGTAAGTCCACAGCCACCTGGGCCTGGAATTACTGGATTTTGCATATCATCAGGTTGAGACGGGGCTGCACCTCCTCTATCAGCTTCATTCATAGGGAAGGCAAAGCCCTGGTAGACTGGATGGCCAGAGTAGGGAGTAACAACCAGACCAACTCAGTGCTCGACTGTATGCCCGTCCTTTCAGCAGCGGTTCGAGGCCTCCTCTTCTTAGACAAGGTTGGCTTGGGGAACGTTCGGAGATCGAGGGTGGGCAGTTAGTGTTCCCTTGTTTCTCCCCTTCTTTCTGGGCAGCTGATAGATGGGGGGACCTGGCTGTACAAAGTTTTTTTCTTTCTTTTTTCTTTTTTCTCCCTTGTTCCACTAGCTCTCACACGATAGGAGGGGCCTTCTCTTTTTGTTCGGCCCTGCTCAAATTGCTGTAATCTTTGGTGCACTTAATGGAATTGTGGCTACAGACCACGTTTTTTTTTTTTTTTAATGTGTTATATCTGCACCGTATATCTATTTTGCAAGATCATTTTAGTTCATGGGCCAAAAAACGAGTAAGATCCAAAGCTCAAGTAGACCATATTATAGAAAACAACGGGGATAGTGATGCCTATCATTGAAACTTTACCAAGGCCCATCATGATGTTTATCTGCCATCCAATTTATTCATAAGGTCACATAGACCTATATGAAGGGAAACACAAATATTTGCTTGATCCAAACTTTTATGGGCCCCAAGTGGCTTTCAACGGTAGGCGTTCAATTGCCACAACTTTCTCTGGTGTGGTCCACTTGAGCTTTGGATCTGCTTTATTTTTGGGCCCATTCCCTAAAATATTCTTGTAAAATTGATAGACGGTGTGTATATAACACATACATTATAGTGTGTCCCACAAAACTTGGTGACATCAACCCACTAGGAAGGTGGGAGGTATGTTTCACACCATGCAATCCGCTTCCATCTCCCATGTTGTTGCACACGGACGCGAATTGCTTGCGAAAGCCTCTAACAAGAACTTCCTACGATGGAACTTAAGTTGGACCCAACGTGATGTTTGTGATAAATCCACCTCATCCACCGGTTTTGCCGGATTATATTAGGACATGGACCCAAAAATGAAGCAAATCCAAAACTCAAGTGGACCACTCGCCAGGAATAAGTGGGTAGGAACATGCTTACTATTGAAACCTCTCTGTGGTTCACCATAATGTTTATATGCCATCCATACAGTTCATTAAGTCGTTCCTACTAGGATGAATTGAAAACACATAAATATTAGCTTGATTAAAAACTTCAATAGCCTTGTGAATGTTTTAATGGTGGTGTAAACATCCCGCCTAAAACTAGACTAAACTACTATTTAGACTTTGGCTAAACTTCCATAAAATCACCCATGGGCAATTTAAGGAGCATGGAAAATCCAATTGATAAAATGGGCAGGGATCTTGCTGTGTCACGAGAACAGCCAATGAACTTTGGTAGATCTGAAACTTAACCAATCAAATCCTAGCCGATGATCTAGACTTCTTGGATGCAACCAACAGACTAAATCAATAAAATAAAATCGTAGGTCGCAGCAAGTTGGTGGTGATATTATCATCACTACTTTAATTTTTCATTCCAATAGATGTTAAGGAACCTAGTTTGTCAAACAAAACGGTGCCATGTGAACCATTTGCTTGCTACAAGCTGACGATCGAGCACCTGACATGCATTTTACCTACCCAACATCTCGATCCCCACTCCTAGATGCTAACTTCACGAGAAGGGGACAAGGGTCTACCATCTTAATCTATAAATATAGCGTAACAATTGGCATTCTGGGGGGACACTAAGTCCCTGCCTGACTTAGGAGGCTAGCTTTAGGGAAAATAGTTCACTAAAGAAGTTAGTAAAGTTAAGAGTAGGTTTAGAATTGAGAATATTCGACCATCCCTTCTAAACAAAAAAGGTGTCTCATATTTCATTTTCTTTATCACATCTCAATTAAGCTCAACTTACATTCTACTCCACATATTTCTAATATATCTACATCATTAATTAATTAGCACTTTTAATTTTTCTTTCTTTCTTTTGCATTTCTTTTTCTTTATTATATTGATCATCTATTGGAGTCATTTGACTCTGCAAATTAAGGCTATGATATTTTTATTTTTACTCAGTTTGATTCCTTGAGAGTTATGCAAAGCATAGTTAGACATATAATGTCGAATTTTTGCTGAATCTTTTTAAAAATCATAAAATTTTATAAAGTAGAGATCACATGATATGTGGGTAGAAGAGGTTGCCTAACCCTTTCCTCTTTAGAAACAATTGTTACTAATCAACCCTAGATTTGCTTGAGTCAAATTTATAATTGCCCGATCCATAAGCAACTCTTTGGTTTTTAGTCAATTGTAGATTCACACTTCATTTGGCTAGTGGAATTCCAAGAATAAAAATAGGTACGTTTTTACATCCGAGTCAATTCCACATACCCCATCTTTACAATTGATAACCAAAAGTGAAAGCGAGTGAGACACTTTTACAAGGAAGAGACCTTTCACAAGAAGCTACTCTTGGATTGGTCTGCGCTCACATTTTCAACTGGTTGGATAGTCCTATTTAAAATTTGGATTTTGCTCTGTCGTTGATTGGGCCTGTCACACTAACAACAGTAGAACTTACACCACTATATTGGCTTCACCATGGAAAATTCACTCTACACCAAAGGGAATTGTGTCCCCTAAGTTTTCATGTGTAATATGTATTCCTGGCATTCCAGTCAACCATATGATGGCTAGCTATGAGTTCGGTGAGACGCACCAAGGGAAACAATTGAGAGGGGGGCGCCCACTCATAATTCTGCACGTACGGCCTGGGTCAATCATAATAAGTATGTCAAGCCCCGGTGAAATCAAGGGTGCTTGTTACTCCCTTATGTTTTGTTTGCTGTGACCCACCTGAATCACAAATTATACCGAATTTCAGGACCTTATGCTAACATGATGTGACCCATCTGATGGTTGGAATTGATATCAACAGCACATTACAATGAATTGAACCCTACCCCATGTGGCCTATTCAGTGCCCACGGGTCTTTACAGTTCATTGGGTGAGAGAATAGAATGAGATTTGGTCACATTAAACGTTTCAATCCACTTCTATAGAAGAGGAAATTATTACAAAGTAACAAACCTAGGTACACAGATAAAAGGATATGCATAAGCACATCTGACACTAACCAAGTACATGAGCCTTGTTTATTTAATTAAGACAAGCATCTTTTTAATGACACACTATAATTCATATCTTCTTCATTAACCATCGTACATTCAAGGATAAACTTCGATAATTGACCGCAAACCCAAGACAGGTAGTATCTTGTAGTCAGAGAAACCAGCGTCAATGAAGATTTTCTGCCACTCATGTTCTTCCCTCTGCTTGCCTGTTGAAGGCAACATCATCGCCATATCAAAGCAAAGCTTTGTCTCCATTGACTTGTAATCATCTGTGTCGGCATTCACAACTGTTTCCAGTAAGATCACCTTCCCTCCATCTTCTTTACTTGGAATTACCTCTTTGCACCGTTTTAATATCTTCACGCAATCATTGTCACTCCAGCCGTGTAGGACTGACTGTAAGCCATTTTCACAATGATTAGAAGCCCTTGCTAAAAATGAAATGGGCTGGTTTGGATCAGCCCAATTGCTTGACTACAGCCCATTAGTTTCTGGCACTAGCCGTGGTGAAGAAGAACACATACAAGGCAGCAAGTGTGTTGAGAATGGTTCTAAAACGCGTTGACACAACTCAAAGACTTGTTGAATCAATGCCATTACTTAAAAGAAAAGATGTTGGCAGTTCCATTCAAACTCCTACCTTACTAGCAAAGCAATAACCTTAATTATGTTGGCACATGCAATGATCGATGTTTTTACAACAAACTATCTAATTAATATGGAATTTACATTCCAACATTTTTTTTCAATTTTTTTTTTTTTCAAAAAGCTGCCACTTTAATTATAAAGCAAATGGGTCAGTGGCTTCTGTTATTCATATTAGGCCAGGTTCCAAAAATCAGCTCCATCTGTGATTCACGGTAACCACATAATTGAAAATAGTGTATAGGGCAACAATTCTCCTCTATGCTATTTCCATTTGTGTGGCCAATATCAATCAATCATAAATGCATATTATTTTTGGGAAAAAAACTTAAAATTTATTTGAAATTTAATAGATAGAGTGGATTTTATATAATAATGATATGGGCCTTGTACTACTAAAGGGTGAACGTTTCTCTCCCAAGGGTTTCCTTTGGTGTGGCCCACCATAATCTCATGTCAGTTTTACTTTTTCTCATCTTTGTAATTAATATAGGACTAAATATCTAATATTCCCAATAGATGGTAAATAAATATTCGGTGGCCCGGTCAAAATCAAGAGCAACAACCCTTCTATTTTTTTCTTTTATAAATAATTTTCAGTATAGTTGAATACAAAGGACAACTAACTAATTTTTTGTGGGCCCATTGTAATATGTATGCAAAATCTATCCGTCCATTAGATGCATAATCAAAGTTTAGGCTCAGAGAAAAAAAAAGATCCAGCTGAATTTAACTCAGGTGAACCTCATCCAATACCCTTAATTTTTACAGTGTCCAACATAATGATTATATGAAATTCACCACAAACATTAGTTGCAAAACCAAAATTTAGATAAAGTGCATAAAAATCAGACTCATTTGTGATTCTGATGGAGCATATCAAGGGAAACAATTTGGAGGGTGATCATTTCTCTGTACAAAGTTTCAGTCCGCCTGAATCACAATTGTGGGTGATTTTTTGATTAATTGGATGAGGTGACCGACCTTGTGGTCGTGGTGGATTTTATACTAAATAGCATAGTGGGGACACCCAAGTAGCCGATTCATTTTCTAGATGGGTCATAGTCATAGAGTTGCTTGGACAAATAAGTAGCGGTAAAGTACCTTGAGGAGAAGAGCGTCCGCAGGGGGGATCGACTCGAACATGTTTCCTCCGACCACATCTATTTTCGTACTCTTTGGCACGTGGGCAATAACATGTGGTTGATCAAACACGGTGCATTTTACGTGTGGGAACGCATCAGCGATGGCGCGAGCTACAGCACCTGTTCCACCTCCAACATCGACCAACGACCGCACCCCATCGAAAACCTGACCGTACTCTTTAATGACAATGCTAATGATGAACTGTGCATCACTGGCCATGGAATCGTTAAATAAGCAATTAATCTCAGGGATCTGGGCCGCGACCTCCAAGAAACTCAGCCCGTTTGCTTTCTCGAAGGCCGTGGTTTCATTGCCTTGGAACCAACTGCTTAAGAAATTCCAAGTTGTGAGTAGAGTAGAGTCGAACTCCCCTAACACAAAGGCTGATAAACTGACAGCGGCCTCTTTGCGGAGGAGGTTAGAAGGTGGCGTGATAACATACCCTTCTTCAATTCCGTTATTGCCGTTGATTTTTTCTACAGCAAAAAAGCCCAAGTGGACCAACAGACGCATGAGGCGGCTCATGTAAGGGGTTTTGGATGAGTTTATCTGAAGTGCGGCGACCAACTCGGAGAGGGTCATTGGACGGCCATGATTGTGGATAATGTCTGGTATGCCCAGCTCAACAGCACACTTGAGGGACATGGAATTCACGTAATGATAGAGATGGTTCCATACGTGGGCTTGGGCTTGCAACAGCTCGTGGCCTCTCTCTCCTTGGTAGGGCGCCATCACTAACTCCCGTCTTTCACACCTGGAATCACAATAAAAGGAAAAAAGATAAGAGGATTTTAAAACACATTTAAGCTTTGTACTCTTTATTGTTGGCTGTACAAACCAGATTTATTGGCTTTGCAAAGCCGCAGGATAACTTAGAAAATCTAATTCCTTAGAAGGAAGGAAGAGAGAAGAAAAAAAAAAAACAGAACTTTTATTTTTTAAAGACTGTTTACTGCTTCACTCTTGCTACAACATTGATGCACAATGTGCCTTCTTATAGGCATTTGTGTCAACTGTGAAATGACTACAATACCCCTATTAGATGCTTCAATCATTTACTGTTACTTGAAACTAGGGGTGCAGACGGTTCAGTCCGGTTTCCAAAGGGATGAGAACTAAAGGTGGCCCCCTTTACCTGAATGGTCCATATCAATGGCTGGCAGTACCCAATTCATCAATCTCCTTGACTATTCGGTTCCAGTTTTGAAACTGGAACCGAACCGTGCGCACGCCTACGTCGAAACCATGCAGACTTTTCATCTTCCAAAACAGCTTTTTGAAAATTGCTGCTGTGCACTGGGAGTTCAACGGTCGGTCGCCAACTGTGGCTGGAAAATGAGTTTTGTTGTGCAACACCAATACTAATAAGGGATTTTGACTGTACTCGCCGTCGTTGTACGGTCAAATTCCCTAAAGGGATTTAACCTTTCAAATATTCCGAGAATGGCCTTCTGATAAGCTTCGGAAAAAATTTCGGACCAAAATGTCATTGTTCTTCGCCCAGTAGTTATATAGTTTAGAGTGCAAAAGAAGTTATATATTATTCCATTCCCAAGAAACTGATATATATGGTCAGGAGCCTTTTTTAGCATGGGCAATGCCCAACTCATGGGGGGCCCACATTGATGTATGTGTATAATCCATGTCACCCATCATTTTTGCCGTGTCAATTTAGGGTCAGGGCCCAAATATCAGATAGATTCAGAGCTCATGTGGGCCACATAATAGAAAATAATGGTGACGATAGCACCCACTGTTGAAACTTTTCATGTTCACTGTAATGTTTGTTGGAAGTACACATGACCCAAGTCAAGACTTTTTCGGCCCACGGCGAGCTAGCCGACAAGGTGGATGGAACGGATCACCCCATTGTGGGCATTAGGCTATGGTACCAATGACTATTATTTCATTTGGTAGTAAAGGAAGTGAATAATGACAACCACCTATATAACATGACAGTCTCGACCCTTGCCACTGTTGAGGGTCAAATATTGCATATTAGACCCCAGTTATTACCTAATTTTATGAACATGATATTGTTTAACCCCTATTTTAATCATATTTGTGTTGCAATGTGAATTTAGGAGCCTGAAGTGAAAAATGGTACTAAAAGCATGGATTTAATGCTCAGAAATCACCAAGGCAAGGGACGGATCTCAGGAGACCGAGATCGAAGAATTTACATGCCAAAGATCCGAGAAAATCAAGTGATCAACATTAAAGAAGCCTGAAATCATCCTGAATGTAAGATCACATGTTTCCCACCATCCGTTTGGCTCGAAACTTTATATCTGACTTGAGGACCCTAAATTAAGCATACACATCAAATTTTAGTCATTGGATCCTTGTGAAAGTGGCCGAACGGACAGATCAGACCATAAAACACCGATCTGGGGGCCCACCTGATATTTGGATATGCTTCAATTTTGGTCTCAACCCCTTAAATGAGGTGAAAAAATGGATGGATGGACCGAATTTCTCACGAACATCACGATGGACCCCACATGGGGATCCGCGCGCATAAAACGAATGTGCACTGGACGTGCATTGGTTGGGCAGCCCGGTCGAAGTTAGGTTGACCCGACCCTTTTCCCATAGGAAGCGAGCAAATGCACCGCATCCGGCCGGTTGCTCGTTGTGAGCCCCCATCATGGTTCCGTTGCACGATCGGAACATCCATTGCATCCAGGGGGTGGTCACGACCCTGGCCATAGTGGCCTTTTAGCCCTATGCACACGTAAACATGTAAATTACTGAAAAACGTAGGATGAACAGTGATTTGATTTGATACAGTGGACCACATTAAAACTCAACCAAAACTACTCCTTTCCGACTGGTTTTTCACTGGGAATCTAATGAGTGGGGTGGATTTCACTGAAAACATCACTGTGAGGCCCACCAAGCATCTCAGCGTAGGTCCGTTCGCACCATACGCACATCCGATTTTTTCGAACGTTGCGAGGAGTTTTGGGCCACCATTTGTGGTCGGATGGTTGATCCAAACCGTTTAGAATCTTTAGAGGGGGGTCTTTACCCCAACCATGGAGCCAAAACAGATTTCTTGGATGCCCACCGGCTGAAAACTCCTTCTAAACGCAAGTTGAGTGCGTTTTTGCTGCGCAGTCTGCCCTTGCTACGTAAGCACGACTTCCAGCCCCCTATACTGCCCCTGGTGCCTATATAAAGGAGAAGAGAAGAGAGAGAAATCATTTAAGGACGTGGAGGAAGAGAGAGAAAGAGAGAGCTTAGACGGCTTCATCATTCAAAGTTTTTTTTTCTTCTTCCTTTCTATTGTTATTTATGATTTTTTTTTCAGAGATTTTTGGCTAATCATGACCACGATTGGCTAATCTTCTTAGTTAGGGCTAAGAGGTGAAGCTTGTAACGTGATGGGGTAGTTTCTACGGCTTTGATTCATAAGTATGAACTCTCTTTGATTATAGTTTGATTTTACAGAATATTCATAGTTTTTAATGGTTTGTTGTGACTTAAATTATAATGCATCTGCGATATCTTTAAGTATTTTCCATGCATGCATAGAGGTTATGATCATAGGAAACCTATTGTTCACCATCATCTCATGGACATGGTTAGATGATGGAATCCTTCCCCATGTTCATAACTCTCTCAGATTGGATGTGGATTGGTTAAATTCTGTTGTTTACTTTGTCTCATGGGCATGGTTTTGTGATGGAATCAAATCTAATTCTCATACCTCTCATCTCTTGAAAACTAGATCAAAGGAAGTTTAGATTTGATGTTTATGGTTATATCCCCCAACTGGATGAAGATGAGACTCTAAATTCAGTTGAGTTCATGAATCAAGCGTAGATCTCCCTGATCTCTACTAGTGGATCCTTGACACCCTAGTTCCCCACCTTTGAATATTATAAGTTTTAGTTCATTAAATTTACAATTATTCTATTAATTCTCCCTGATTTAGATTACATCTTTGCTAAGTTCTAGTTCAAGTTACTTTCAGATTACGTACAAGGTACAGTCCCTGTGGATTCGACCTCGGTTTTACCGAGATTATTACTACATCGCAACCCTATACTTAGGGTGTGAACAACCACATTACAACCATGACCCATATAACATGACAACGATGACCCATATAACATGACAACCATAACCACGACCTTAATTTATAACCATTGATCTATTTTTGGTAGTGTAGGCAGTAAACAAGCGACAATCCATCCATTGGATTTAGAATTTAATTTAACTTTATGGGCAAAAAAAGAGTTATATCCAAAAATTTTATGGCCCCCAAAAGGTTTTCAATGGTAGGTTTTCAATTTATATGGGGTCGAGGCTGTCATAGTTGTGATGTGTTAAGGGTCGAGGTTGTCACTTGTTCTCTACACTACAAAAAATGGATCAAAGACTATAGATTAAGGCTATTGCTGTAATGTAGTAAAGGTCGAGGTCATGGTTATCATGTTATATGGGTCGTAGTTGCCATGTTATATGGGTCGTGGTTGTAATGTGGAAGGGTCGTGTTGTCATCGGTTATAGTTGTCATGGGTCGTGGGTCGTGGTTGTCACATGTTCACTTCCTTTACTAACAAATAAAAGGATAGTCATTAGTACCATAGCCTAAGGCCCACAATGGGGTAATCTGTTTTATCCACCTTGTTGGTCAGTTCGTCGTGGGCCCAAAAAGTCTTGACTTAGGTAGTGTCCACTTCCAACAAACATAATAGTGAGCCTAGAAAGTTTCAACAATGGGTGCCACTGTCACGTTATTTTCTATTATGTGGCCCACAAGAGGTCTAGATCAAGCTAATATTTGGGCCCTAACCTGATAGATTACATTAATGTGGGCCCCATGGAGTTGAGCCTTCCCACGCCAAAAAATGTCTTCCGCCTCGTGAGGGTTACTGGGCATGTACATAAAGCTTTTTTATATAAATATTATTTTTAAAATTTTCATCTATACGGGGTCCATTTGCAAGATCCAAATCGTCCATCGGGTAAGCCAACTCACTGTGGGCCTGAAGAGCCATGCCTTTGGTAGGTTCCAATACACACATGCATCACAGTGGGCCTTAGAAAGTTTCAACAATGGGTGCCATCACCATTACCGTTTTCTATGGTGTGGCCCACTCAAGAGATGGTTTTGGCTCAGATTTAAGCCTTCGCCCTAGAATATTCTTACCTACTAAGTGGTAGGTGTGGATTATACACGTGTAACCGCGACCCTTACTATGTTACAACCACGACCTTACTTTGTAATGTAGAAGCGTCATGGTTAGTAAAGGTCGTCGTTGTCACGTATTGAGAGTCGTCGTTGTCACGTGTTAAGTATTGGGCCCACTGTGATGTATATAATTTACCTAAGACAGTCCATTCATTTTGAAAGATCATTTTAATGGATGAGCCCTTCATCCAGTTGGTAATCACCTTTTGAATGCGTTGGATGGTATATAAACATTGTTCACTCCCCAACTATGGGGTTGTGATGTAGTAATAATCTCGCTAAAACCGAGGTCGAATCCACAAGGACTGAAACCTGTACGTAATCTGAAACTAAATAGATCTAGAATTAGAATAAGATGAAATCTAAACTAAGAGAATATGAGGGAATAATGGTGAAATATTACTCTAAAACTTGTGGAAATCAAAGGTAGGAAAATAGGGTGCCAAGGATCTACTTGTAGAGATCAGGGAGATCTTATGCTTGATTCAAGAACTCAACTAAACTTAGAGTCCCATCTTCATCCAATTGGAAGATATAACCTAAAAATCAAATTTGAACGTCTTTTGATCTAGTTTTCAAGAGATAAGAAGGATGTAAGTTAGAATAGGTTTCATCACAAAACCATGCCCATGAGACAAAGTAAACAACAGAATTAAACCAATCAACAACCAATCTGACAGATGTATGAATGTTACGAAGGATTCCATCATCCAACCATGCCCAGGAGACGATGGTGAACAGCAAGGTTCCCAAATTCACCAACCCTATAATGCTAAGAACATGCTCAAAGCTATCGCAGATCCATTGTAATTTAAGTCACAACAAACCATTAAAAACTGGAAGCATTCCTATTAATCAAACTATAACCAAAGAAAGTTCAAGTAACATGAATCAAAGCAGTAAAACCAATCTCATCACACTACAGGCTTCACCTCTTAGCCCTAGCTAAGAGGTTCAGCCCAACATGAATGGGCTGGATCCCTTAAACAAATAAAAGAAAATAAAAAGAAAATAACTCTCTACTCTCTCTCCTGCCCGTTCCAACTGAGAGCCCCCAGCCGTGGATAGATTCTTTTCCAAACATGTTCTTTCCTCTTATAGAAGATTTCCGTCAGTGGGGTAGAGATCTCCCGCAGCTCATCCGCAACAGAACTGGACTCTAGGATACGCACCGTCCTGCGTAAGGAAATAGTTTTATGCAACAACTGACAGAACCGAGATTTGGGAATCCTATCTAGAATTTGATCCAGACAGACCTCTTGAAAGTGGTCGGTGGGGATATGGACGAAGTTTGGACGGTCCAGATGGACGGACCGATCCTCGCCAAGCTTCTCAAACGGACCGCAGTGTCCGGATGTTACAAACAGAGGCCCTTCCTCTCTTCGCTGTGATGTCAGTGGAACCCATGAAGGGGATCGTTTGAGAAATCCAATCCGTCCATTGTCTTCAGGACACAAAACTAGTTGAGAATGGTCAGTTTATATTGAGTTCGGTGTGGTCCACAGAGTTTTGCATTTGACCGTTCATCTTATGTTCAATGGCTAGGATCTTTCGCTGGCTTGCATGGGGTCAAACTGGCACCTAGTCAAGGATAGGAGGGTCGGTGGGATTCCAACGGACGGTCCGGATTAGGCCATCGATGTACTGTGGTGACCCACTATCATCCAACCGCAGGCTCTATTTCACACCAGAGAACAAAATTTCTGTTTTTAAAGAAAGACTTGGTCAAACCAAGTTTGAAAGGCTAGAGCGATGTGGTGTGGCACAGGAGTGCACCGCATGGTGCACTCCCACCTTATATGTGGGGTCCACTGTAATGTACATGAGAAATCTGTGCCATCCATCCGTTTTATCTCCCCATTTAAGGGGTTGATGCCAAAAATGAAGCACATCCATCTATCAGGCGGGCCTCAAATCGGGAATATGAGGGCTGATCCGTACATTGGGCCACTTCCAGAGGTATCCAATGGCTGAAATTTTACATGTATGGTTCATGTATTGTCATCAGGACATATATGAAGATTCGGACCAAACAGATGGTGGGAACCCTGTGATATTGCATTTTGGACATTTTTTAGGCCAATTTGAGCTTCAGTTTCTCGGTTTTCTCAGATCACTAGCGTGTAAATCCATCGATCTTGGTCCCCTGGGGTCTGTCCCTTGCCTTGGTGAATTCAGAGCATCAAATCCACGCTTTTAGTACCCTTTTTCAGTCCACACTCGTAAATACACCTTGCATCACAAACACAATTAAAATAAGGCATTAAACAGTATCATGTTCGTAAAAACAGACAATAACCGAGGTCTAATATGCAATATTTGACCCTCGATACAACCTCCAACCAGCATTTTGCTAATCCCGAGCAAAGTATGTGAAAAAATAAATTGAGAATTGCAAGACGATTTCTAAGAACTCGAGTAGTTTCTGAAAACAATCCAGATAGTAGAATTCTAATATTCATGAATGTTGAGCAGTACTTTCTCTTGGAATCAAGCGCACGGTAAACTTCATAATCAAGTTCAAAGTATTAATCTATCTATTAGAAAAATTCTAAACATTGAGTTCCATGGGTGTATAGTGTAGTCTCAGCTTTTCATCATTAAGAGATCCAATCGTCAATTTCATAATAACATTGATAACCAACAATCGAATTAGTGACAACCAATACTAGCCTCACCAATACTTGCCTCATAGATCATCTTTTCATTCTTCCAACTTTTGATTTTTCAATTAAAATTAACGCCAAGGAGGGGAATCAAATCCTCACCTATAAGGAGCAAACCTATGGTAAAGACTGTACACCCAACCTTTTTCACATATCGTCCATGGAGAATTAAATGTACACCTATAGGGAGCAAACCTATGGTGAAGATTATTCGCCCAACCCTTTCTAAAGGTATCTCTTTTTCTTTTCTTTTTATTTTTAAAAAATAATTTTAGTTGGGTATTTTCTTTTTCTTCAATTGATCATGACAGGCAAATCTTTCATACTGATTCCTTACATGCTTAGTGATTACTAAGTTAACCCTTCAATATCAAACTGAAACATTACTATGAAAGCGAGATGTGACATGTGAAATCATGACTCAATCAATGTTTAAAACTTCTAATCATGGCTTAACAGTTCGAACTTAACTGTGAAATCAAACAAATAACGAAATCCAAGAGTCATAAATTGCAACATCACTTATCTTGTAATTCTAAATCCAAGATGGTCGTCAAAATCAGTTCGAATTCACAAGAATTCCAGAAAATTTTAAAAATTTTCACAACTTCTGCTCAAGACCAAGAAAACACTGATTAGGAAACCTAATCTCCCACCACCAACCTAAATTCTACATTGTCCTCAATGTAAAAGAGATATGAGCATGTACTGCATATGAGATAATGAAATTGAAAGAGAAGTAATGGAAAGATAGTACCTAGACGAAGGACTCAAGAGGCTTTTTTCAAAGATCGCAGTGTGAGAGCAGGTCAGCACAAGAGTGAAAAACACGAAAGCAAATGAACCTAGTGGAAGCGTATCAAGCAAACTAAGCTAACGGCATAAAACCGTCTATCCTAGAACAGCATAAAGCAAATTACCCTAGTCTTATTAAAATAGGAAAAAACTACTCGATTATGCCGCAAGATTCCTCTTCCGACCAATATCTTGATAAGTTTCTCAGTAAGCTCCTCAACAGGATCATCGAAAAGCCATTTTTGCAACAGGCTTCTTGGGCGCCTTGGAGCATGACTTTCCAGAGAAACTTATGTACCTCATAAGAAATTTTTCATTGAGTTACTTGAGGTATCCAAGGTATATATGATTCACCTATGACAGAAGAAGTTTTAACGTTAGTATCCCATGGTGAATCAGAGATTGCAGGTAGATAAAATTCAGAAGAATTCTCAGAAAGTAATGTAGTCTCACACACATTGCGAAGTTCCAAACTTCGATTCAAATTTCAGCTCCTCTTCTTTTGATGGTAAACATTCAGGGTCTGGAGAAGGAGGGGCTTCAGAGTAAGGGTTCTCTCAGTTAGTAACAACTACCAAGATAGTCTCTTGTAAAGCATCCACTATTTCCTTAATCATAGGATCATTCGAATCTGAAAAGTGTGCCACGCAATCGTCTAAAGAATTGGGAAATTTGGTTGAGAGTGACTCGTCTCCTGCATCGAAGTCCATGATGAATTGCCCAAGGATTCTATCATCTCTAGAAGCGGATGAACGCATGCTCTCTTACTCTTACCCTGCATAGACAAGTTGGAGATCAATAGGGGGAGCATTGATATAAAGACTCTGGTCATTTAAGCTTCTCAGTGGAGGCATTGAATCGTATAAAGTGTATAGCTCAAATTGTAGCCTCAATTAGGTAGTTTCAAATTCTAGAGTTATGTCAAGTAAATCGTCCATCTTCCAATTCATATCATCATTCAATTCAGGGGAGTGGTCCAAACATGCATCACAAAGGTTGGAAGGGTTAGTTAAAAGTGGTTCATCCTCCACATTTAAATCAGTCATGTCAGATAGGTGGAGTAGATCACTATGGTTGACAACTTTCTAAACCTCTTGATTATTGGTAGGGGCCACACTTGAGATTGAATCCCAATACTCATCATCATCTAATTCCGTGCAGTAAACACTTGGAATGGAATCACATTCCTCACATTCTATTCCTAGATTGGGTTGAGGTTCGAATAAACTAACCTCTACCTTATCAGTGTAATCATGAGTGTCATATAAGTGAAGTGTGTCACTATCATTATATTTGAAAGACGCCCACGTCTCTTGATCATTCCTTTGGACAGTCATCGAGATCGACTCATCGGGAACTTGAACCATCTGTTCATTAATGGAATCTATTTCCTCATTCGTAATTGCATTTTCTGTCACAAGCGAGTTATGATCCTTTTCTTCACATTGTGCTTCTAAATTAAGATAAGACTGGGATAGCCTAGCCTCTTCCTTCTCCATAAGATGTGACTGAATCATTGGAATTGATGATTTGAGCAATTCACATGATTGTATGACAAGTTGATTGAACTGATCTTGTGCTTTCATGAGCTTTTGAAGTGAATCCTCTTGGATTGTTTCTGATTGGGTTTCAAAGGTAAAGGACCCAAGAGAATTATCATTATGATATGTAGCTGGTTCAGCTTCCCGACATTAATGTTTCCACTAGTTATAGTCATACGGATCATAGGTGGGAGAATATGATGGTTGGTAATACCTATTATAACTCATAATATAGTCACGCATTGTTTTCTTTTTATCAGACGAGTGATAATAATTCTCACTCTCATAGTTATGATAACCCCAACACTCACGTATTGTCCGTTGGTGTAACGCCCCGGATTTTTGCCAACCTGGGATTAGATGACCTTAGGCAATGGGGCGATCCTAATACCTCATTAACTTGTCAGAACTGAATCCCAAAGTCTAAAGCCGCCTTTGAACTCATTTCCTTCACAAAATCTCACCCTTCATCACCTTGATCTTCCAATTTTTCTAATAACTTTCACCCTAGACACTATCTTAAACTAGCTAAGTAGTATAACTTGGATCACTTTATATACAAACTCCAAAGGCCTGAGTACCACCTCGACCAGAATTCACTTAGGACTAAATCCTTTAGAAATGAGACAAAGTAACTAAGTACTAAACTCAATTAGCTATGAAATCCGTTAGGATCGCTTTAAATACGATCTCGCAAGACCCAAAACTTGCAGTAACAAGTGACGCTAGGTTACCCTAAAGTTTAGAACCAAACTCATTTCCGTCTCCTTTCTGAATGAAACGAAACTTCAGATTAGGGTCTAGGTCGCACATCGGGATTCCGATTAACCCAAAGCTAAGGAACTAGGACCGCCCCTCCGGGGCTTAACAATCATCTCAAAAATCACCTTTATCCGATGTTCCCACGGCCATTCGTTTCGAATCGGAGCGAGGTAGTGTGAAAAACACTATTCATAAGCCAAATTAAATATCCGGAATAGTGATCTCAGCATCGTTCGCTGACGCGTCAAGATAAGCAACCCGACCGTCGAATCGACCAAATTACACCCTCGGATTAAGAAAAATTTCAGAACATTTACATGTACTTGGAATTTCGATCGTGGCCCACCGACCGTCGAACCGAAAGTGGTCCGCCACGTGCGATCCGCGTATCCGAATGAGTCAAAAACGTAATCCCACGTAGATCCATCGATGGTGAGCTTAAGTCTGACGTTTGGCTCAAAGAGGGCCACCGAACTTCCCCTGAAATGCCGGAAAAGCGGCGAATATCCTATATAAGCAAGACCCCATGAACCTAAGTCTATTTCCGTAATGTTTGAGACTATATAAGGAGCTTTAGAGCACCCTCTCTTCCAGCCATACGAATTTGGGTTTTGGGAGAGAGAAAGAGAGAGAGAAAGTGAGGAAGAAGTGGAGAATCTCCCCCGCCGTTCCCCTCGCCATCCAACGGCCGCACCACCACTTCCTTGATGTTTTTCCGGCACACACCGACTCCGTTTTAAGGTAATAAAACCTAACCCTAGGTCCGATTCAAGGTAGAATCGTCGTAGGCTATGTAACAACTAACCGATTCCGCTCTTTGGCTAGAAAACTCCCGTATACGAGGTTCTTCTGCCCTTGCTGATTCGTTGAGTTTCAAAAGGCAAAAGTGAGGACTTTAAGTGTATAAGTTACGGTTTTCAACGCTTTCAATGTCAGATAATGGTAGATTCATGATCTGCTTGCAATTGCACATGTACAAAGTGCTTTCCGTTTCTGTTTTGATTAGCGGTGTGAAATATGGAATTTCACATATTCTAGGTATACATGAGAAATACCGTATACGTATTTTTTTGGATAAATGCTTGACATGTTTATTTAATGTTTAATTATATAACATATGAATAAAATACTAGTTTGGCGAAAGAAATCGTCAAATTATATGTTCCTTTGTAAATGTGCCGTATGTTGGAAATACGTATTGTAGAAATACCGTATACGTATTTCTTTTGGAATAATGTTTGACATATGTATTTAATGTATGACTATACAATACATGATTAAAATACTAGCTTGGCGAAAGGGATCACCAAATCTATGTCCCTTTGTAAACACTATGTATGTCGAACTTGGGTATACGTGAAAGTACCCTATACGTATAAAATTTGCTGATGTGGTTGCCATGATTATTTGCTGTATGATTATGATATACATGGGTAAAATACTCACGTGGCGAAGGGACAACCCTAACACGTATTTTGCTAACATACGTCATGTATGTTGTAATAGTGTATTCTAAGTGTTTGTGAAAATGACTGAATGAGTATAGAATTCTCATTCGTGCTCGCCATGACTAATTGTCATGGATTCATGATTGTTGTATTGGCGATACCCTTTTGACGAAAGGATTTTCCCTAGTTCACGCCACGGCCAATATACACTATATATGCTGAAATGTGTGGCCCAAGTGTTTGCGAAATGATTGAATGAATATGGAACTTGGATTCCTGCTTGCCATGACCATCCGTCGTGGGTGTACGCGTGTTATGATTGGGGCAACTCCCTAGGGAAAGGATTTGGCCTAATGCCTATGTGATCGACATATGTCATGTATGTTGATGTATGTTTGCTTAAGTGTTTCTTGAAATGTCTAATGAGTAGTAGTTAGTTAGCAAAGTGTAATGTTTTAGGGTGTTGAGATGGGATTCTCAACTACTCTGAGACATGTATGACTACCTCCATGAGGTTATTTGCTTAAACCGCTTACTTGTAATATATGTGTTTGTATTCCTATTGATGAAGTGCTTTACAACATGCTTTCTATCATGCTTTATAACATGCCTTATAACATGCCTACTAGCATGCTTTAATTACTTTATTATCATGCTTTACTCCACATGCTATGGATGCGAATTGATTGTGTTTGGGGCTATGATTATAGTCCGGACAATCGGTACTGTAATTGAATTCGTGGTTGCAATTCATTTGCCACGTGAGATGTGTTCGACGAACCCGAGTCGTACTTCGGTTGGCGATAGTGGTCGGCCACGCCGAAGTGCTTATGCACTTCATGTCGTTCAACTTGTTGTGCGCTCGAGCTAGCCGAGCTCGTCAAGTAACCCGATTTGTCTAATGTATGTTCACCATGTTTGGTCGCCTCGCTTGAACCTAGGGTACCAAACTTACCAAGAAATCCCTTTTAACCATGGTACCTCGATCCGCTAAGACGCATGAGCCGGCATGGTGGTATGGGACACCGTGGTCGAGCTGTCGCCTACGCTGGGGTCATGTACCTCCCCGTAGTGACCATTGCGCAACCAACCTCGTGAGCCGATT
This sequence comes from Magnolia changhungtana, assembly GCA_030180095.1. NCBI lineage: Eukaryota > Viridiplantae > Streptophyta > Magnoliopsida > Magnoliales > Magnoliaceae > Magnolia > Magnolia changhungtana. The sequence goes on along the minus strand of JASAUF010000396.1, from coordinate 10,709,577 downwards.
ATGGTGGTATGGGACACTATATTCGAGCTGTCGATACTTACGGCGAGAGCCGAGTACGGTGAGACCTGTGCTCGTGCTGACGGGCGACGAGTCCTCCGTAGTATCTTCGAGTATACTCCAAGGTCTGTGATTGGCGACGAGTCTTTCACAGCAACTGGAGTATGAGTTGAGCCGAGTACGGTGAGACCTGTATTCGAGCTGACGGCTAGTGATTGAGCCAGGTACGGTGAGATATGTACTTGAGCTGACGGCCAGCAATTGAGCCGCATACGGTGAGATCTGTATCCGAGCTGACGGTGACGAGCCCTTGCGATGCCTTCACTACGCTTCTCAAACCATAATATCGTATGAGATTAGCTAGGCTTGACGACCCTAGAATGGATCATGTTTGGGAATGATACAAGGGAGGTACCTTAGTTTCCCAATATTGTTGTTTGAAATGGACTAATAATAACTCGGTAATCATGATCATCATGCACCGCATGTGCTTTGTAGATGTGGCGCACTAAGGGAGTAGCATTCGCGAACGTAAGATGATGTCGCTTGAGGGTGGTTTGGCAAGGGCATACAGCATCATGTCATATCATTTTTGCACTTAACAAGAGTAGTTAGAAATGTTTGATTTGTACTGCTTTATCATTACTGCTTGATTGATTTGATAACATGTTAACCTATACTTTACTGTTCCACTGAGTTGATCACTCACTCCCACGTTACGGGACGGTGTTTGAACACCAACCAGATTATTGAGTTTCATGTGGTGGCGATGCTTGTGAAGCAGAGCCGACTACTTCTATGATGATGAGGAATTCTCCTATCTCAGATCTCTCTCGACGGGTCTCTCAAGACCCGGTACTGCGTATTGACGGGGCTATGGTATTTGGGATAGGAGACATTACACTTCCTCACATTAGGTATATTTTAGAACCGTACTTGTAATTATTTAACTCCGGTAACATTATCACACTCGAGACTCATTATAGTTCATATATTTTGTCTACCTATCACAGTCTTCCCGCTTGCTAATTTACGCCTCACGGAGTATGATATTCTGTTTTGGCTTAATCTCACTCATGTTCAATGCACAAGTATAGTCAACATTCAAACATCATTCATTTTGTTGCATAAGTGATGTTCTGGAACTCGGGAGTTGAGTTTACGCTTGACCCCCGATTTTCAGGGTGTTACAAGATGGTATCAAAGCATGATTTTGATTAAACCGGACCTGGGTTATGGTCACACTACGCACTCTGACGAACTCTGAATTAGGAGGGAGCGACGGAATGTAGAAACAGTCATAGGTATCCCGATTTCGTCAATTGGCGAAGTTCATTGAAAACGAACGCCGAAATCGAGTATGTATTTAACCATGGTCGCACGGGTCGACCTTAAAACATTTCTAGGTTGTCTAGTGAAGGGTCTAGATCATAATCCACCTCATCCCAATCATTGAGAATCAATAAAATGTGCGATAGGCGTGATGAGGATAACTACTCCGAATCCTCGAAGCTTCTCTGGACCCCTCACGAGACTTCTCGAATCTACAAGAGGAGAAAGCGTAAAATAGAAATAAATTCTAATAAATTCAAAACTGATTAGTGAATGACTAAAAACGAGTTCACCACCCTTTAAATAAGGATACCGTAATGGGAAAGAAATCATGAACAAACTACAACTAAAACTTCTAGAATTCGCGACTTACTATGGGTCGTGATATCTACTAGTGGGTAAAGTTTTCGGTCAAAAAATAGTAAGTGTCCACCAAACCATTCTCCTAATTATTCTAAACTCTTTTCTCATTGGGCACAACTCCTAAAGCCCAACGGATGAAGAGAAATCAAACTAAAACTACTATTTTTGGCAAAATGAAATTGAAACGGAAAATGGCTGCCAATTGAAGGTTTTCTCGCAATTCAGGGCTGCGCAACCCGGCATAGCTGGGTTGGTTGGCTTCATTAGCTCGTTCTACCCCAAATTCATATATTTTACGTCAGATAACTCATTCCGGAGTGCAAGTTACGTCCGGTTTCCCCGACACTACCCAAAATGGAGCGAATCGGGATCGGGGGCCAAACGAGCACTTCCTGAGGGATCCAAGGTGGGACCCAAAGCAATTTTGGGGCCCTGGGACTGGAGGAACACGTCCCCACCGCGGCGGCGCGGTTCCGGCCACCCGACCGCGGCTCCACCGCGGCACCGGCGGCGCGCGCCGTCCGGTCGCTTTTCCGGCGGAGTCCCGAACGTGGGGTTGGTCGGCCTGACTCCCTCTACCCCCTGGCACATGCCATTTTGGCAAATGGTTAGGTTGTCATGGGCTGGAGCTCCCCTCTCTCTCAAACACCCCTCCAAGCTCTCCCTTCTTCACAAAAATCTCAGATTTTGCACAAACCACCCTCCCATCACTTCCTTTCTCATTTTCGTGCACCCCCGTCACTGCCCGTTCGAAATCTCCCTCATACAGCTACTGTCCTCCCCTTTTCTTTCATTTGGACGTTTTTAAATCCCCACTTTCTCTCAAAATCGTGGGATCCCCATATCCCATTCTTTTCTTCCTAGAAAAACTTGGTTTTCTATCATTTCATGCTCCTAACTGTTCTCTACAGTTACGTGCATCTCTTATCTCTTTCCTTTCACTTGCCTTGCGATCACGACCTCTCTTTGTGGCTCATAACAATCCATCTCAATCCCACACCTTATTCCACTCCAATGGCCTTCTTATAGCTAGATACGGCCATATTTTCGATCCTCGCCTTTCTTCCTCTCATGGGAAGGAGTAAGAGTGCCCCTCCTCCGTCGCCTGACCCGGATGCCTAGTCGTCCGTGTTTGGTTGTCGCTTCGTTAGGATCTTTTCGTTTTCATGATTGATAGGCCGAGTGTTGTAGTATTTGACCTTCCAAACCCACAAATCCCATCTCACACTTTTCAACACGACGGCTCATTTTCCAAAGCCTATGAAAATTTAATTTTAATCCCCACCCACCCTCCTACTAAACATGCCACTCCTAATTCCGAGGAAGGATTAGCAATACGTCCATTTAATACAACTTAAGGCCACCGCCAAATTGTGTTGGAGTGATAAAGTCCTTGACATACATTAACCCACCACACTCGATAGCTTAAGCTTTTGGAGTAAATGGTTGTTTGACAAATAAGCCATAGAGTTTTGGACCTAGAGCGATACTCCTAGTTTTCGACAGACTGACCGATAGGAAATCCAACAAAATAATAATGTAAGCCCTGCAATCTTCTTAGCTAGGTGTGATCATGTGTGAAATGCTCGAAAGCGTCAAGTACAGACAACCAATTCCACTTAGACAACGTTTGACCCTACACGATGAATAATTTCTTGTATTAGAAATGATCTGAAATCATCTAGTGTGTAAGCATAGACTAATAGATTACCACTATCCATAAATTGAGACTAGGCTACTGGTTCTACTACGGAACGTAAGAGACTGATTATGCTAAGGTAATTGCAAGATAGTTGAAAAATGGACTTAATTAATGGGCTGGATTAGGTTGGAGTGAGACCTCACTCCTTCGTCAGACCCCTTAATACTCATAGGCTCCTTTAATAATTCTTAGAAAAGTTGTTTGATTAGTAACTATACACGCCAAGATCCCTTTGATTTAATGTTAGGTCAAATCAATACACCCTCGAAATCGCCTTCTCAAGGACTTAGTACATTCGGGAACACGGGTAGAGAAACTACATTTAAGCGAGGTATTCGCGGTTTGAATCGATTCTCAATCCTGGTAGTGACCAATGAACCCTATGCTCTGATCAAGCGTCGGGATCAACTGGGATTAAGAAATGATATGACAATTTTCTGTCCTAGCTAGGCAGAAGATCCATGTATCCGACTCAGACCCACTACGCAACTTTCTTCCGTGTTGGCTTGACCACTTACAACCAAAAGTTTATAACTGTCTTTGAGAAGTGTGAGAATATATAGCCAATAGAAATATTTCCTTTTAGGCCTAAGGAATTTCCCAAGTGAGCAAATGTGACATGCTTAAGAATCAGTCCTAAATCGCACGCCATGTCGGCATTCGTATTGTGCTTATGAACGCAAAAAAGATAGCCTGCCTATTAAGCTGACACATGATTAAATAGGATAAGTCCGGACCGCGACAAAATTTCTTGGTAGAATTAGGCATCTCGCCACAAACTCACACCTGACCCCGAATCAACCACAATACCCTTCATCTTTAGCTCCTTTCTATGACCATAGGTATCAATGCCATAATACACAACGTTGATGAAAAGAAGACCAATGTAGTGGGAGGTCGCATCCCATTTCATGTCAAGGATAGATCCTAAACTACACCTTGTTCCGATATACGAGCAGACATAAATCTTGAGCCTTGAGGGTGAAAATAAAATTTTAAGGGGGGTAGAACATTATGAGCCCAATCTAGTTAGGTTACCTATCAGCATCTCTTGATCCGGGTGGCACAAAAAAAAGCATGGTGGACCCTACTCCACTGGCCCAGGATCGAAACGGTGCTCGTTAATATACGCACATTATAGAAGCCCTAACAAGTTTTACTATGAAACCATTTTAGGATGATCTAGTAAGATTTGATTCACCCTTTCCCAGGACATAGATAATATCGAGGACTCTCTTAGATTAAGACCTAAAGGGCAACCTTAGAATAAACAACTTGAACCTTTCAATGATGGACATTCCCTACGTTTCTAGAGTGATCGACTACGAGTTACCGAAATATACAACTCGCTAAGCATTCGCGGCTTGACCTAATTCTCAATCCCGGGTGACTACCAATGGACTCACCGCTTGACCGAGCGTAAGACCAGGGATTCACCAGATCCTAAGGGATACGATGAGCCTCCTACCCTGTCGGTAGATGGTCGATGTATCGGGATCGAGCCCACCAAAATTGTCTCTCCGTATTGGTCAAACATTGAAAATGACTATTTTACTCTAAATTGTGGGAATTGTCGTCGAGACTTCAAATAGGTAAGGAAATAAATGGTAGAAAAACCATCGGGGTGTGAGAAATGGATGAAGAATTAAGTTTTAAGGGGGTAGACTAAAAGGAACCACACTAGTAAATACCCTACCACGCGTAGAAACTTGGAACCAATAAGTCTTAGGCAAATAAAATAATAGAAATCTTCCTTATTACCCTTAGCCAATTTCGGGGACGAAATTTTGTTTTAAGGGGGGTAGATTGTAACGCCCCGGATTTTTGCCAACCTGGGATTAGATGACCTTAGGCAATGGGGCGATCCTAATACCTCATTAACTTGTCAGAACTGAATCCCAAAGTCTAAAGCCGCCTTTGAACTCATTTCCTTCACAAAATCTCACCCTTCATCACCTTGATCTTCCAATTTTTCTAATAACTTTCACCCTAGACACTATCTTAAACTAGCTAAGTAGTATAACTTGGATCACTTTATATACAAACTCCAAAGGCCTGAGTACCACCTCGACCAGAATTCACTTAGGACTAAATCCTTTAGAAATGAGACAAAGTAACTAAGTACTAAACTCAATTAGCTATGAAATCCGTTAGGATCGCTTTAAATACGATCCGCAAGACCCAAAACTTGCATAACAAGTGACGCTAGGTTACCCTAAAGTTTAGAACCAAACTCATTTCCCGTCCTTTCTGAATGAAACGAAACTTCGATTAGGTCTAGGTCGCACATCGGGATTCCGATTAACCCAAAGCTAAGGAACTAGGACCGCCCTCGGGCTTAACAATCATCTCAAAAATCGCCTTATCCGATGTTCCACGGCCATTCGTTTCGAATCGGAGCGAGGTAGTGTGAAAAACACTATTCATAAGCCAAATTAAATATCCGGAATAGTGATCTCGCATCGTTCGCTGACGCGTCGATAAGCAACCCGACCGTCGAATCGGACCAAATTACACCCTCGGATTAAGAAAAATTTCAGAACATTTACATGTACTTGGAATTTCGATCGTGGCCCACCGACCGTCGAATCGAAAGTGGTCCGCCACGTGCGATCTGCGTATCCGAATGAGTCAAAACGTAATCCCACGTAGATCCATCGATGGTGAGCTTAAGTCCGACGTTTGGCTCAAAGAGGGCCACCAACTTCCCTTTGAGCCGGAAAAGCGGCGAATATCCTATATAAGCGTGACCCCATGAACCTAAGTCTATTTCCGTAATGTTTGAGACTATATAAGGAGCTTAGAGCACCCTCTCTTCCAGCCATACGAATTTGGGTTTTGGGAGAGAGAAAAGAGAGAGAAAGTGAGGAAGAAGTGGGAGAATCTCCTGCCGTCGTTCCCTCGCCATCCAACGGGTCCGCACCCACCACTTCCTTGATGTTTTTCCGGCCACCGACCCTGTTTTAAGGTAATAAAACCTAACCCTAGGTCCGATTCAAGGTAGAATCGTCGTAGGCTATGTAACAACTAACCGATTCCGCTCTTTAGGCTAGAAAACTCCCGTATACGAGGTTCTTCTCCGCTCTTGCATTCGTTGAGTTTCAAAAGGCAAAGTGAGGACTTTAAGTGTATAAGTTACGGTTTTCAACGCTTTCAATGTCGTATAATGGTAGATTCATGATCTCGCTTGCAATTGCACATGTACAAAGTGCTTTCCGTTTCTCTGCTTTGATTAGCGGTGTGAAATATGGAATTTCACATATTCTAGGTATACGTAGAAATACCGTATACGTATTTTTTTTGGATAAATGCTTGACATGTTTATTTAATGTTTAATTATATAACATATGAATAAAATACTAGTTTGGCGAAAGAAATCGTCAAATTATATGTTCCTTTGTAAATGTGCCGTATGTTGGAAATACGTATTGTAGAAATACCGTATACGTATTTCTTTTGGAATAATGTTTGACATATGTATTTAATGTATGACTATACAATACATGATTAAAATACTAGCTTGGCGAAAGGGATCGCCGAAATCTATGTCCCTTTGTAAACACTATGTATGTCGAACTTGGGTATACGTGAAAGTACCCTATACGTATAAAATTTGCTGATGTGGTTGCCATGATTATTTGTCTGTATGATTATGATATACATGGGTAAAATACTCACGTGGCGAAGGACAACCCTAACACGTATTTTGCTAACATACGTCATGTATGTTGTAATAGTGTATTCTAAGTGTTTGTGAAAATGATCCGAATGAGTATAGAATTCTCATTCGTGCTCGCCATGACTAATTGTCATGGATTCATGATTGTTGTATTGGCGATACCCTTTTGACGAAAGGATTTTCCCTAGTTCACGCCACGGCCAATATACACTATATATGCTGAAATGTGTGGCCCAAGTGTTTGCGGAAATGATTGAATGAATATGGAACTTGATTCCCGCTTGCCATGACCATCCGTCGTGGGTGTACGCGTGTTATGATTGGGGCAACTCCCTAGGGAAAGGATTTGGCCTAATGCCTATGTGATCGACATATGTCATGTATGTTGATGTATGTTTGCTTAAGTGTTTCTTGAAATGTCTCGAATGAGTAGTAGTTAGCAAAGTGTAATGTTTTAGGGTGTTGAGATGGGATTCTCAACTACTCTGAGACATGTATGACTACCTCCATGAGGTTATTTGCTTAAACCGCTTACTTGTAATATATGTGTTTGTATTCCTATTGATGAAGTGCTTTACAACATGCTTTCTATCATGCTTTATAACATGCCTTATAACATGCCTACTAGCATGCTTTAATTACTTTATTATCATGCTTTACTCCACATGCTATGGATGCGAATTGATTGTGTTTGGGGCTATGATTATAGTCCAGACAATCGGTACACTGTAATTGAATTCGTGGTTGCAATTCATTTGCCACGTGAGATGTGTTCGACGAACCCGAGTCGTACTTCGGTTGGCGATAGTGGTCGGCCACGCGAAGTGCTTATGCACTTCATGTCGTTCAACTTGTTGTGCGCTCGAGCTAGCCGAGCTCGTCAAGTAACCCGATTTGTCTAATGTATGTTCACCATGTTTGGTCGCCTCGCTTGAACCTAGGGTACCAAACTTACCAGTGAAATCCCTTTAACCATGGTACTGATCCGCTAAGACGCATGAGCCGGGCATGGTGGTATGGGACACCGTGGTCGAGCCGTCGACCTACGCCGGGTCATGTACCTCCCGTAGTGACCATTGCGCAAGCAACCAACCTCGTGAGCCGATTATGGTGGTATGGGACACTATATTCGAGCCGTCGATACTTACGGCGAGAGCCGAGTACGTGAGACCCGTGCTCGTGGCCGACGGCGACGAGTCCTCCGTAGTATCTTCGAGTATACTCCAAGGTCCGTGATTGGCGACGAGTCTTTCACAAAGAATCGGAGTATGAGTTGAGCCGAGTACGGTGAGACCAGTATTCGAGCCGACGGCTAGTGATTGAGCCAGTACGGTGAGATATGTACTTGAGCCGACGGCCAAGAATTGAGCCGCATACGGTGAGATCTCGTATCCGAGCTGACGGTGACGAGCCCTTTGCGATGCCTTCACTACGCTTCTCAAACCATAATATCGTATGAGATTAGCTAGGCTTGACGACCCTAGAATGGATCATGTTTGGGAATGATACAAGGGAGGTACCTTAGTTTCCCAATATTGCTGTTTGAAATGGACTAATAATAACTCGGTAATCATGATCATCATGCACCGCATGTGCTTTGTAGATGTGGCGCACTAAGGGAGTAGCATTCGCGAACGTAAGATGATGTCGCTTGAGGGTGGTTTGGCAAGGGCATACAGCATCATGTCATATCATTTTTGCACTTAACAAGAGTAGTTAGAAATGTTTGATTTGTACTGCTTTATCATTACTGCTTGATTGATTTGATAACATGTTAACCTATACTTTACTGTTCCACTGAGTTGATCACTCACTCCCACGTTACGGGACGGTGTTTGCAACACCAACCGATTATTGAGTTTCGTGGTGGCGATGCTTGTGAAGCGAGCCGGACTACTTTCTATGATGATAGGAGGAATTCTCCTATCTCGTATCTCTCCGACGGGTCTCTCAAGACCTGGGCACCGTATTGACGGGGCTATGGTATTTGGGATAGGAGACATTACACTTCCTCACATTAGGTATATTTTAGAACTGTACTTATAATTATTTAACCTGGTAACATTATCACACTCTGGAGACTCATTATAGTTCATATATTTTGTCTACCTATCACAGTCTTCCGCTTGCTAATTTACTGCCTCTGGAGTATGATATTCTGTTTTGGCTTAATCTCACTCATGTTCAATGCACAAGTATAGTCAACATTCAAACATCATTCATTTTGTTGCATAAGTGATGTTCTGGAACTCGGGAGTTGAGTTTACGCTTGACCCCCGATTTTCAGGGTGTTACAGTTGGGTGGAATTGTTCTCTTGTATATGATCGCGTAAGGACTTATTAACCGATGGAGTGTTATGCTTAGGTCAGTTCTCGATGATTGGTTCAGGAAAATTCTAAGACATAGGTTGATGTTGATCATAATCATCATACATCCCTTCGCACTGTTTCGCATGCTCAAAAGCTATCTCAACATATTGACGTTCCCACTCGTGCATATACATGGTGAGACCCTAACTCTGAATCTAATCGTACAAAAAAAAAAGAACAAAAGAAAAGATCTAACAGTAGTATGAAAAGTAAGAGGAGGAGAAATTAGAAGGAAGTTACCAAATGAGAAGTTCCTATGTTAAGATCCTGTAAAAGGAAATAAAAGAAATTAGTTTCTACAAATAGAAATCCTAAAATTAGAAAGTTCTAAAAAGAATAGAAAGATGAGTTAGTTTCTAAAAAGAAGACAAAAAATTAGAAAGTTTCAAAAAAATAAAAAAACTTGTTCCTAAAAAGGAAAGTTTCTAAAAATAAAATAAAGGAAAGATGAAACAATTCATGAAAACAAATCCTAATCTAAAAATAGAAAGTTAGAAAAACTTCAAAAAATCAGAAAGGGATTACAAATTTAGAAAGTGTATGTCAAGGTCCTACAAAACAAAAAAATGGTTAGTTTCTAGAAATCAGAAAAATCTAAACTTAAAGATAGAAAATCCTAATCTTAACCAACTTCTAAAACTAGTCAATTTAAAAAAAAAAAAAAAAAAAAACATAACCGTCAGTCCCCGGCAACAGCGTAAAAAACTTGTTCACTCCCCAAGTATAGGGTTGTGATGTAGTAATAATCTCGGTAAGACCGAGGTCAAATCCACAGGGATTGAAACCTGTACGTAATCTGAAACTAAATAGATCTAAAACTAGAATATAAATAGATCTAGAACTAGAATAAGATGAAATCTAAACTAAGAGAATATGAGGGAATAATGGTGAAATATTACTCTAAAACTTGTGAAAATCAAAGGTAGGAAACTAGGGTGCCAAGGATCCACTTGTAGAGATCAGGGAGATCTTATGCTTAATTCAAGAACTTAACTGAACTTAGAGTCTCATCTTCATCCAGTTGGAAGATATAACCTAAAAATCAAATCTGAACGTCTTTTGATCTAGTTTTTAAGAGATAAGAAGGATGTAAGTTAGAATAGGTTCCATCACAAAACCATGCCCATGAGACAAAGTAAACAACATAATTAAACCAATCAACAACTAATCAGACAGATGTATGAATGTTAGGAAGGATTCCATCATCTAACCACGCCTAGGAGACGATGGTGAACAACAGGGTTCCCATATTCACCAACCCTATAATGCTAAGAACATGCTCAAAGTTATCGCAGATCCATTGTAATTTAAGTCACAATAAACCATTAAAAATTGAAAGCATTCCTATTAATCAAACTATAACCAAAGAAAGTTCAAGTAACATGAATCAAAGCAGTAAAACCAATCCCATCACACTTCAGGGTTCACCTCTTAGCCCTAGTTAAGAGGTTCAGCCCAACATGAATGGGTTGGATCCCTTAAATGAATAAAATAAAATAAAAAGAAAAAAACTCTCTACTCTCTCTCCTACTCGTTCCAACTGAGAGCTCCCAGCCGTGGATAGATTCTTTCCCAAACTTGTTCTTTCCTCTTATAGAAGATTTCCGTTGGTGGGGTAGAGTTCTCCCACAACTCATCCGCAACAAAACAGGACTCTAGGATACGCACCGTCCTGCGTAAGGAAATAGCCTTTTCTATGCAGCAACTGACAGAACCGAGATCTGGGAATCCTATCCAAAATCTGATCTAGATAGACCTCTTGAAAGTGGTCGGTGGGGATATGGACGAAGTTTGGACAGTCCAGATGGACGGACTGATCCTCGCCAAGCTTCTCAAACGGACCGCAGCGTCCGGATGTTACAAACAGAGGCCCTTCCTCTCTTCACTGTGATGTCAGTGGGACCCATGAAGGGGATCGTTTGTGAAATCCAATCCGTCCATTGTCTTCAGGACACAAAACCAGTCGAGAATGGTCAGTTTATATTGAGTTCTGTGTGGTCCACAGAGTTTTGCATTTGATCGTCCATCTTATGTTCAATGGCTAGGATCTTTCGCTGGCTTGCATAGGGTCAAACCGACACCTAGGCAAGGATAGGAGGGTTGGTGGGATTCCAACGGACGGTCCGGATTGGGCCGTCGATGTACTGTGGTGGCCCACTATCATCCAACCGTAGGCTTTGTTTCACGCCAGAGAACAAAATTTTTGTTTTGAAAGAAAGACTTGGTCAAACCGAGTTTGAAAGGCTGGAGCGATGTGGTGTGGCGCGAGAGTGCACCATGCGCGGTGCACTCCCACCTTATATGTAGGGTCCACTATAATGTATATGAGAAATCTGCGCTGTCCATCCGTTTTATCTCCCCATTTATGGGGTTGATGTAAAAAATGAAGCACATCTATCTATCAGGCGAGCCTCAAATCGAGAATATGAGGGCTAATCTGTACATTGGGCCACTTCCAGAGGTATCCAATGGCTGAAATTCTTCAGTTTCTCAGTTTTCTCGGATCACTGGCATGTAAATCCATCGATCTTGGTCCCTTGGGGTCCATCCCTTGCCTTGGTGAATTCAGAGCGTCAAATCCACGCTTTTAGTATCCTTTTTCAGTCCACGCTCGTAAATACACCTTCCATCACAAACACGATTAAAATAGGGCAATAAACAATATCATGTTCATAAAAACAGACAATAACCGAGGTCTAACATGCAATATTTGACCCTCAACAAACATCAAGTGAACCCACAAGTGTCAACAGTGAACGCTTCCAACTTCGCTATTTCCAATAGTACTATCCACTTTTTTTTTAATTATTATTTTTTATTATTATTTTTAACACACGCACACACACCACCACACACTCATGCCATGGTGGGATTTCACCACCTATGGGTACTCGAACCCTCAACTAGGTGTTGAAACTCCCAAGAGTCTAGCACCGGAGTAAGAGTAGGGACCCAATGGTACTATCCACTTGAGTCTTGAATCTGCTTCATTTTCAGGATTCTCGTCCAAATAGGAGCTGGAGAAATTGATCAACGAACTGGATTTCACACAAAGACCTCAGCTGGCCCATAGAACTTAGGAGTTACAAGAACTCCCTTGGAAAATGTTACGAGAAACTCAGGGCCACAAAAGTTCTCGATCAAGCTCAAATTTGTGTATTTCCTTCTTTAATGTCTATCTTAACTTATGAACATGTTGGCTCACAGATAAACATTACAGTAGACCTTAGGAAGATTTCAATGGTAGGCGTCACTCTCTCCACTGTTTTCTGTGGTGGGGTCCACTCGAGCTTTGGATCTGAATCATTCTTTGTCTCACGCCCTAAATTGATATCTCCAAATGGATGGACGGTGTGGATACAACACATACATAATGGTGGGTCCTACATTACATGGCGACGTCACTTCAGTGGCGAGTCTCACTACAGAACCTGTGAGTATCTAATCCGCATCCATAATTTGTTAGATGACATCTAACGTATTGAAATACAATATGATTTGACTTTGGCTAGTTCCTATTGTGCAGATGTGGGGTACACTCCATGCATGCATAAATCCAATCCGTCCATCAAATGTTTCAACAAATATGAACCAAGACTCATGAATAAGGTGGGTTACACCACAGTTAGCAAGTTTGGAGTGAACGCCCATACTTGATTTCCATGGAAGGCCCACCATATTGTTTATATGGAATCCAGGCCATTCCAACCCTTCATCTGGCCTGGATGAAAGGATTGATGGGTTTTTTGACCCTTCATCGACCAGTCGTGAGCTCTGCTCGACCGGTCGAAGGCTGTGCACGACCAGTCGTGGAAGACGAGCCCTGACACGACTCGAACTCCAGCGACTTTGGGTTATTTGTTTCCGGGGTGTTCTACCGGTCGAATGATGTACTGGACCGGTCGTGGGTGGTGCTCGACCGATCATAGGTTCATCACGACTAGTCGTAGTTACACAGATTCGTTCCACAATTTTGCGCAGATTTCGTGTCACAAGTCCTTTCGCAACTAGGATGTGGAAAGGAGTTTCCTAAAACTTTAAATAGGAGGTACCTAGGGCTTTTTAGGTATGACAAGAGGGTTTCCTAAAGCTTTACAAGGGATTTGTTAAAGGGTTTAGGGCTATCAAAGGTGTGAGAGAAAGAGAGAAAGAGAGAGAGGAAGCTTGTGGAAGGAAGGTTATGCTCGTAGAGGTGATTTACTGTGCACTTGATATCTCAGCACTTCTACGTCCTCATAATCAGTTAGATCTCTCCATTTTCTTTTATTCTCTTACTGTTTATCCACTCCTGCGTGAGTGAAGAAAGTTGTAACATTCTACTTCATAGTGGATTGTTGATCTGGACGAGGTCTCGTGGTTTTTTTCCTCTTTGAGGGTTTTCCACATAAAAATCTCTTGTGTGGTGTGTGATTGATGTATTGATTATTTTCATTGCTTTATTATCCATAATTCTGGTTTGTTTAGGGAGGCTAGATCCTAAGGTTTTGTGCAAGGCCCTCAATAAAGTGGTATCAGAGCTAAGTTCATTGAACGGGTAGGATTGGTTTTGAATTATGGAAGATGGCTCATCAAGGATGATCAGCCTCAATGGTTCTAACCGGACCATATGGAAGGCTAAGATGGAGGACTTGCTTTATTGCAAGGACCTATATTCTCCAATTTTAGGCATTTCAGCAAAATCCAAGGATACGTCTGATGATGATTGGAAGAAGATGGACCAGAAGGCGGTGGGGTTTGTTAGACAATGGTTGGATGATTCAGTGTTCCACCATGTGTCTACGGAAACCTCAGCCGCTAGCTTATGACTGAAATTAGAAGGGCCGTATGAGAGGAAGACAGCCGGTAATAAAATTTTTCTGATAAGGCGACTTATGAATCTCAAGTTCAAGGATAGTGGTTCTGTGGCCGAGCACATGAATGAGGTCAGCAATATAGTGAACCAACTCTCCTCTATGAAGATAGTCCTGGATGATGAATTGCATACCTTACTTTTGCTTAGTTCATTGCCTGACAGTTGAGAGACATTGGTAGTGTCTCTAAGTAACTCTGCATCAGACGGAAAGATCTCCATGGAACAGGTAACTAGCTGTCTCTTCAATGAAGAGACAAAGAGGATGTCTCAGGGGTCTACTCAGCAAGAGGCTCTTGTGACATAGGAACGGGGGAGAGAAAAAAACAGGAAGGGCGGGAAGGCCCAGGATAAATCAAGAGGCAAGTCGAGTAACAGAAAGGATGTTGATTGCTGGAATTGTGGCAAGAAGGGCCACTACAAGCATGAATGTCGTAGTAAGAAGAACGACAAGAAAGGAAAAGGGAAGGAAGATGAATCAGATTCCACTGTGGTCCCTTCAGATGGTGACATTGTAGTTATTCTTTCTGCAGATCATGATGTATGTCTCACGGCTACGAGTCAGGACACCGATTGGGTGATAGACTCAGGAGCTTCTTTTCATGCGACTCCACGCAAGGACTTCTTCACAAGCTACAAGTCAGGTGACTATGAGACTGTGAAGATGGAAAATTCTGACGTATCAAAATCCTGGGAGTCAGTGATATTTGTGTGAAGACCGATGTGGGCTATACATTGGTTCTCAGGGATGTGAGGCATATCCCAGACCTTCGCCTCAACCTGATGTCGACGGGAAGGTTGGATGATGATGGCTATGAAAGCCAGTTTGCTGGTGGGCGATGGAAGCTCATCAAGGGTTCATTGATCGTGGCCAGAGGAAAGAAGTGTTGCACCCTATATAAGGTAAGTGTCAGTATGTGCAAGGGTGGGTTGAATGCAACGGAAGATTCAGCTATTGACATGTGGCATAGGCGTCTAGGCCACATGAGTTTAAAAAAAGGGCTTCAGGTACTAGCAAAGAAACGGCTCCTTCCACACGTGACAGGTACACCTCTCAAAACCTGCTTAATTGTTTATCAGGGAAACAGCATAGAGTTTCATTTGTTAAATTTGTTTCTCATGTTATTAAAGTGCATGCATTAGATTTGGTTTATTCTAATGTTTGTGGTCCTATGAGGACAAAAACCTTAGGTGGGGCATTGTATTTTGTTACTTTTATAGATGATGCATATAAGAGGATTTAGGTTTATGCTTTGAAATTTAAGGATGAGGTCTTTGGTGTGTTTAAATTGTTCCATGCTATGGTCGAGAAAGAGACAGGTAGATCATTGAAGTGCATTCGCACGGACAATGGTGGTGAATACATTCACGATTTTCATGAGTACCGCAAGTCCCTAGATATACGACATGAACAGACAGTTCCCAAGACCCCTTCAGCATAATGGTGTAGCTAAGCGAATGAATCACACCATTGTTGAGAGAATCAGATGCATGTTATCCCATGCAAAATTGTCCAAGACGTTCTGGGGAGAAGCAATGAACACGGCAGTGTATTTGATAAATAGGTCTCCATCAGCCCCGTTGAATGGAGAAGTGCCTGAAAAGGTGTGGACTGGACATGATCCATCGTACAGTCATCTCAGGGTGTTTGGATACAGGGCATCCGTTCATGTACCAAAGGATGAGAGGTCCAAACTCGATATGAAGATCAGGCAGTGCATCCGCACTGACAAGTCCCTGGGTATACGGCATGAACAGACGGTTCCCAAGACCCCCTCAGCATAATGGTGTAGCTAAGCGAATGAATCGCACCATTGTTGAGAGAATCAGATGCATGTTATCCCATGCGAAATTGTCCAAGACGTTTTGGGGAGAAGCAATGAACACGGCAGTGTATTTGATAAACAAGTCTCCATCAGCCTTGTTGAATGGAGAAGTGCCTGAGAAGGTGTGGACTGGAAATGATCCATCGTACAATCATCTCAAGGTGTTTAGATGTAGGGCATCCGTTCGCATACCAAAGGACAAGAGGTCCAAACTCGATATGAAGATCAGGCAGTGTGTGTTCTTAGGGTACGGTGATGAAAAGTTCGGTTACAGGTTATGGGATCCGACCAAGAAGAAGCTCGTCAGGAGCAGAGATGTGGTTTTCTTTGAAGAACAGTGTATAGAAGACATTGGTAAGCCAGAGAAGAACCAAGCTAGTTCAGGTGAGCTAGAGGACATGGATTCGGTTATTCTTCCCATGGTGCCTGATGACGGGGAAGTACAGCAAGGTGCAGAGGACGAGGGAGTTCCTTCAGAAGATGGACCAGGGGAGCAGCCCCCATTTAATCCACCTGTTGAGCAACGGGTGAGGAGGTCATCTAGGGACAGACAACCGTCCAAGAGGTACTCGCCGCATGAGTACATTATGCTGACTGATGGAGAAGAGCCAGAAGACTATTCTGAGGCCCTAGCCGACGAGCATAAGGAGGAGTGGTTGAAAGTTATGTAAGAGGAGATAGAATCTTTGCATAAGAACTATACCTATGATATGGTGAAATTACGAAAGGGCAAGAAAGCTTTGAACAACAAGTGGGTGTTCAAAAAGAAGGTTGAGCAGAAGAATTCACAGACGAGGTTTAAGGCCAGACTTGTGGTGAAAGGGTTTGGTCAGAGGAAAGGTATAGACTTCAAGGAGATATTCTCACCAATGGTGAAGATGACATCCATACGAGTGTTGCTTGGGTTGGTGGCTAGCATGGATTTGGAGATAGAGCAGTTAGATGTTAAAAATGCCTTTCTCCAAGGTGACCTAGAAGAAGAGATCTACATGCACCAACCAGAGGGGTTCGAAGTCAAAGGCAAAGAGCATATGGTGTGTAGGTTGAGGAAGAGCTTGTATGGCCTGAAACAAGTTCCATGGCAATGGTATAAGAAGTTCGACTCATTTATGTTGAAACATGGGTATGACAGAACGGAGTCGGACCATTGTGTGTTCATGCGCAAGTTCTCAGATGGTGATTTCTTAGTTCTGCTATTATACGTTGATAATATGATCATCATGGGAAAAGACATTAAGAAGATCGACAGGCTGAAACAGGAGTTGGGTAAGTCTTTTGTGATGAAAGACTTAGGCCTGACTAAACAAATCATAGGAATGGAGATAACCCGTGACAGAAGCCGCAGGAAGAGTAGTATATTGAAAAAGTCCTAGAGCGGTTCAATATGAACGCAGCGAAGCCGGTCAGTACTCCACTAGTTAGTCACTTCAGATTGAACGATAGGTAGTGTCCCAAGATGAAGGCAGAGGTGGAAGAGATACAGAAGATACCCTACGCGTTAGCGGTAGGAAGTTTAATGTATGTTATGATGTGTATACGCCCAGACATAGTATATGCGGTTGGTGTTGTCAGCCGGTATCTTGCCAATCCTGGCAAAGAACATTGGGCAGCGGTTAAGTGGATACTGCGGTATCTAAGAGGCTCATCCAGGTTGAGCCTATGCTATGGTGACGAAAAACATGTGTTAGAGGGCTACACAGATGCAGATATGGTTGGTGACACGGACTCCAGGAAGTATACATCGGAGTTCATGTTCACGTTTCCAGGGGGAGTGGTTTTTTGGCAGAGCAAGCTACGGAAGGTCGTAGCATTGTCGACGACAGAGGCCAAGTACATTGCAGTCACAGAAGCATGTAAAGAGATGCTTTGAATGAGGAAGTTCTTATAGGAACTTAGCCTGAAGTAGGAGGAGCACGTGGTCTATTGCGATAGTCAGATTGCTATACACTTGAGCAAGAATCCATGTCAGCATTCTAAGTCAAAGCACATAGAGATTCAGTATCACTGGATCAGGGATACTTTGGAACAGAAGGTGTTACAGCTTGAGAAGGTCCACACGGACAATAATGGGTCAGACATAATGACCAACGCTTTGCTCAAGAGCAAGTTTGAGGTTTATAGAAACCTGGCTGGCTTAAAGAAGGTGGATCCCTCCTGTGTCAAAAAGGGAGAGATTTGATAGGTTTTTTGACCCGTCGTCGATCGATCATGAGCCCTGCTCGACCGGTCGAAGGCTGTGCACCACCAGTCATGGAAGACGAGCCCTGACATGACTCGAACTCTAGCGACTTTGGGTTATTTGTTTCCGAGGTGCTCAACCGGTCGAAGGATATACTTGACCGGTCGTGGCTGGCGCTCGACTAGTCGTAGGTTCGTCACGAATAGTCGTAGTTATGCAGATTCGTTCCACGATTTTGTGCGGATTTCGTGTCGCAAGTCCTTTCGCAACTAGGATGTGGAAAGGAGTTTCCTAAAACTTTAAATAGGAGGTACCTAGGGCTTTCTAGGTACGACAAGAGGGTTTTCTAAAGCTTTACAAGGGATTTGCTAAAGGGTTTAGGGCTATCAAAGGTGTGAGAGAAAGAGAGAGAGAGAGAGAGAGAGAGAGAGAGAGAGGAAGCTTGTGGAAGGGATGTTCTGCTCGTAGAGGTGATCTACTGTGCACTTGATATCTCAGCGCTTCTACGTCCTCGTAATCAGTTAGATCTCTCTGTTTTCTTTTATTCTCTTATTGTTTATCCACTCTTGTGTGAGTGAAGAAAGTTGTAACGTTCTACTTCATAGTAGATTGTTGATATAGCGAGGTCCTGTGGTTTTTTCCTCTTTGAGGGTTTTCCATGTAAAAATCTTTTGCGTGGTGTGTGGTTGATTCATTGATTATTTTCATTGCTTTATTATCCATAATTCTGGTTTGTTTAGGGAGGCTAGATCCTAAGGTTTTGTGCAAGGCTCCCAACAAGGACAGCTAAACAATCATATCTTTTGCGTTTAAGGTAGGCCACTGAGCATATCAAGGGCAGGCACCCCTCTCACTCTGCTCCATACGGGTTGGATGCATGCATACATCAAGTGGGCCTCACATATGTACTGTATCACAGAAGCACGCCTAAAAAGAATTTGAAAGCTGACTCAAATTCAAAGGCCAAAATCACCTACGTATCCTATTGCAATACGTATTATAACAAACTTCCTCAGTGCGCTTATAGTGTATGGAAACCTTCCCAAGCAACTTGTTGCATTTGAACTATCGTCGCATACATCACCAATCTGGACCGTCCATTATGATCCATCCCACTTTTCTTTCATATAGGAAGGCCCTAAACATCCGTAACTGATAACATGGCAGGTTATCAATAATGGGTCCACCAGATTAACGATGCATCTCAACCCACGTGAAAGGAGCCGTTAATCAACACTTCGAGCCATCTATTTGTTAGGTCATAACATGGATCGATTATGGTTCCAAATATTCACATTTATCAGGTAATCCTTACCATCCGTTGATGGCTTAAAAAACAAAGTATTAAAGGAATACCATCTTACATATGTCTTCATGCAAGTAGGAGCACTGTATACATTTGATAGCACTAGATCATGAAATCGGAGTAATCTCTCTCTCTCTCTCTCTCTCTCTCTCTCTCTCTCACATCACATTCACATGCCTGAACGTGCAGGTTAGTGGTTGAGATATAAACTAGGGATTTTGATGGTAATAGCCTCTGCATGGTCAAATTCCGATTCAACTTTTCAAATATTTCGAGGGTAGCCCAAGTCTGGACTTTTTGGGCCCACAGTGAACTGACCAACAAGGTTGATGGAACGGATCACCCCATTGTGGACTTTAGGGTATGGTACCAATGACTATCATTTCCTTTGGTAGTAAAGGAAGTGAACATGTGACAAGCACGAACCATATAACATAATAACCACGAACCATGACCACCACGAACTAGGACAGCCACAACCTAAATAACATGACAACCTTGACCCTTGCTAGATTACAAGCTCGACCCTTGTAACATTACAACTACCACCCATGTGACATGACAATCACGACCTTGACTCTTACTACATTACAATCACAGGCTTAATCTGTATTACTTGATTCATTTTTGACAATGTCACACGATTGCCAAATTAGTTTAACCGTCCACATCGAATGATTACCCTCACAGCGGTACTATAATATAATGGATATAACGTGTTTCGGTTCTAACGTGTCTCTCGTATAGATCCCCTGAGAAAGTAGAGTGAATCTAAGCGACGGACTGGAACCGTGTACAACACCTGTTTTACGCTGCTCAAAAAATATCCAAACCGTTTGGGCCCGCCATCTTATATATATGAAATCAAATCCTTTCATCAGGTAGTAAGCATCATATTAACCTTCATATTGAAAAAAATAATAGGATAAAATCTCAAATGAGCCACGCAAAAGTGAAAAACTTAAAATTGCGCCTATAACCTCTAAGTTCACTCGTTATGGACCAAGTAGTTTTGGATCAGGAATATTTTATATATTACCTTCATGCCGTTGAGTCACACCAACGGGTTTGATGAAATATGAAACCTGAGATGCTCCATACATAAACCTATGGTTGGTGTACCATCCTAATTGTTCCCTGTGGTATGGCCCACCTGAATATTAGATCCAAAAATTATTATAGATAATATTCTAGAATCGTGGTTAACACCTGATGGACAGAGGATTTTGTATTTGAAATATGATGGACCAGAACAGCTAGGGTGTGTAAAACAGAGTGATGTAGACGGCTTCGTTCCGTGGATACACGACCACGTGTACCGCGTACGTTTTTCTTGGACGCGGCTTAGCTAGCGAGACTCCCAATGAAGTGACGTCACCCAGTTATGTGGGTACTATCCTGATGTATGTGTTATATCCACACGGTCCATCCATTAGGAGAGATCATTTTAGGGCATAATCCAAAGAACGAGGCAGATCCAAAACTATAATGGACCCCACCATAAAAAATCAGTGGAGAGAGTGACGCCCACCGTTGATACCTTCCTAAGGTCTACGGTGATGTTTAACTTATATGTTTATAAGTTAACATGGATATTAAATAAGGTAAAATAAAAATATCAGCTTCATCGAAAACTTTTGTGGCCCTTAGAAGTTTTTAATGGTGGGCATCAGTCTCTTCATTTTTTTGTGGTGGGGTCCACTCGAGCTTTGGATTTGAATCAAATGGTCTCTCCAAATGGATAGACAGTGTGGATACAAAAAATAATAATAATAATAATCATGATGGGACGCGCAGAACTTGGTGACGTCGCTTCACTCGTTTTCCCTCATGCAAGCTTAAATTTTCTATATTTTTTCTTTCACACCAGCTTTTTTTCTGAGAGATTTTGAAGAAATTGGATTGCCTACTTAGTTACTCAATATGCTCTCATTGTACCGTTAGTTGGGGCCACCTTGAATGTATGTGGTCTATCCATGCCGTACATCCATTTTTCCAACTTATTTAAGGGGTTGAGCCCAAAATTGAAGCATATCCAAAGATCAATTGGATTATACCATGACCTTAGTCTGTAGCCTTTGATCCATCTACACTACGAAAAATGAATTAAAGGTTACAGATTAAGGTTGTGGTTGTAATGTAATAAGGGTCGGGGGCATGGTTGTCATATTATATGGATCATGGTTGTAATGTGACAAGGGTCGATATTGTAATGTGGTAGGGTTGTGGTTGTCATGTTATATACGTCGTGGTTGTCTTGAGTCGAAGTTGTCATGTTATATGGGTTGTGGTTGTCATGTTATATGGGTCATGGTTGTCACATGTTCACTTCCTTTATTACCAAATATAAAGTAAGCCATTGATATCATAGCCTAAGGCCCATAATGGGGTGATCCGTTCCGTCTACCATGTCGGTTGGTCGCCGTGGGCTCAAAAGGTCCTGACTTAGGCAGAGTCCACTTCTAACAAACATCACCGTGAGCTTCGAAAGTTTCAACAGTGAGTGTCTTTGTCACCATTATTTTCTATTATGTGGCCCACACGAGCTCTGGATCAAGCTGATATTTGGGATCTAGTCCTAAAATGACATGGTAAAAAGGATGGGCAGCGTGGATTATACACATGTATCAATGTGGGCCCATATGGGTTGTGGTTGTCATGGGTCGTAGTTGTTGTGTCATTACTATCATGTTATATGGGTTGTAGTTATGTCATTCCATCTACCTTGTCAGCTAGTTCACCGTGGACCCAAAAGGTCCGGACTTGGACAACATCCACTTCTAACAAACATCACACTGAGCCTGAAAAGTTTCAAGAGTAGGTGTCACTGTCACCATTATTTTCTATTATGTGGCCTACACAAGCTGATATTTGGGCTCTAGCCCCAAAACGATATGACAAAAAGGATGTGCATCATGGATTATACACATGCATCAATGTGGGCCCATATGGGTCGTGGTTGTCCTGGGTCGTGGTTGTCCTGGGTCGTGGTTGTCATATTATATGGGTTGTGGTTGTCATCTTACACAGATAGTTGTTGTCATATGTTCACTTCCTTTACTACCAAATGAAAAGATAGTCATTGGTACCATGGTCTAAGGCCCATGATAGGGTGATCCGTTCCCTCCACTTTGTCGGGTAGCTCGCCGTGGGCCCATAAAGTCTTGACTTAGGCAGTGTTCACTTTTAACAAGCATCATAGTGAGCCGGGAAAGTTTCAACAATGGGAGCCATTGTCACCATTATTTTCTATTATGTGGCCCACACGAGCTTTAGATCAAGCTGATATTTGAGCCCTAGTCCTAAAATGACATGTCAAAAAGGATAGGCGACATGATTTATATACATACATCAATGTGGGCCCCACGACTTGTGCTTTGCTTACGCCGAAAAGGCTTCCTTCCACGTCATTTTCTCATGATTGAAATAACGCATAACTTCTTCAACACTCTAAACCTACAACTACTAATAATACAAGGACAAAGCATTTTGGTCCAAAAAATTTTCCAAAGCTTGTCATAAGACCACCCTCCTAATATTTGAAAGGTTGAATCTTTAGGGAATTTGGCCATACAAGGAGGCCGGTCAAAATTCCCCCATCTAATCGAGGAAGCGGAATGGCTGGTGTGGGCATCATGCGAAGACGAGCTTTGCACCTCAACCTTCAAGTTCTACAAACGGTTCAAAGTAGATCAAAGTTATATAAGCCCCAAAATGATGTATTTATTATATCCATTCCGTTCATCCATTTATTTTTTTATTTTTTTTTGTTCATTTTAGAGATTTATACCAAAAATGATTAATATCCAAAGTATAAGTGGACCACACCAGAAATAGCAGTGAGCAAAATGATTCTCACAGTTAAAACATTTGTAGGGCCCACCATGGCATTTATTTTACATCTAATCTGTTCATAATTTAACATAGACCTAGATGAAAAGGAAAAACAAATATCATATTGATCCAAGACTTCTGTGAGGCCCAGGAGGGTTTCAATGGTATATGTTCAACCCCCCACAGCTTTTTGCAGTGTGGTCCACTTATTCTTTGGATTTGTCTTAACTTTTAGTTTCAATACTTCTTACAAGCTCTCTAAATGAAAGGACGGTTGGGATATAACACGTGCCTAATGATGGAACCCTCAGAACTTGGTGATGTACCCACACCGGCCACATTGATGGTGTGCGGTACACCAGCCAATCAAGCTCATATTTTTAATTTTCTTTTCATCCATGTCTAGGTAAACTATGACCGGATTGGATTGGAGATAAACATCACTGTATACCTTAGGAAGGTTTCATCAATGGACATCATTATCCCAATTATTTTCTACGGTGTAGTCCACTTGAACTGATCACTTAACTTATTTCATTCTTGAATCATGCCCCAGGATGATTTGTTAAAACTGATGGATGGCATGGATAAGACATGTATTTCACAGTGGGCCCAGCGGCGCTTTCTCAGTTACTCGGTATGCAATCCGCGTCGGACACACATTCCTGTGACACCCTTCATATCTACTCTGTCAGGGCTCATTTTAGGGCATGAACTAAAATTAACATTTAATACAATCGCTACATAGACCATATCAGCATAAATAGTGGAGATAATGACAGCAACCGTCTACTGTTGAAACTTTCTATGACTCACCGTAATATTTATTTTACATCTAACTTGTCGATAATGTCACACATATTTAAAACCTTTGCTGCTTCAATGGACATGCCGATTATCCAGAAGCTTTCGTATCTAAAATGATCTTTAAAAAAAATGGATGGACGGCATGGATACAAAAAGCACACCGGGCCTCACAGCGACCAACACACCGCTATACCACCGCGGGATGGTGGCGGCAACACCACCTGATCCGCATCCTTTTATTCAGTATTGACTCTAAAAGCATTTTGGTCCAACTAGTTGGACACTGTATTCCGGTCTAACTAGCTGGGCATTTAAGGAGGAAATTTCTCTTAAATGCAATATTATACACACCTAATTCGCATTAATTAATGCTAATTAATATTAAGAGAGAGGGTGTTTGCTTCATGTTAGCTTTTCAAGAGGTCTTTTGAAAATGATCCGGGGCTGCTTGGGTGGGCCCCACCGTGGTGCTAATGTAAAATTCACATTGACCATCAAGCTATGTCACCCCATGTTAGACCTAGGAATTGGAAATCAACTCTATATATGGTTCAAGTGGCCCGCACAACTGGAAATAGTGTGCAAAAATAAGCTCACCTTCCAAAATGATTCCTTTGATGAAGTACACTTAAATCAAGTATCACCCTGATTTTTTATTTCTACGCCTAACCTTTGTTATGGCATTTAATGATTGGGGTGGATTTTACTTACTCATGACCGTGGGTAGTGTAAAAATCAAAGGTAAAAGTCCCTTCCTCTACTGTTCTATTGGTGCGGCGGATCAAAAGTCAATGTGATATTTTGTCTGGAGACGTGGAATGAGAAGCCACATCTGACACGGCCGCAGTGGATCTAATATGCACGTCATGACATCACGATGGGCCAATAAAAATAAGGTTAGGTGTTCTTCTTACGTTGTTAACCTTCTTCCGCTCAGCTACGAGGAAAAAAAGGTCCATAAAAAAATTGAAAAAAAAAAAATGGAGAAGAAGAACCGTGGATGAAGTACGGCCCCTTCCTCATGCAACACAGCTTGTCCCTGATCATGCCGCGAACCTTAACCTTGATGTAAGTATTATATATCCACGCTATCCATTGGCTGTTTAAGCTCATTTTGGAACCTTAATCAGAAAAATGAAGCACTTACAAATCTCAAGTGGTGTACCATAGGAGTGGATATTGAACTCTTACCATTACAAATTTCCTAGGGCCCACTGTAATTGTTACTTGGCACTCAACTTATTTAAAAGGTCACAAAGACCTTCATGAAGTAAAATAAAAATAATAAACAAATTTCAGCTTGATCCAAAACTTTTGGACCACAAAAAGTTTTTAATGGACAATCACCACAGTTTTTGTAGTGTGGTCCACCTGAGAATTTTATCTACTTTATTTTTAGAATCATGTCCTATCATGAGCTAAAAATATGGATGTAGGGCATGGATATACAATTATAAGTATATCAAGGTAGGCCCAGGATTAGGGATGCATAGTGCTCATTGGAACAGGTTGCACCTAATCCACTCCACCTTTTTTTTGTGGAACACGCACCTTCTTTCTAATTCGGAAGAATTAGTTTAACAGCAGAAGAAGATAAAGCCAACCTTAATTTTTTGATATGGCTCACCATGTCATTTATGTAAGATCCACTCCGACCTTAAGATGTGCAATCTCATTGTAAGTCTAGGGACAAAATATAAGGCAGACTTTTAATTCAGGTGAGCTACACCAATAAAACAGTTGAAGTAGAGATGTCCACCTTTGATTTTTATAAGACCTCGATCATGATTATGTGAAATCAACTCCAACCATTAGATGTGACAGCAAAAGCTAGTTAAGGGACCCAAAAATAAGATCCACATGTGATTCAATTGGGCCTCATTAAATGAACCATTTTGGAGAGAGATTTTCAGCACATTGTTTCCAATTGTGCTGTCCACTTGAACCACGGATGGGGTTGATTCCCAGTCAGTAAGTCTAACATGGGGTGACACTGGTTGGGTGAATTTTACATTAGAACTACAAAAGGGCCCACCCAAGCCCATGGTTGGGTAAAATAAACAAAGTCCGCTCTCTCAACATTAATTAGCATTAATTAGTTTGAAGTAGTTAGGTTGTCCAACTAGTTGTGTGTCAGCATTTCTCATGACACTATTCCGGTCCAACTTGCTGAGCATTTAATTAGAAAATTTTTCTCTTAAATACAATTCACACCAACTTTGCATTAATTAATGCTAATTAATGTTAAGAGAGAGGCGTTTGCTTTACTTTATCTTTTCAGGAGGTCTTTTGAAAATGGGCGCGGCTTGGATACTGACAAGATTTAACCATATTGTTACTAAAGTGACGTCACCAAGCTCTGGCGACCCACCATGATGCATGTGTTGTATCATACCGTCCAACCATTTTTAGAGATTGTTTTATGGCATTACAAAGATAATGATATAGATATAAAGTTCACATGGACCCTGCAATAGAAAATAGTGGGACAGTGACATCAACCGTTCAAAACTTCTTATGGGCTACAGTAGTTTCTGATTAAGTTGATATTTTTGTTTTCACTTCATCTATCTCTATGTTAACTTATGAGAGGATAGATCTCAAAAATACATCACTGGGCCCTATAAATGTTTCAACGGACGGCTTCCACAGTTTTGTGTGGTGGGTCCACTCGAAATTTAGATCTATCTCATTCTCTTTGTAATACCATAAAAGATCTCTACAAATGGTTGGACGGTATGGATACAACACATGCATCATGATGGGATCCACACAGCTTGGTGACGTCACTTCAGTAGCAATTTAGCTACTGACCTTGTCACAATCCAATCCATGCCCTTTGAAAATGATCCTGGCTTAGGTGAGCCCCACCGTGATGTTAATGTAAAATCCACCATAACCATCACGTTTTCCACCCAATGTTAGACCTACTAACTGAAAATCAACTCCATCCATGGTTCAAGTGGACCGCACAATTGAAAAAATAAAATAAAATCTCACCTTTCAAAATGATTCCTTTGATGAGGCACACTTAAATCAAGTACGGCCCTGATTTTTGACCTCAACACATAACCTTTAGTATGGCATCTAATGATTGGAGTGGATTTCACTTACTCATCACCGTGGGTACCGTAAAAATCAAAGGTAGATGTCTCTCCCTCCACTGTTCTATTGGTGTGGCCTTCTGGGATCAAAAGTCAGTCTTGTTTTTTGTATTATTTTCTAAAATGATATGAAAAAAAAATGATAAATGGTCTAGATAAAACATATACATTAGGATAGGCCCCATAAAGCCCAGACTGTCAGTCTCTAGCTCTACTCGTTAAAGCGGATTGGCTGGAGTACGTATGGTGGGAGGACGTGGGCTGCCGCTCGAGTTGTAAAAACGGTTCGAAGGATGTCAAAGTTACATGCGCTCCAAAATGATGTACTTATTATATCTACACCGTTCATCTATTTTGTGAGATCATTTTAGAGATAACAAAAATTATTCACATCGAAATCTTAAGTGGACCACACCAGAAATTAGCAGTGAGACAATGATTCTCACCATTAAAACATTCGTAGGGCCCACCATAGCATTTATTTCCCATCCAATTTGTCCATGAGGTCATACAGACCTGGATGAAGAGGAAAAGCAAATATCATATTGATCCAAAACTTCTATAACCCCCAAAAGGTTTTCAATGGTACACGTTCAATCCCCCGCATCTTGTTGCAGTATGGACCACTTGATCTTTTGATCTGTGTTATTTTTCAACAAGCTCTCCAAATGAAAGGACGGTTGGGATATAACACATACCTCGTGAGTGAACCCACGGAACTGAGTGACGTCAACACACCAGCCAAATAGGTGGCGCGTGGTACACCAGCTAATCTGCTTCAGTTGGTGGGTGTAGCACGGCAATTCCGTCCCCGATTTAGGGGAACAGATTAGGTGAGACCCCGGATCCATCCAGGTGAGGTGGGTGAGACCCCTGACTAAGGGGGCCACTGTGATCTATGTGACTACATTCACACCATCTATTTGTATTGATTTAAAAAATGAAACAAATCCAATTATTAAGTGGACCATACCATAGGAAACGGTAGTGATTGACCATTAATGGGCTATGAAACTTCTGGGCCACATGAGATTTGGATAATCCTCATTTTTGGAATCATTCCTTAAAATGATTTGAAAAAATATATTGACGACATGGATAAAACACATACATTAAAAAAAATTTGTGGGCAATAGAAAATGTGGATTAAGATGATATTTATGTGGTCATTTCATCTGGATCTTTATAACATTATCAACGGGTTAAATGGCAAAAAAACATTATAGTGGAATCTATGAAGTTTTTAATGGTAGGGATTCAATTACAATAATTTTATATGGGTAAATGTGTCAAATTAACATCTTTCAAATATTTCATAAGTTAGATAATAAACTTATTGTTTTAGATTCACTATTAGTTTCCCAACTGCAGATTCAAACTTCAATTCAGATTTCAGATTCCCACTTTGGACTGAAGATTTAACAAACAGGCACAAAGCTCTTAACTTGCAAAATGCAGATATACATTTAGAGCTTTGCTAATCACACGCACGTGTGCAATAAAGCTCCTGTACATGCCATACATGTGCTAGCATGACATGATAGGTCCAAAATCAAAACCATCCATCACAATCGTACCACTATATTGATGCCCTAGTCAAGAATCAGGTTGATCAACTCAACAAGTGGGTGACAGTTAGTGGAACAAATCTAAAGCTTTGAAAAACTCAGCTGAAGTTTTCTAACCATTTATCTATTTCTAATATTGGGGTCCACATTTAAAAAAATAAAATAAAATAAGTCAGGTACAAAGTAAAGTACAGGAAAAGAAATCGAACTCACGTGTGTAAAGAACAAATCCACAATAATAACCATTCGCCCAAAGCCGAGGCAGGTTCAAAGAAATATATTTTACAAAATACTTTATTAAAAAAAATTGTAATTTTGACAATGATTCGATCACTAAGATTGTTCAATCACTACTACTATTTTAGGCCACGTGGCATCTACAAGGTTAGGAGATGAATTATTCTTATTTTATTAATTATTTATGTGTATTAGGACATGCTTGAGCAGGGCTATACATCATGGGGGTCTGGGTGGCCCATGGGGCTTGGGTCTAATTTTTAGGCTCATTGGTCCATCTTAGGCCAAAAAATAGGTGGGCCATGCTTGAATGTAACTGATAATTACTATTCATGGAATGGCACCGCCCCGAATCTAGGCATGTTTTTATCTGCCATGGACCAGCATTGGGCTTAACTTTTGCATTTGGAAGCATTAGGGGTGCACACAAATCAGTTCGGCCTGGTTCTGGGGTGAAACCAGAACCGAACCGTTCCTAACGGGTCCAGGAAACTCAGAACCGGAATCGGACTATTTGCACCCTAGAACCGAACCGTAACTGCATCTCCATCAACAATTATCTTATGCCCATCATGCGTACATTTTCAAATTTTAAGTAAATATTACATGGTTTAAGCTTTTTTTATTTTTTACTTTTTATTTATTTTTAATAAGGATTAATATGATATTAGGGTCATTGGGTTAACTCATCGTTGTTGCCCGTAACTGTTGAGAAAAGTCTTAAATCTAAGGTTTTGAGGTCGTTCGACCGGTCGTGGGAGACGCTCGACCGGTCGTAGGTTCGAGCCCTTGTACGACTCAAAGTCCAGCGAGTTTGCTGTTTTTTACTGTAGCTAGGACTGGTCGTAGGGGGTCTACGACCAGTCGTAGGTGGTCTACGACCAGTCGTAGGAGAGCTACGACTAGTCGTAGGTTACGCAGTTTGTTCCGCGATTTTGCCCGAAACTGCGGATTTGAGTCCTTTCATGGCCTGGGATGCGGAAGGGAAGTTTCCTAAACTATAAATAGGTATTCCTAGGGTTTTTTCTAGGCAATGGTGATGAATGCTAAGGCTTTCTAAAAGGGTTCCAGGGTTTCTAAAGGGTGTAGCAAGGGTGAGATTCGAGGTTGTTCGAATCGGGTAAGTCCTTTCTCTTTGTAATTGATGCTTTCATAGTGGTGATCTGTCGCTTTGTGCCGTGGTTTTTTCCCGCAAGGGTTTTCCACGTTAAATCTGTGTTCTCTTTTCTTGTGTGTGCTTGGTGCCATTGGATTACCATCCTAGATCTAGATCTGTGTGATTCCGCAGGCCAAAAATCCCAACAAGTGGTATCAGAGCAATCGGTTGGGACACAGATCTGAATCTGAGGGATTAGTAATAATGGCGAGCGCCAGGTATGATATTGAGAAGTATTCAGGGAAAAATAATTTTGAGTTATGGAAGATCAAGATGATGAGTTCCTTAATCAAGCAAGGCGAGGATGGTGCTCTTGAGGAGCGGAAGTCCACTATGACTGATGGTGATTGGAATACTCTTGATAAGAAGGCATTATCATCGATCCGTTTATGTCTCACGGATGAGGTTCTCTACAACGTCATGAGGGAGAAAACTGCGGCTAATTTATGGGCGAAGTTGGAGGATGTTTATGCGAAGAAATCCTCTGAAAATCGTCACACTTGAAGCGGCAGTGGTATAACTTCAAGATGGCGAGGGTGGAGATCTGAGGCTCACATCGCAACTTTAATAAATTGGTTTGCAAATTGCCGGATATGGAGGAAGTGATGAAAGATGAAGAACAAGCATGTATGTTCTTTGAATTCTCTCCCTGTCCCCATGAGTCATTCAAGGATACTATGTGCGGATGAACAAAACCCCGAGTGTCGACATCATTATCTCACGGCCCTTCAAGGGAAGGCTATGAGACAGCTAGACAGCAACATGGGGACATCTTCTGATGCACTGTTTACAGTGGGTAGGAATTCTGAACAAGGTACAGGTTCTTCAGGTTCTAGATCCAAATCCAAGGGCAAGGGCAAAGGAAAGGTAAAGTGCTGGAATTGTGGGAAGGAAGGACATGTGAAAAGGGATTGTGAAAATCCTAAATCTAAGAGGGAAGATTCTGAGGCTTCATGCAGGGAGGCTAACACTGCCACGTCAGATGAATCGAGTGGATGTGATGGTGATGTTTTGTCTGTGTCTTCGCTCAGACGGTCATACGATGATCGTAAGGACGAGTGGATGCTAGACACAGGGGCATCTTTTCACATGACTCCTCATCGGAGTTGGTTCACCAGCTATAGGGAGTGCGATGGTGGACAGGTGTTTATGGGCAATGGCTTTGCCTGTAATGTTGTGGCTGTTGGTACGGTGCACATCAGGATGTTTGATGGGGTGGAGCGTACCCTGACAGATGTGAGGCACGTTCCTGATTTGAAGCAGACTGATTTCTCTTGGTGTGCTTGAGGCAAAGGGATGCAAGTACACAGGTATTGATGGTGCTCTTAAGGTATCCAAGGGGGCACGGGTAGTCATGAAAGCGCAACGACTCGATCATGTTTACAGGTTGATCGGGAGCACTTCAAAAGGTGGAGCTACAGTGGATGTAGCGGATTCCACATCTGCACGTGTGTGGCATGATGGGCATGGCCACATGAGCGGGCAGGGCAGGAAGGCTGAGACGTGCGGACAGGGATACAGAGCAGGTGGAGCAGCCACCTGTGAGAAGAACCACATGGCATGATTGCAGGATATCGGCAAGGTACATGGACGACTCCAATATTGCAGGGGATTCATCTTCTATTCTGATGGCTCTAGGTGAGCCTGGTGCTGAGAAGTGGAAGGTGACTATGGGCGATGTGATGGATTCGTTGTACCAGACCGACATATGGGAGCTGGTGGAGCTTCCAGTGGGCCGGTGAGCGGTTGGATGCAGGTGGATCTTCAGGAGGATACAGCATAGATACAGGGCGAGGTTGGTAGCGAAGGGTTATGCTAAGAGAGAAGGGATCGGCTTCTCAGAGATATTCGTGCCGACGGTATAGCAAGTATCTATCAGATCCGTGATTGGCACTGGTTGGCCAATGTGATCTTGAGCTATGATGTGAAGCAGAGATAAGAGAAGAGGTCAAGGAGCTACACGGTTGAAGATTGAAGACTTGGTGGAGATTGTTGAGAAAAGTCTTAAATCTAAGGTTTTGAGGTCGTTCAACCGGTCGTGGGAAGCTTCGACTGGTCGTGGGAGACGCTCGATCGGTCGTAGGTTCGAGCCCTTGTACGACTCAAAGTCCAGCGAGTTTGTTGTTTTTTACTGTAGCTAGGACTGGTCGTAGGGGGTCTACGACCAGTCGTAGGTGGTCTACGACCAGTCGTAGGAGAGCTACGACTAGTCGTAGGTTACGCAGTTTGTTCCGCGATTTTGCGCGAAACTGCGGATTTGAGTCCTTTCGCAACTGGGATGCGGAAGGGAAGTTTCCTAAACTATAAATAGGTATTCCTAGGGTTTTTTCTAGGCTATGGTGATGAATGCTAAGGCTTTCTAAAAGGGTTCCAGGGTTTCTAAAGGGTGTAGCAAGGGTGAGATTCGAGGTTGTTCGAATCGGGTAAGTCCTTTCTCTTTGTAATTGATGCTTTCATAGTGGTGATCTGTCGCTTTGTGCCGTGGTTTTTTCCCGCAAGGGTTTTCCACGTTAAATCTATGTGTTCTCTTTTCTTGTGTGTGCTTGGTGCCATTGGATTACCATCCTAGATCTAGATCTGTGTGATTCCGCAGGCCAAAAATCCCAACAGTAACCTGGTCGATCGGCCCAAGTCTAGTTCTAAATTTTCTTGGGGATAGTCTTGGAGATAGTCGTATACTTCTTTTTTTAAAAAATATTTTCTCTTCTAGATCTCACAAAATGCAGCCATTATTTACACTATGAGGTTAAAATGCGGGTGATCAATCTAGTAAATGAACTTCGCCAGATAATAAAAAAAAAAAAAAAAAAAAAATTTGGATCCATTGGGTCAAGTTTTGGCTCAAAAATACCATGGTGATTATCAAGTGGTAGAGTCTAAACCTCCCAAGTTTAACTCAGCCCAACTGCCAAACCTATCTTTTAAACCAATCACATCTTGACCGCGTAAAATTAGACCTAACCCATAAACAATCTAGAAATGGCCCTTGAAAACTACTAAAATTAAAGTAATTAAGATAGTTAAATAAATTCTAACAGCCTACATTAAATAGGGAATTGAAAACTAAACCCCAATTTACTTAGACTTGACAAAGAGTCTCAAGTCTAGATCATTTTGGTGTAACCATTTTGAACCTAACCAATTTCTACTTTGACCCTATCTAAACTAAACTGATATACTATTGGATTAGGTCTAGGTTTAAAATCTAAATTATTAATTAAATATGTCTGCCAAACTCCCCCACGGCATTATCTGACGCAACCCATTTGCCCCCTAAATCCATATCGAAACGACTCAATTTTCATTGCTTGTAGGTACTAAATTATTATAGAGTAAACTTTGTGGTTTATACCATTTTAGCACCATGACACAAAAAATGGAGTCTCTATCAAAGGGTGTTGGCAGGTAAAAATGCCACTAACCGATGATAAGGACCTTTCCTATACTGTCTTAATTATTTTACCTGTAAGGCATTATAGGGTTTTTTAAATAATATAAATCGATACAATATTTACTTGATGCATTAAAAAAATTGCATAGATCAAAGGGTGCATTTTACACCATTGAACTAAATGATGATTTCTTTTTTACACTCACCCACATCACATGGGTACTCATCCCTGATCTCAATGCTGAAACAGAAGTTGTCTACCACTAAATTATGGAATCAGACCCAAGTAGATGATGAAAAAAAAATCATTATTTAAATAATTTCAATGATCTAAATTTCGACTACACAGCATTTTTAACCTGATTAACTGAATTTAATCTTCTTTCTTCTCAACTCGGTATAATTCTTTATATTGTTCCAACACAGGAGGCAACGATATTTTAATTTGGGTCTCCTATGAAATTGTCATATTCAATCATTGCATTAGAAATTGGCAATGTGCAATCTATTAACAAATCTAGTCAAATCTCCACCAAACATTGAGATAAAGCTTTGGGACGAAGTAATCTTAATGGTAATTTAAATAGAGGGAATGTGTGGACATGTCTTTAACAAGCCTTTCAAATTGTGAAATTTTAAACTCCATTTTAAAATGTGTTTTAAGATTCCCTCCTACTTTTATTGAACGGTGAGAGATAATTGCTCATTATGGCCACCCAAGATAAATGTACATGATGATCATATTGATCAGATGTGTGTCCCATTAGCTAAATTTCTGAACCTTTGATCAAATCGTCAAAGTATCAAACCACCGGTGTAGGGAGTGAGTGTGTGCGTGTGTGGGGGTGTGTGAGTGTGCGTGCGTAAAAAAAATAAAAAATAATTAAAAAAAAAGTATCAAACCACCCAAAATGCCATTTTTGGGGATATTTTAATCTCGATCGTGGGGTGGATGGCTTGGATGGACGAGTAGGGACACAGATTTGCCTTTGGCAGGAAGTTCCTGTGCTGGAAAGTTAGATGGGCCACCATGATATTTGTGAGAAATCCACAACGTTTACTTGTTTTTCAAGCATATTTTATCGGTCATATCCCTGAAAGGTTAATCGATTGAATGATTCTAACCTCTGGTTAGTCGCCAATGCTGTTGAATTTTGGGTATTGACTATTTTCATTTTAGCCCCTATTTGGTGGCTACCAATCCAAATATTAAAATTATCCGATCATTCTAGTTTTTAGATTATTATCCATCTACGATTGGACCCACTATTTTAACGGTTTGGATTGATTTATTTCAATTCCATTTCCACAGTGGTTGTGTGCATGTGTATGGATATTCATACCCCACAGTGTACTTGTGAAGGTTCTTTGTCCTGTTATAGGCAACGAGACTAGTATTTTAGATTTCAGCGTTGATTAGGGAACGTTTGATATTCTGATGGAGTATGGAGCTTGATACTCACTCACTGAGAAATCGTACACGTGGCACACAAGTAATTCAAATTGAACTAGACAAGCTATGGTTGTTGTTTAGATCCATCACAGGCCAAAAATCGAACTTGTTTGGACCATATAAAAATCAGGTTGGTGGACACTTACTGGACGGTTGAAATTAAAAATATCCAAACGGTCCAGTTTCAGCAAACGAGTATGGACGAATCAGAGATTGGCTTCTTCCAGCTGGGGTTATGACCGACTTCCACAACTTAGGCCATTTCGCATGAGTTAAAGGTATGCACGGCTCCAATTTTTAAGTGCCTGTGTATCAAGCATCATACCCTGCCAGCTGCCAGAGTAGCAAATTACTTTCCTTTTTAAGAGACGTGTTTGGTGGGTACTTTTAAAAGGGGGTTTTCGCATGAAATTCCTCGTAAATCTCGGAGATTCCTCTACCTGGACAGTGATTGTTGAGAAAGGAAATTACTAAAGTACCCTCATCAGAAAATTTTGGGGCCCACCACGTGTATGACGTCCGGACAAGGTTTGGCTAGTGGTCGGTACTCTGTGGCCCGCATGATGTATGTGTTTGATCCACGCGGTCTATCTATTTTTTCAGATCATTTTTAAGGCTTTATTCCGAAAATGAGGCAGATCCAAATCTCGGGTGGACCACACCACAGGAAAACAATAGTAATTAAATGTCTACAATTAAAAACCTCCTACGGCCCACTGTAATATTTATTTGACATTTAACATATGCACTGGATCATATTGACCTGCATGAGAATTTTAATGCTTATAAGTGGTGTATATTATTTTTTTTATGGTGTGACTTACCTCAAAAAAAAAAAAAAAAAAAAAAAAAAAAAAACTAGGTAAGGGTCCATCGTGATGTTTGTTATAAATCATTTCCGTCCATTTATTTTATCAGCTCATTTTAGGAAACGAGACCAACAAACAATGTGAATCTAAAACTCAAGGAGGCCGCACTAAAGGGGAAAATAGGGAAAGAATTGCATACCATTGAATCTTTCGTGAGGTCCACCTTGATGTTTATATGTCATCCAAATTATTTTTGAGGTCATTGCAGTTGCAATGAACTGAAAACACAAAAATCTTAGCATTTCCTCTCACGTAGCCCACTTGAGTTTCAGATCCGCCTCACTTTTAGTATTATGTCTTAAAACTAACCACAAATGACAAAACAAATGAACAAAATTAAATTTATCACAAACATTATGGTGGGCCTACCTACCTTCCCAGCATAGGAATTTCTAGAGCTGTATAAGAGTTGAACCAAGTCGAGCTTGGCATATCTCAACTCAGCTCGCCCACTAGCTGACCCCAGCTTGAACTCGGCTCGGGTCGATCCTTGAGCCTAACTGCTTAGCTCAGCTTGGTTTAGTCAGCACTTCGGGCTACTTTGAGCCGAGTTCGAGCCAAGATCAAGCCTATGCGGCATTTTCTTAAACACATAGAGTGCACCTTTAATTTCTCACGAAATGTAAACAGTAGCATCAGTTCACGGGTATTTAATCAAATACTCAGTATGCAATATAAAAATAAAAATACAAAGTTATTTGTTTCATATCCATACCTTCCTCGCCACCGGCTGATACTTCGTTGAGTAATTTCATCAAACAATAGCCGAGCAACAGGTATATCAAAATAACCAAGTCACCGAACTAAATTGATCCGAGTTGGATTCGAGTTGGGGTTCGATCTGAGTCAAGTCAAGCTCAGGCAAGCTCAAACTCGGCTCAATTTTTTTTCGAGTTCAAAAAATCAGCTTGACTCGGCTCAAACACAGTTTCAAACTGAGTTGAGTCGATCGAGGTTCGTGTATAGCTCTAGAAATATCATGCCAAAGCTTTTTGCAGGCATCGATCTGTCATTTGATAGAAATACATGTGAGCCCCACAATTTTCCTTCATTTCACGGCTCCAAAAACACTCATTTGATGAGGATTATTTATTAAAATCCTAATTTGCCAGGGGTTTGTGGTAAAAATTCCTTCAATAAATAAATGAGGCTCATATTAAGGAATGTCGATCTTATGGGACCCACAACATACAGTTGGCCTGAAAACGTCCTAGATTAGAAGATCCCAACCCTTCTAATATCATCAAAAATAGACCGTTAGGATTAAAAGTACAGGAATTGTCTACAAAGAATACATGATTGGACGGTTAGCACCTTCCACTACTCAATAACACCGTTTCATCATGATTTAACATAGGATGTAAATGGGTCCGATTTGGGTGTATCTAGATAGGACCCGATTCCTATTCAAATCCCAGTATGTAGAGGGTCCGATACCTATCGATTTTAGAGGTGACAATTGGGCCGGGTTCGGGCAGGTCGGTGTTAACCCAAGCCTGTCTCGAGAATTCTTGACCAAACCTGACCCATGACCAATTACCCTTTGACCCAACCCTAACCACTTGATGACTCATCAAGTAGTCCCAACTCATTGATAATCTACGTGGGCCTGACAAGGGCGATCTGGGTCGGATAAGGTTCGATCAACCCATTTACTTAAATGGGTCACATTTCTACCCCAAACCGGACCAGTTGTCAATTTAGATTGGCCCGAACCCACCACAAAGGCCTATCAGGCCAGTGGACCCATGGGCCGACCCATGGTTGGTGGTGAAAGAGGCATATGCATGTTTTGTTTGAAAAATGGTGGTGACTCTTCCATGTAGAGGCATGAACATTACAAGCATAGTAGATGTTACAATGAGAGTTTAGAATCAATCATCTGATTTCCTTTAAATTTAGACCATTCACTCTTTTTTCTCTTGACCATCCATTTGATAGCCATTAATTGAATGTCTAGGATCGCTTTATCAATATGAATCTCAAAACATGTTTCATCCACACTTGGACCCACTTTTCTGACAGTCCAGATAGTTGTATACCATCACCCACATGTGAGGATGATGAGTATTATGGGAAACATGGGTCGATCTATAAATGAAGGTTGGACCAATGACCGGCACTGCCCGATGGCGAACAAAGAACTAGCCGTACAACGAACGACTAAGGTCGGCATGGCCCTCAGCGGACTTCCCCAATGGCTTATTGGAGCTATCGGGCCCAGCAAAGGAGCCAAGGGCTACCGAGGTTAGTGATCACAAGGACATCACAAACGCGCTTTGTCGGTTTAATCATCGGAATGACGCCGACCTTCTGATAGCTTGGCCAGCATATCGCTAAGGAACCACTACCTCTGTCATCTGACCTTATCTATTGGTCCGGCGAGCTCACTGGATCCTAACTGGCTTTCGACCTTATCTAACGGAATGGTCCGAGATTTCCTTCGAGGATCTCGAAGGAATAAGCTCAGAATCCCAAGGATCACGGGAAGATCCCGATCTGTTAGGGATTCCAGCTTAACACATATCTACCAAATAGAAAAGATCACTCAACGGTGTGATCTTCTCCCTCTTATAAAAGGAGAGTCCTCTAATGGTGAAAGGTACATGTATTCATACATCCATAACCCCTTATGTTAAGTAATCTCTATAAAGACTCGGATTCTAGACTTTGGCATCAGAGGGTCCCCTGTACTAGCTAGGGTCTTCCTTGTGCAGGTACTTAAGGGTCCAAGGAGGGTTAACCATAAAACAATATCAACGGTTTGGCACAATCTGTGGGAAGACGACGTTAGAAGCCATTCCCATTATAAGTTCAATAATGGCGAGGGAAAGAAGAAAACCAGGGCCTCTCCTGTTGCAACGGACCTTGTGCTGCCACTGGAGCAATCCAGTAGCTATGGGAACTGCCTCCCAACAACACGCTGACTCTAGTCCTGTAAGTCAGGCACAACGGTCTCGCAATAGAGGAGGATAGCCGAACTCCCTCGAACAACAGATGGAAACATTAAACGATAATATGAACTCCATGAGACGGTTGTTGGAATAGCTGCAACCCCAGCCCAAATTGTGGACTGGATAGGCAGCAGGCTCGACGGCTTAAGACTCCTCTCAACCCCCCAATGTTCCTACTGCGTCGCATAGAAGCCACTAGTTTAGGTCAGCAAAGCCCACGCCAAATAGGCAATCAGAAAGGCTGACCAAATGAGCGATCAAACTCAGTGAATTTGACATTAAATTCCGCACCTGCATGACAATCAAGGGCTAAGTCGTAGTCGATTTTATTGCAGAGCTCACCTCTGGGCACAACCAAGAACTGAACAATCAATTTGATGTAAGTGTTTTATCCACGTCATTAATCGGTTTTCTTAGATCATTTTAAGGTATGATCCAAAAAATGAGGCAAGTCCTAGCTCACGACACCAAAGGAAGCTGAAGTGATAATGACACCCACCGTTGAAACCTTTTTAAGGTCCACCATGATGTTTTTTTTTACCATCCTATCTATTCATAGGGTCATGTAGATGTGGATGAAGTGAAAACACAAATATCAGCTTGATCCGAAACTTCTTCAGCCTCTAAGGAGTTTTTAATGGTGGACTTTCAATCCCCACTGTGGTTCACTTTTATTATTATTATTATTATTATTATTGTTTAACACACACACTCCTCACACACTCACGCAATAGTGGGATTTCACCCCCTATGGATACTCGAACCCTTGACTCGTTGTTGAAACTCCTGAGAGTACCACCAGAGCAAGAGTAAGGATCCACTTTGTGGTCCACTTAAGCCTTTCACCTGCCTCATTTTTCAAGTCACATCTTAAAATGATTTGAGAAACAGGATAAAGGTCGTTGATAAGGCACTTACATCACGGTGGGCTCGACAGTCCTCTCTAGTGTAAGTTTTCACGGACGCGGACGCGGATTTCCTGCAAAAGACTTTTGCAGGATAAAGGTTGTGGATAAGGTCGTGGATAAGACACTTACATCACGGTCAGCTCGACAGTCCTCTCTAGTGTAAGTTTTCACGAACGCGCGGATTTCCTGCAAAAGACTTTTGTAGGAAGTTCCTGCGCTTGGACGCAAGGTGGGATCCACTGTGATGTTTATTAGAAATCCAACCATTCATCCGTTTTTTGAGCTCATTCTAGGACATGCAGCAAAAATTGAGGAGGATCCAAAACTCAAGTGGAACATACAGGATGAAACAGTGGCGAAAGGAAAGCCCCACTGTTGAAACCTTCCTAGGCTCCACCTTGATGTTTATATTCCATCCAAACCCTTTATAAGGTCATTTTTACACCCTAATCCATAGCTCAAGTGGTAGACTAAGTGAAAGATACCTCCTTTCAACACTTGAGGTCTTGGTATCGAATCCCTAGTGGGGGTGGCTAACAGTGTTGTGTACTAACAAGCTAACAAAAAAAAAAAGAAGTGAAAATACCAAAAATTTGACGGGTACAAAACTTTTGTGGCCATATAATTGTTTCAACGGTGGTCACTAAATCCCCAATGTTTCCTCTCGTGTGGCCCATTTGAATTTTGGATACACCTTATTTTTAGCCACATGTTTTACAATGAGCTCTAAAAACAGATGGACGGATTGGCTTTCTCACGAACATCTTCGCAGTGGGCCCCACCCAGACTCCTTTCGCAGCAACTTCCTGCGAAAGACTTTAGCAGGAAATCAGCGTCCAGTTTTCCACGGACCCCAATCGGGAAACGGATTGGCTACTCCCCCTGACCATGATGGTTGGTGCTCTGTGAGCCCCACCATCGGAAACGGATGGCTGGTGGTTGGTGCTATGTGAGCCCCACCATGATGTATGTGTTTCATCCATGCTGTCCATCTATTTTTACAAATCATTTTAAGTTATGAGACCAAAAATGAGGTATATCCCAATCTCAAATGGACCACATTACAGGAAACAGTGTTGAATGAGCATCAAACATTAAAAACATTTTGGGGGCCATAAAAGTTTTGTATCAAGCTGATTTTTGTTTTTTCCATTGATCTGGGCCTGTATAATCAACAGATTGGATGTCAAATAAACAGTACAGTGCGCAATCACTATTGTTTTCATGTGGTGTGGTAAACCTGAGATTTAAATCCCTATCGTTTTTGGGATCGAGCCCTAAAATTATCTGTAATAATTGATGAACGGAATGGATGAAACACATACATCATGGTGGGGCCCACATAGCACCGATCACTAGCTAGCCAATCCGTTTCCCCCAAATCGGGGACGGATGGACGCGGATTAGATAAAGACAGGTTGAGTAGCGAGACTTGCTACCGAAGTGACGTCACCAAGTTACGTGAGACCCATCATGTTATATGTGTTGTATCCACACCATCCATCCATTTAGAGATATTATTTTAGGGCATGAGACAAAGAATGAGTTAGATCCAAATCTGGAGTGGACCCCACCACAGAAAACTGTGAGAAGAGTGACGCCCACTGTTGAAACCTTCTTAAGGTCCACTATGATATTTATCCGAGATCCAACGTGTTCATAAGTTAAGATAGACATGAAAGAATCGAAAACACAAATTTCAGCTTGATCAAAGACTTTTGTGGCCCTTAGAAAATTTTAATGGTGGCCGTCACTCCCTCCACTGTTTTCTGTTGTGGGGTCAACTCGAGCTTTGAATCTGACTTATTCTTTAGCTCATGCTCTAAAATGATCTCTCCAAATGGACAGACGGTGTGGATACAATACATACATCATGGTAGGTCCCACATAACTTGGTGACGTCACTTCAGTAGTAACGAGTCTAGCTACTGCCCCTGCTACATCCCCGTGGCTGATGGTCGATGCTCTGTGGGCCCCACCATGATTTGTGCGTTTCATCCATGCCGTTCATCCATTTTTACAAATCATTTTAGGGTTTGATCCCAAAAACGAGAGGGATATAAATCTCAACTGGACCACACCACAGGAAAACAATAGTGATTAGATATCCACCATTAAAATCCTCCTAAGGTCTACTGTACTGTTTATTTGGCATTCAATCTGTTGATTAGGTCATACAGACCCAGATGAAGGGAAAAAACAAAGATCAGTTTGATCCAAAACTTTTATGGCCCCCAAAAAGTTTTTAATGGTTGACGTTCATTCAACACTGTTTCTTGTAAAGTGCCACTTGATATTGGGATATACCTCATTTTTGGTCTCATACCGTGAAATGATCTAGAAAAATATATGGATGGGATGGATGAAACAAATACATCATGGTGGGTCCCAGGGAGCACCGACCATCAGCCATTGGCTGGTGGCAGGGAGAGTATCCAATCCGTTAACATCTATTATTGGCAGAGGAGAAAACACCCAGGTCATGTGGGTCCACCATGTTGTTATTGCGAAAGTTACTCCGTCTTTCAACTGCGGCTGCTCATATTCACCTTAAACCTCTAAGTTCCTCAGTGTGGCCCACTTGACTCTTGGACAGGCTGATTTTTAGGGATACTGTTATCCTCATGTTGCTAAACTGATAATGGGCTGGACGTAATGTACACAATATGGTGGGCCAAGCACGCGAGCCTATGATTGGCATTCGTACCCCATTGTTCCATGTGGTGTGGCCCACCTAAATGCAGATCAGGCTGACTTTTCTCCTCAGGAATTAGCATAGAAGGGCTTACCTTATTGTTAGAATGAATGACGCAAATACAACACGGTGGGCCGGGCCACGGGGCTCAGCTGTTGTATACTATGCACTGAGTAACTCAGTGGCCTATAATGTACTGAGTAAACTCTGTGGGGCCCACTGTGGTGTACATGTCTTGCCCACGCCGTCCGTCCGTTATGTCAGCTCATTTTAGGACAAGAGTCCAAAATTAAAGCATATCCAAACCTCAAGTGGACCACACCCTAGGCAATAGCAGGAAGTGATCTCTTACCATCAAAAGCTTCCTGAGGGTCACAAAAGTTTTGGATCATGCTAATATTTGTATTTTTCTTTGATCATGTCTATGTAAACTTATGAACAAGTTGATAATAAATGAACTAGTTATCCCGCTATTTCGTGTAGTGCTGTCCAATTGAGATTTAGATATGCTTCACTTTTGGGCTCTACAAGAAAGCCTCGATTTAAAACTGTGGCTAAAAAAGGTTAAAAACTAAGGCTAAAGTCTTTAACCTCAATTTTGCCTTAGTTATCCAAACCGAGGTTGGAACTGCCGTAGCTAAAGTCTTTAGCCTTAGTTTTAGCAACCGATGCTAAAATGACTTTTATAACCTCGGTTCTTCAAGGGAAGCTAAAAAAACCTTTTTAGCTCCGGCTGTCTTGAAATGAGGCTAAATCAAAATTTTAGCCTCTGTTGTTTCTAGAGCTGTGCATGAGT
This sequence comes from Magnolia changhungtana, assembly GCA_030180095.1. Lineage (NCBI taxonomy): Eukaryota > Viridiplantae > Streptophyta > Magnoliopsida > Magnoliales > Magnoliaceae > Magnolia > Magnolia changhungtana. The sequence continues at coordinate 10,666,202 of JASAUF010000396.1, read as the reverse complement.
CGAGTCGAGCCGAGTATTGCCCAGCTCGTGCTCGGCTCACATTGCTTGAGTCCCAACTCGTACTTGGCTTGGCTCGCGCTTCGAGCATGGATGCCTAGCTCGTGCTCTACTCGTCCGAGTTCGAGCCAAGTTCAAGTAGATAACGAGCCGAGTCGAGTCTGAGTTTTCGAGTTGAGTTCGAGTTCGAGTCTGAATTTGATCCGAATTCGAGCGAGGTTTTCAAGCCAAGTAACTTAGGAGTAACACTAAAAGATAATGAGAGAGAGAGAGAGAGAGAGAGAGAGAGAGAGAGAGAGAGAGAGAGAGAGAGAGAGAAGAGAGAGAGAAGAAGAAGAAGAAGAAGAAGAAGAAGAAGAAGAGAAGAAGAAGAAGAGGGACGGCCGGACGGCCAGAGAGAGAGAGAGAGAGAGAGAGAGAGAGAGAGAGAGAGAGAGAGAGAGAGAGAGAGAGAGAGAGAGAGAGGAGAGGGCGCTCGGAGGGAGGGAGGGGGCCGAAGGGGCGTAGGGTTTTTTTGAACGGATGGGCTGAAAGCGATTGGAGTTAGGGTATTTTCGTTTTAGGTATATATACTCCTGGTCGAGTCGAGTACGAGTCGAGTACCGAGTTGAGTATTGCCCAGCTTGTACTCTGCTCGAAATCAATTCGAGTATCAAAAATCAGCTCATGCTCGGCTCAAACTCATTTCAAGCCGAGTCAAGTAGAGTAATTCCGAGTCGAGTCGAGCGAGTAACTAAGCTTACTCTGCTCGTGTATAGCTCTAGTTGTTTCCAACCGAGACTAAATCTAAAATTTAGCCTCAATTGCCTTCAACTGAAGCTAAATTTATTTTTAACCTTGGTTCTCAACAACCGACGCTAAATCCTTTAGCCACGGGAGTTATAGACTTAGTTTGGATAACTGGGGCTAAAGACAAATTTAGCCTCTGAACTGAGGTTAAATTCAAAATTTTAACCTTAATTCTCAACAATTGAGGCTAAATTATTTATTTTAATCCATTCGTTTTTTATTTGTATTTTTATATAAAAAAAAAAGTGGGATCTGCTATAGATGGAAGTTGATTGAAGAAATACATAGATTGGATCATCCTAACCATCCAAACAACAAAGTTTAAATCGACAGTGGCCAGGAAAAACATTAATGGTCAACGTTAAGGGCTGAAAAGTAAAAATAAGTGATGACTATGGCCTTCTTCTAAATGTGATTCTCTTGACATCATCCATATATAACATGGACCATTTGTTGAACAGCTCAGATTTTAATCCATTCATAAACTTATGCATAATCATTCATTCAATCAATCAAATACAATCATTCATTTTAATCCATTTGTACAATACCAATAAAAAAAGTTATTCATTCATAAAAGCACAATGCTAATAAAAAAGTTATCTACAGTTGCATTCTCTGGAGTACCATAGCTAACCCACCGGTCTTAATTTTCAAACTAATCAATGAAAAGCTGCCTGACCATACGACCCAAAGCTCCCTCCTCTACAGCAACAGCCTGCAGATAATTTATAAGAAAATTGAGGGATTTCAGAGTCAACATACAGGAATAGAAGCAACTTCATGTTAGTAAGTAAAAGAAATGAAGATGAAGAAGACATGCTGCATTGGAAGAAACAGATGAAAACCACCCATATCTACTCATAGTTGGGAGAGGTCTTGCCTTCATTGAGCTTAAGACCCATCACCCTTGGCTCAACCATAATGGGACCACATGCCTGCATGGCCCACAACTACTGTAGATGGGCAATGTTGACAATCCTAGACACCAGATTTCCCCATTAAACATATGGATAGGCAGTTGATTGCAAGTGAATCTTTATCAATGAGCGGCAAGACCAATGGTCCAGACAGTGGGATCGATGATAACTTCCAGTTTAGGTCATTGCCAAAGCCGGAGCTACTGAATTCAATGAAAGCAACCATACCAATATCAGAGTACTGCAGAGAAGTTTCAAAGCATTGTATCTCTGGACCCACCTTCAACCCCTCACGGCGAAAATGGGAGTTCTTGAAACATTTCTAGCTATAGGCAGACAAGGTTTTTGCAAGCATATGTATTTTTTTTTTTTTCGTCTGTGTTATTTAGAACTTGCAGAACTCTTTGTAGTTTGGTTTTCTGATCTCACCTGTAGTTTTGTTTTTATACTTAAGAAATTAACCTTAAACCCTTCTTCAAAAAGAAAGTGTTTCCCGATCATTTCTGGTAAAAGCATTTCATAGAGTTAGCTAATTATTGATTTTATAGTTATATCATATATAAGATGTTAATTACTGCAACTGAGCCTAATGAACATTCCCCAAAAGTCTTCTAGCAGACCTAATTTGGCTGAATCGGATTTCTTGAGTTTTTGGAACTATGCTATAAATGGCTTTTGTTTTTTGTTTTTGGAACCATTAATCATGCATTATAAAGCACAAAGCTGCCCACAACAGTGATGTTCACTAACTAAAAAATGTACATAAAAACAAAGCCTCGATGAGATTTTATATATATATATATATATATATATATATATATATATATATATAAAAGACAGGAATTTCTTTTTCATACTTCAGGACAGGCTTAAAGGCATCAGTGATGGTGCCTTACCAATCAATAACTCCAGTACAGCCACAATAACGACTTCATGGAATTAACAAGGGAGAAATATGTTCTTATGGTTGTGAAAACATTTTCAATGCCATAATATGCAAGAGGGCAAGTGTAGGATCACCTGGTTGATCATGTTCCATTGCCCCACATGTGGATGCAAGTTGGACTGATGTACAACAAGTACATATGCACCAACTGATGTTATAAATGAAAAAGAAATCATCAATGATTGCCTCAGCATGATGTCTTGCCAAAAGTGTTGCAATCCAATGCAAGGCCCCAATTTTGATAGCATCTCATTCATTAGATAGTTGTCTGACAAACATAACTACTACACATTAACATCTAGTCATATTACACAGGAGGAAGAAAACATCTTACCTCTGCAGCAGAAATGTAACCATTTTGATCCTTGTCAAAGACCTTGAAAACCTCCTTCAGTTCCTCCTCAGAATCAGTGTCCTTTTTTTTTAAAAAAATAAATAAATTATTTTAAAGCCGCGGAAATTCCATTTATGAAGGAAATTTACAACCATTCGGGAGGGTCCCTACAAAAAGGAAGGGAACCACTCCTATCATATGAGCCTAACTGCACATGGAAGGCGCCCGAGCTAACAGACCTATGAGAGCCAGAATCGCCTAAAAGCTGAAAAAAGGCCGAACAAACCATCAGGCACGCCTCAAGTTCCCTAGACCCACCTGATCGAGGACAAGAGCGACCCGAATCAGTGTCTTCATAACAAGTGGAAATGGGAAATGTTAGAAACGCCTAACAGAAGCTGGCGTTTCTATTACAATTATTGCTAAATAATATTCATAAGGATTAGAATCACACAGTCACACAGTGAGGTTTACTACTCTATAAGGAGGTTTAGTATAAAAGGGAAAAAAAAGAAGAAAAAAGGGCCAAATGCAAATTCATATATGTTTGTGTATATATATATATATATATATATATATATATATATATATATATATATATATATATATATATAATTTTATTATTATTTTTGCCTAAATCTCAATCTAACTTATTTTCTTGTTTAGTCCCTGCGCATCTGCATGCATACACATATATGCCTTATATTGCATTGATAGGTGATAATGATCTCAGGCACTTGAAAAAAAATGATTTGCAATTTAAGCGAAAATCAAGAGACATTTATTTGAATGGCTAACAATGTCTTCTGCATTCAACTAGAATTTTCATGGCAAATGATGATTCAAAGGGAGATCTATATGAATCAGATTCTTGATCCTAATCTTAGCTGATCTATATGAATAAGAGGAATGTTTGCAAGTGAAAACTCATGACCATACAAAATCTGTGGGCACTAGATGCATGATTTTGCATTTGGTAGCACAACAATCATCCTTTTTCTTTTTATAGTGATTTTGCATTTTGCAATGTAATATATACTACTGCAATGAAAACACCATGCATTAAATTTTGTTAATGTTCTATATCATTTGAAAACATCATGCATTGAGGAAAGCAGTTTTTTGGATGAATTGTTTTTTTTTTTTTTTCCTTCCTTTTTTCAAAACAAAAAAGCCCCAATATCAAGGTGTTGATGCAACCAAAAAAAAAAAAAAAAAAAAAAAAAATCCCCTACTTTTTCTCTTGAAAAGATGGCTCCTTGGTACAGATAAGCCAAATTATTGGGGATCAAGAATTTTTTAATAGTGGGTGCTTAATCCCCACTGTATGTATTTTAAACTTTCTAAGTGAAAGAAAAAAAAAAGAAAAAAAAAAAGAAGAAGAAGTGGAGTCTACTCATAAATTTTGAGATCAAGGAGAGGAAACACCATTTTTAAAGTAGGGAAGTTATCCAGTAAGGAACTCCAATTGCAAATGGCTATGGGAACATGAAACAGAACTACTGTGTTTTGCAATGGATCATTTCCCACAACACTATTGGTATCAGAGAAATAACCTCTTAATAGTGCCCAGCTACTTAGTGAAGCTGGTTATACTCATCGCAGGCATGATGGGGGCTCATGTCTCCTTGATATAGTGATGAGGTGAGGCAAAGGGAACAGAGTAACTAACTTAAATTGCTTTATACCACATTCTGCCTGGTCTTAAACACTATGACCCAACCATTTTTGAGATACGGTGATAATTAACTCGACCAAGCAACTGGAGAGCATTACATAGGAAACTGTTGGAAAATAGTACTCACAAACCTTTTGAATACTAAGAGCAGGCAATGACTGATGCTCTAGTCACTCCGTCTTTAGGAAGAGTTTTGGCTACTTCATATGCCTCCTGGAAAATCAAATCTTCAAATTTTACATTAAATGAAGCGATTAAAATAAGCAAATCACTAAACTAAAATTTGAAAAAGTTCAAACTGAAATAAGACAGACTGTGTGTTATGTGAGCACAAAAGAAAGCAATAAACTTTACTTGCCCAATAGATATGAATATTGGTTTTGAAGAACCTTGAGTACATTGCATTGCCTGCACAAAATTTTGAAATTCAAAACAAAACCATATAATGTAGAGTTAACTAGCCTAAGCTGAATTCTCTTACCGCTCCCCTAGAAAGTTTGTTTGTTTGTTTGGTTGTTTTTTTTTTTTTTTTTTTTTTGTTTTAAATTTTAAAGAAAGGACATTTCTACTCTTTTTTTTTTTCCTGAAAAATGAGTATGGTTCAGTTTTCACAGGAAATACATCAACTGAAAATACAAAGAAATTGAAAAGACCCTAAATGTGTCTAGTGAGTACCAAATGATAAAGAAATAAATGAAAATCCAAAAAAGAACCTATGAAAATCAAAGGTGGCCCCACCTTGTAGATGGCCTCGCCAAAATAACAGCCCAGTTCATTTATCAGGTAGGCCCCACCCTGTAGATGGCCTGGCCAAAATAACAGTCCAGTCCACTTATCAGGTGGAGCACAGCTGTCGATAAACCTGGATATTTGTTGCAGTCACGACCTATGTGAGAGGTAATCCTCAAAGTTTCAAAAATCATCTGGCAATATTATGAATTCTGCATGCATTGTGATTACATGCTCCTATGAACTGCAGTCAATAGATCTTCTATGAAGTGAAATCCACGCCAAAAATGTGGGAAACATGTAGAGTCATCAGGACCATCGATTTGGTGGGCCACCATACAACTGAGCCAATTAAAACAAACAAATTAGCATTTTAAGGCTATTCTTCTTCAACTAAGGGAAAATTGAGAAGTCTAAGGGAATCAAATTCCTTTGAACTAAGAGTTCATCCTAAGACCTTAGCTAGGGTGCAAAATAATTGGGTAAAATTGTCAATTTTTCTCTCAGTCGAAAATTTCCATCTTCATCTGTTACTAGAGATAATTCCTTCATTTACTCAACTCTTCCACAAAAATTACTTCTTTGTAACAAAAGAAAATCATAACAAAGATATGATCTTTTATAACTTACACTAATACATGACTAAAATCTTTTTTGTTTCCTTAAACAGATGAATCCCAGAATGCATGAGACTTGATACCAGCTGTGCTTTGTACATAGTGGTCAGTTTTAGAGTAGATTTTGATCATTTTCAAGGTTCTGTTCCAGGCAACAAGTTTCTACATCTTCTCTAGCTATGGCTTCCCATTTGTGGTTTAAAGTTTGAAGATTTCTTATCCAAACAAGTTTTCATTCACAAAAGAAAAACATTTCTGACTCTGTAACAGATTTAATCGGTTTCGTGAGAGAGAGAGAGTGAAGATGAAGATGGCTGCAATAATTATATGTAAATATGTTGAAATCATGTAGTATCTTCCTCTGACAAACTGATACAATTACATGTCTGCAAGCTTCAAGTTGTGTCAATAGTTTTTAGTCAATACACCTGCAATGCAAAACAGAAACTGTAGAAGTTGGGATAATGACCACTCACTGCTAATGAGTTGAGAACATTATGAACTCCTGGTAGTTGTAGGCTGATGACAGCCACTGGACTTACCCTGTGACACTGCAGGCAATAATTACTTCAGAATTGGTAAATCTATAATAGATGCTTTATGCACTGAACACGCAAGCCATGGACTTTATGTCATTATACCACCACAATTTTTTATATTGAAAGGTGAATACACACACACTCTCAATAATAGAAGCAAATCTCTCCTATAGTTCAACATTGTCATTTCAACAGACCTTTAGTGAATGAATCATCCAATCCATTAAAAAATAAATGTACAAATAAGCCCAATTCAAATTAATGAAAGCAACAGAAAAAACAAAAAAGAAAAAAAAAATCAAAGGAAAATTGCAACAAGCATTTATACATGCATCAAAGAAAATAACCAACAAGGAAACTTGAAACTTACAGGGCCAAAATTATGACCCAAATTCAATGTTGCCCTCACTCCTGCTTCCCTCGCTCTCATCCAAGGAGACAACCTCAGCTTTGTTTTCACAAGAACATATGCCAATGCGCTTGGGTCCTTGGATCATAAAAGCAATAATCATTAAGAAAATATTATTATCTTAGTTGTGAAAGTAAATATTATTATCTTAGTTTAGAGCCTGGCCATCCACATGCAAGCACAAGTGCCAATTTCACATGTGCGCAAGAGATCCAAACTTTCCGTCAGGTGGGGCACACTGATTAGATGTAATTACTAAAAATTCAGGACATTTCACTCTTCAGGTGGGCCAAAATGAACAAAATAAATGGACAACTAAATTTTTTTAGTTATCCATATATTTGTTTTATACCCAATAGCTCATTTTTGGGCATAATGGCCTAATTTGTGGGAGAAGATCTTGTCATTGTCCCACCTTATGAAGAGCTCCCACTTGAATGTCATATAGGCCCATGGGCAATCCAAATTGTCAGATATGCTTCACTTTTGGGCTGATCATGCCCTAAAATGAGGGGATAGAATAGACGGAGGGCTCAAATGACGCAGGGATGAACGTGATGAGGTCGATCACTGTCTTCCTCAACGATAACTACTTCGAATCCACGAAGCTTCTTGGGCTCCTCATGGAGACTTCTCGAATCCATGGTGAAAAAAAACAAGATTTAAATAAGTTTCGAAATTAAAATACAACTAAAACTCCCTAAAATTCATAACTTCCTATAAATAGTAAATTTATTATTTATTGTAAGTTTCCTATGTTAACCACGTTATTCTCCAAATTTTTCTAAACACTTTTTATGTTGACATGGTTAGGTAAAGTAGCTCGTCCTATCCCAAAATCATATATGGTACGTCAAGTAACTCATTCCATTTTGCGAGATATGCCTATTTTAAGGTTCTGACGGTCTTGATGACTTTTGCCTCTAATCGAACATTCTTTGATCATCTTGGACATAAAAGTGTCTGTGACTACTCTATATCACTAGATGAGGCACATACATTGCAGTGGGCCCACAAGAGTTTACTCTCGTATGGTACCGCATATTGAAGGGAGCAAGTTGGTGCGACCCCTTCCTCACCCAAGACTGTGCTGCCCTTAGTATGGGAAACTGATTAGCTACTCTCCCTGACACCAGCCGATGGCTGGTGGTTGGTGCTCTGTGGGCCCCACCATGATGTATGTGTTTCATCTATGCCGTCCATCTATTTTTATAGATCATTTTACAGTATGAGACCAAAAACGAGGTATATCACAATCTTAAGTGGACCGCATTATAGGAAACAGTGTTGAATGAGTGTCGACCATTAAAAAACATTTTGGGGCCATAAAAGTTTTGGATCAAGCTGATTTCTGTTTTTTCCCTTCATCTGGGCCTGTATAACCTAATCAACATATTGGATATCAAATAAACAGTACAGTGGTCCTTAGGAGGATTTTAATGGTGGATATCCAATCACTATTGTTTTCATGTGGTGTGGTCTACCTGAGATATATTTACCTCTCATTTTTGGCGTCAGGTGATAAAATGATCTTTAAAAATGGATGAACGGAATGGATGAAACACATACATCATGGTGGGCCCCACAGAGCATAGACCACCAGCCACGGGGCTGGTGTCGGGGGAGTAGCCAATCCTTTTCCCTTACTATGGGGCTCACCCTGATGTATTGTACCATACATCTACGTTGTCCATCTGGTTTGCCAGCTCATTCTAGGAGAAGGTTATTTTGAGCTACAAAAGTTTTGGATCTGGCTAATGTTTGTTTCTCTTCACCTAGGTTTTTTGACATTACTCATAGATTGTATGGTAAATAAATATTACCGAAACACCGTAGTTGGCACATGAAGCTTTTAATTACGGGTGTTCAATCACATTGTTTCTTAGGTTATGGTCCCACTGAGATGCAATCATTTTTGAGCTCATGCTCTAGAATGAACTGAGAAAATGGACGGATGTTATAGATATATGATACATACATAAGGTGAGCCCCACTGTAAGAATCGCACGGTCTTGGGTGAGTAGCACGTAATTTGCTTATCGTATTGAGTTACTAAATACACGGACTCACATTGCGTGGGTCGCCGCACATAGTTCTTGTGGCTTGAAGCTAGGTGGGGCCCCCGTGATGTTAGTAAAAAATTCATCCCGTCCATCTATTTTTCCTTATCATGTTATGACATCAGCTTGAAATTGAGGTAGATCCAAAACTTAAGTGGACTACACGAAAAAAAAAAAAGAAGTGTGGGTAGAAAAATGCCTAACATTGAAATCTATCTGGATCCACCATTATTTTCATTTGCCATTCAAACCGTTCATAGGGTCATTCCTACTGATGAACTGAAAACACAATAACATTAACCTGATCTGAAACTTTGTATAACCCAACGAATGCTCGACTGTAAACATTCAATCCTCACTATATTACTGTTTTGCGGCAAACTTGAGTTTTGAATCTGCCTCATTTTTTAAAAATTAAGCTCCAGGCAAGAATGATATAGAATAACATATGGATGGGGCTGGTTTCTGACAAGCTTTATGGTGACCCCCACTTAGTTTGTGACCGCAATCCGGGTCTGTCCGAAAGCTAGCGTGGGAAAACCCAAGCTGTTCGTTCACCTGTTAAAAGGCAAGGAATGATAGGGGAGTGGATTAAGTGAGACATCCCGCTCACCCAAGACGGTTTAGGTGGGCATCAAGTCTAATCGGACCGGATTGGGTCCAACTCGACTCAATCTGAATTTTTTAAATAATTGATCCGAACTCGATCCGATCCGGGACCGAGTCGGTGTTAGCTGACTCGAACCGATCCGATACACTGTTGGCCTGACTGGAACCAAGTCTGACTCGGTCAGTGAAATCGAGTCGGATCGGGTTGGGTACGGTTCTAATCTGGTTAGGTACAGAAGGGAAATGGGCAGATGGGCAGGATCAGGGCTGAGGAGAGAGAAGTGGGTGAAGTAGTGGTTACGGTTCTATCGACGGGAAGCGGATGGGCTGCTGGTGTCTTAACGTCAACAAGTTCTATGGGTCAAACTATGAAGTACGTGTTATATCCAAACCGTCCATCCATTTGGAGGGCTCATCTTAAGTCTTGAGCCTAAAAATAAGACAGATCTAAAGATCATTTGGACCACACTACAAAAAACAGTGGGGGATTGAACGTTTACCATTGAAAGTTGAAACCCTTTTGGAGATCACAAACTTTAAGATCAATATGAAATTTGTTTTTCCTCTTCATCTATGTATTTTTAACCTTATTAACAGATTAGATGGAAAATAAACGTTATGGTGGGCCCTACGAATTTTTTAACAGTGAAAATCATTATCCTCGCTGCTATTTTTGATGTGGTCCATTTGAGCTTTCTATATGATTCATTTTTTTTCTAATGCTCTAAAATGATCTCAAAAAATGGATAAACGGTATGGATATAATAAATACATCATTGTGGGGCCATGTAACTTTGATCTCATTTGAGCTGTTCGTACAACTCGGAGCTCGAGGAGCGTTGGTGCTCATTTTTGCACCACATGTATCTACACTAGCTGTGCATAGCTAGCATCAGAGGTGTGTGCTACATGAAATTGGATTGCATTACGACTCTTATCTTGCTGAGTAAACTATGTTGGGCCCACCGTGAATGCATGTGTTTATCCACGCCATCCATTCGTTTTTCCAGATCATTTTAGGGGTTGAACCCAAAATTGATGCATATCCAAAGTTCAAGTGGACCATACCATAGGAAAAAGTAAAAGTATTGATTTCCACCGTTGAAAACTTTATAAGGCCCCAATGATGTTTATTTGTCATCCAACCTGTTCAGAAGATCAGAAAGACATGGATGAAGGGAAAAAACAAGTATCAGCTTGATCTAAAACTTCCTTGGCCCCCAATAATTTTTCAATAGTAGATGTTTAGTTCACATTATTTCCGATGGTGTGCTCCACTTGAGGATTGGATACACTCCATTTTGGGAATAAAGCTTTAAAATGATCTGTTAAAAGAGATGGACGGGGTGGATAAATTGCACGAATGACAGTTTGGCGCATACTGAGTTACTCAGTACATAATCTGCTTTCATGGTACACCACTACACTAGCGAATCCGCTTCTGAACTAGGTTTCAAGGTCAGGTACACCTACCCAACATAGGCCTCATCAATGCGCCACCCACTGGCCACTGCCCTCACCTCATTTCTTAGGAAATGGTTTAACTCCAGCCCTTTATTTCTCAACGGTTAAAGATGCAAACATCCAACGGCTCTATTTTAACTTCATACGACCTGACCGGATCAGATCAGATCCAATCAGATTGGATCGTTCTAGATTGGCCACCGATCCGAATTTGATCCGATGTACAGTTGGATCTAAGTGGGCCTACTCGATCCGACCTGATCCTGGCCTTCGAATCGGATCGGATTAGGCCGCATCAGTCGGATCGTGTCGGATTTAGCCCAGCTCTAGGTGTGGTACTTACCATGGACCCACCTTACATGTACGCATTCTGCATCCACACCCCCATCCAGTTTTACAGATCATTTTAGGAAATTATGGCAAAAATGAAGTGGATCCAATTATCAGGTGGACCATACCATAGAAAGCAGTGGTTATTGGCCATTAACGGGCCATAAAAGTTTTGGATCAATCTAATATTTGTTTTTTTCCTTTTATCCAGGCTTATGTGGCCTTATCAACGGATTTGATGACAAATAAACACTCGGGAAACATTAAGATGGGTCGTAATAAGTTTTTAAAGGTAGGGCGTTCAATCACCATAGTTTCCTAAAATATGGTCCACCTGAGTTTTGTATCTTCTTCAATTTTGTAATCGTGCCCTACAATAATCTGGAAAAATGGATGGACAATGTGGATAGAGAATGCATACATCAAAGTGGGCCCTATGGTAAGGGCTGAAGGTCTTGGACGAGTCTGACACTGTCCGTAGCTAGGCTATACACGGGATGGTGCTTGTAAGCTTCACCATGATGTATGTGTTTTGTCACGCCCCAAACCCGGAAATCAAGCTCACAAAATTCTTGATTGTCAAATCTGGTGATGACAGCCTCCATAGTACCCCATTCTCGGCTCCTAGCGCCCATACGCCAGATTCCGATCCTATGATCCTACAAGGAGGATTTTTCAACGTACATTTATCTCATAAAAAGCATAACCACAAGTTTACCCAAATCACAAAGGCATCATCATCATCATATATCCACTAATATGAACAGTTGAATACAAGGCTGAAAGGGAAATACATATATTGAAAATCAAAGCTCTAGAAGACCGATGTATGTTCTATGCTCAACGCTGTTGCAACCTAACGCCACCTGCACGCATCTATCATGCATAGCTTATAAAAAGCTTAGAGGGTGGTGAAAGTGTGTGCACAAGGTAAGTGCCAAGTATGCAATACAATGCCACAAATCATACAATATCGGAATAAACGAAAATAATGATAAGATCATGAATCATACAATATCAGAGTAAGCGAAAATACACTAGTAAGTTCATGAGTGCCATCAGCCGTACCAAGGCTATGCGATGCAAGGCATGAATGCTAACGGCCATATCAATGTAGAAACATGGTAACCCAAAATGTTAAATGTTGCGAATGCAATGCAATATGCGGTGCGAATGAAATGACTAAGCTGGTGTGAAATCAGGATGATAGTATGTAGTTTCGCAGGTTATGTGGTCCATCATAAGGGACTTATATCTAAACCACTCCCATACCCAAATTTGGATAGCTAGACTTAATGTAGTAGACTATTGATCTCAGATTAGTCGTGCGCCATAACTGAAATCCTTGCCATTACAAAGGTACACAATAATTAGTTGCGCACCATCAGCCCGTGTGGATAGTGAATGAATGAATGAATGAGTATGCACCTCTTGCTCGAATGAATGAGTATCCACCAGCTCGTGTGGATAGTTGCGTACCACCAGCCCTTGTGGATAGTGAATGAATAGATGAATGAGTATACACATTCTGCTCAATAAGTCCACGTATCAGTACTGCACATCTCTGAGATCATCACCGGAGTTTAGTACACTCTACGCCACCTTACCGCCCTATCAAGCGCATAATACAACTGGGTAAGTGGAAGAGACCTCACTACCCGCCTACCAATATCGGCCCGGCTCGTCGATAGTGGACCCATTTATGAGCTGCTTAGACTCAGCCTAATATTGCCTACTCCCTAAGATGGGTAAGGCTACACCCCCTCCTAACCGACCACGATACAGTGGGAGACGCGGCCTACTGGTATAAGGCCTTCCTGCGCTTATATATATATATATATATATATATATATATATATATATCCACTTAGTCTAGACGTCGGGGCGTCCTCTGGTACTAAGAGGGTTTAGTGATTTTCACCCAGGGCTATCTATGGCGGCCCGATGCTAGTAACAGATTTTCGATGTCTCATCTGGCCATCTACGACATGTCTGTAGAGGGTACGACCCTGATGTCGCTAGGGTATATAGTAATCTTAACACATAATGTAAGATGCATGAGTCATACAATCCAGTCATACATCAATCTCGCACATACCGTGCGCTCATGTGAGACAATCTTTGCCTATCAGGGAGTCTCATAACAATCTGCCCAATGACATATGCAATGGTCAACCACATCCCATAACAAACATGCAGATGATGTGTATGAGTATATATTATGATGCTATGCTGTCACATACGCATAATCGGTATCGATAATTGGCCTTAATAATCGGCCTCGACAATTGGCCTTAGCAATCGACCTCGGTAATCAGCCTTGACAATCGGAATCGTCCTCGAAAATCGGAATCGACCTCGACAATCGGAATCGGAATCGGCCTCGACAATCAGAATCGGCCTCGACAATCAGAATCGACTAAACATGGCTTAAGGGAAGGTCATAATGTGGACATTAAACCATCATTGCCCATCAACGTGGCCATTTAACCAACATTGCTCCCAAGGAGTGGCCTACATAGAGCCAAACGTATAGTGGGCCCATGACCTCACACAAGGACCTAATACACATAACTATGGGCCTCACTCATAGGCTGCATATGCATCACATTGGACCTCGCTCATGGGCCTTATATACACAACAGGTGGGCCCTGCACATGGGCCTTAGATACATTGCACGGGCCACAACCCATGGGCCTAATGCACATCATAATGGGCCTTATTAAATGGGCTACAAAAACATCACAATGGCCATGCCATATGGGTTGGAAATACATCACAATTGACCATGTCGTATAGGCCGAAAATGCATCTTAATGGGTCACGACCCATGGGCCTCAGTACATCATAATAAGCTGCAACCCATGGGCCTCAAATACAACAAGTGGACCGCACAATGGGACGCACAATGAGCCTCATATATACAACAGGTGGGCCCTGCAGATGGGCCTCAAATACATAACATGTGGGCCCTACACGTGGGTCTCATATGCACCAAATGGGCCACGTATCTGGGCCTCGAATACATCAAATGGGCTATGTATCTGGGCCTCAAATACATCAAATGGGCTACGCGTCATGGGCCTAATACATATCACAATGGGCATGCCCATAGGCCACAAATACATCACAATGGGCCTTATCCATAGGCCTCGAATACATCACAATGGGCCATGCCCATGGGCCTCAGATTTAAGTAAGTGGGCCCCATCATATGGGCCTTAAATACAAGGCAGGTGGGCCCTATCACTTGGGCCTCAAATATGCATCATGATGGGCCTCATGGATGTGCCACAAATACATCAAGCGGGCCGCATCACATGGGCCTCAACAATGGGTTTTATATACATTAGGTGGACCCACCGTAACATTTATTTTCCATCCAATCTGTTCATAAGGTCACATGGACCTGACTTAAGAGGAAAAACAAATTTCATACTAATCCAAAACTTCTGTGACCCCAAAACGGGTTTCAATGGTAGACGTTCGATCCCTACTGTTCTTGGCAGTGTGGTCCACTTGATAACTGAATCTGTCTTATTTTTAGTCTCAGGCTGTAAGACGAGTTTGACAATTGGATGGACAGTTTGGATGCAACACATGCATCAGCGGTCCCTATAGAGATGGATGGCATAGGTAAAGCACATACCTCATGGTGGAGTCCACACATGTGGCCCACCAGATGAAATAGACAGACGGTTTGGATTTCACACGTCCAGGATAGAGGTCCCACCATCCAGAGCCCATGGACGGTGAGGATATATGTTACATACAGCAAGGTGGGTTCCCACGTGGGGCCTTATTTATTTATTTATTTATTTTGAAAAGGGTTGTTGCCGTAGTGTCCAGCGTCCAGGCCCTGGACGACCTGGATACCAGATACATACATTAACGATGGGCCACATGGATGGAATCCACGGACAGATACAAAGAGGTGGGTCCCACGTGAATGGACCACACGTGTGATGGATGGTTGGAAATAACAATACCTCATGATCAGACCCTATTGCTGATGTCCCAACGATGGACGGTAGGGATATACGGCACCTGCATCAAGGCAGGGTACACAACAACACCTTTTGGATCGCGTCCAACACCGTCCAAAGCATTGGACGGTGTGGATGGAAGACATACATCATGGTGCGCCCCACATAGCCTTCAGATGGACGGCATGAAACAACACATCCATTATTAGGGTGGCCCACTCCAGCATCGTCCAACAGTCCAACACTATCCAGATAGTATGGACAGTGTGGATGAAACACATAAATCAAGTGGGCTCCACCGTCCCAGCTGGACGGCTGGATGAAACACAAAAATCAGGTGGGCCACATAGTCATCACAAAAGAGATAGAGAGAGAGAGAGGGAGAGAAATCAGAGTAGCGGAGGGACCCCGCCAGTATGGGCCCCTCTTGTTACAAATCATACATCAAGATGGGTCCCACCACAAGTGGGCCCTCAAATCACTAAATCAATTGATAAAATCACCCACCTCGAATTCCTTCCTCCCTCCGTCCGCCTATAGGCTTTAGAGCTCTAAAGGGGTCGATATAATGGTTGACATTGGCTCTGAAGGGTTCGATTGGGTGGTAGGGAGTGGGCCACACAAAGCTTCTCTCATGGAGCTAGCTTAGACGTTGGGTTGCTCATGGGGTTGCTTGGGAGAATGAGAGAGAGAGAGAGAGAGAGAGAGAGAGAGAGAGAGAGAGAGAGAGAGAGAGAGAGAGAGAGAGGTGTAAGAGAGAGAGAGAGATGGGTGTGATGGGTGAAAGGTGATGGATGTGTACTTGACATGTATGGTTGTAAGAGAGAGAGTTGACTTTGGGGTTGCTTTTGGGGATGGGACATGTACTTGACATGTGAGGTGATGTATACTTGATTAATGGGATTGATGTAATGTTCTCTTGGGTTTTGCAAATGCATGGCGTTTTTCTCGAATTGAACGCTGGCCCACATCTCCTAGCCCAGGTATCGCCTCAGTGCGCGAGACGCGGCGTCGGAACCGCGGCGACGGTGCAGTCATAAGGGTACAAGTCTTGGGTCAAGCCGACTCTAGAATGCGGGATATGACTCAAGATCGCACACAAATGCCAGTAACAGATCGCGGGTCGCGGGAATTCAACCGGGAGGATCGGGGAAGCCTACGGAATGGTACGGGATAGGATATGGGTCTTACATGTTTGATCCATGCCATTCATATACTCTTTTTCAGTTCATTTTAAGGCATGAGCTCAAAATGATCAAAATCTCAACATCACAATAAGATAGTAGTGACTGAACGCCTACGGTTAAAAACTTTCTAGAGTCCACTGAGATGTTTATTTTTTCATAGAACCCGTTGATCAGGTCACACATACATGAATAAAGGGAACGTGTAAAGATCAGCCTCACCCAAAATTTTTGTGGCCCTCAAGAAGTTTTTAATGGTGAGCATTCAATCACCACAGTCTCCCATGGTGTTGGTGTGGTCCACACTAGATTTGGATCTGCTTCATTTTTTGGGTTCATACCATAAAATGATTTTTGGGTTCATACCATAAAATGATCTAGAAAAATGGATGAATGGCTTGGATAAATCAAATACATCATCGCAGGGCCATAGAGCACCATCCGGTTGCAGACAACATGGAGTGGCGTGGGCAACATCACTTGATCCGTACCCTCTCACTACGCTAAAATTGTGGATTTGCGACAGACCAAATCCGTCGTAAAACCAAATAAACGATGGATTTCTTCCGTCGCTATTTACTGGGTCATTTTTTCTTCCCGATGGATAAAATCCGTCGTTTAATATGTGAGGATAGGGTCCGTTGCAGATTACCGACGGATAAGATCCGTCACAAAAAATAAAAAAAAATCCGTCGTTGAAATTCAGAAAAAACCATCCAAATTATGTCATTTAAAATATTAGCGATGGATAAGGTCCGTCGCTAATATGAGGAGAGTGATGGACCTCAAATCCATCGTCCATTGTCAACTTGTTCAGAAATTAGCAATCCGTCGCTAAAATATCTGAAGATTAAAAAATTGTCTGATTTGTTTGTATTTTTTTTAAAAAAAAATCTTACACCTAATAGTCATTCAAAAAAATAATTCACATGATTGTTTAATAATATCATAATCAATCAATGATTAAACATGTGCGTGCATGTTTCACCCATTTAACAGTCATCAAGACAATAATCAGCGCAATACCAATAAAATTGTTGACGGTCTATTTAATGTTTTCAGACTACAAATGCACATGAATATCCATTTTCCATGCTATAAATTTTTGTAGCAATACAACTTTCCATGCAGCCACATAGCCTGATACAGCCAAACAGGCAAAATCAAAAATAGCATGGTAGAAATTTCACATACCTTCTCATCACCACTCAAAAGTGAGACTTTAGTGTCAAGCGTGTTGGCTTTAAAATTACAATGACCCAAGAGCCTGCTTATATCATCTATTCTCCAGTCCTCTGCAACTTCTGCTACTGTTTGAAGCACAATTTTTTGCAAATCAAGAGCTTTCGCCTGATAGAAGAGTAGAATAATATTCGTGAATTGTATATGACCTCTCAAGTAATAACAAATGGGAGCTATTTACAGTAACGAAAACTAAATGGATGTACACAATCTCTGTGGTTACCTTGTAGATCCATCTACTAGATGACAAGTCAAGGGTTCCATTGTTGAATCCTGCTATTTTGACACTGGTTAGTCCTGCTCCTATCCATTCATAAAATGGTCCTGCATTCTAGTGGAGAAAACAAAAACAGTAACCAAGGAACAAACAAGTGCATCTTCAAATAACAGGAAAACATAGCAAACCTGTTTGGGAGCTTCTATTAAAGAAACTAAGAATTAGAAGAGTGGATACATGTTCCCAAATTGGAAGATGGGATTAAAGCAATAGAACTTTAGAGGCAGCAAATAGGATTAAAGCAATTTAAGACATTGGAATTTGACCTTCAGACTCTGTCCAAGACACCAACAAAGCAAAACTGAGTTGCTTTCCACATGTCTCGCACACGATTAATTTTATTAATGTCAACATTCATCCAACCTGTTTTGGCACAAGCCAGTGAATTGACAGCCTGCAAATACCCCTCTCAATAGGTTAAAACAAAAACACAAAACAAACACAGAAGACGGGAATTATCAAAGGACATGAGAGTACCAATAAAGGAAATGGTAAACATATGTAACTCAAATGTCAAAGGACATGAGAGTACCAAGATAATTTTGAAGCAGATCCAAGGGCCACCATAAGCTGAATTCTTGGACTTCTCGTTTTTGCTGATTTCAACATTTGGAAGAGCAGCGGCTACTTCTAGGGCCTGCTTGGATTTGCAGAAATGTAAATTGAGGAAATGACATTTCCACTATTGCATGTTTTCCTATTTCCTAGAAAATGACATTTCCACAACTTTCCATGGCCTTCTTTGATAGAATAATAATGAACATAAAACGCTCAAAATCATAACTCGAAATCAAAGGAGAATCCACATTTGGTGTAGTGAAAATATAGCTCCTTCCAAGTTGAATTACTTAGACATGTATCTTTTTATCTAATATGACTTTCAATTAAAAACATTATTATATAAATATTAATTATACGGGGTGCATAAACACATTAGGACAAATAGAAATATGTGGAAGCTACATAAGTATAACATAAATAGTAATTAAAAAAAATATAAGATAAAGATAAATTAAGGTTTTCTTTAATAATTACTAGGCATCATGATGAGTCTAACTCAACAAGTTTCTAAGAACAAAAATGAAAATAGAATTTGCTTCTCGGAAAGATTCTACTAGATAATTCCTAAATGCATTAAGATTATAAGGAAAATCAATCAATCATGAATTCATGATTTCTATGACCTTCTTTGCATATATAGACTTGACATGCACAAGAAAAAGAAAAACATCCATGGTGACTACTTATAGAAGCCGGCGTGTTTATTCCACTTCAAAATATATACCTTCTACACCTACATCAGCTTGCTAGTGTATTGCAGTCCTGGTGCTAGTTTCACCATGGCCCTTGCAATGGAAAAAATATAGTTTAAATAAGTTTTTCCCAAAGAATGATACTAATCACAAGAAGAAAATTAAAAAGTTGAATTTTATTACCAAGCCTCACATCCATTACTTCGTCCATTCAAGATTGGACATGAGTGGTAGAACGGATGGATTGTCTAGTCCATCAAAAAATAGTTTAGATAAGTTTTTCCCAAAAAATGCAAATAAGAAAGGAAGACATTCTTGTACCTGTGTCATTACATCATCCATTACCAACATTTGTATCTTACTCAATAATTCAACAACGTACATGTGCAAAAACAGGAGACAACGTCTGGTTAAAGGCACGACTTGTTAGTGAAATTAAAAAAATAAAAATAAAAAAAATTTGAAAAAGGTAAATCAATACTGTTGAGAGCAAGTGTATAGAAATTAACCAGGGTTCAGTAACCTCAATCCGACTAATTTTTTGTGTTCCCTACATAACCATTTTGGCTCTATTTTCATACATTGGATCAACATGTAAAATATTTGTAACTTCCCTCCAAAATAAGCATGTAAAATAAACAATACTTTTTGTGTTGCATAGCCAAAAACAAGAACCATGATGAGCCAAAAGAAATTCAAGTCATCGCATCTCCCTCGAGCAGCTAGTAGTTCAAGAATCATTACATGCCAAAATATAATAGTAACTCCAGGCTTTTGAGGTAAAAATTGCTAAAATCTCGAACAGAAAAATCCTCAACAAGTTACCCATAATCATTTGCAAAGCCGCCATGGAGAAACTACAAATATAATCTCTTTCGGTGTTGCGGATCGTGGAACACTTGCACTCAATTCAATAATGTCCATTGGAAAGAACAGAAAAACATCCAAGTTTTGATGAAAGAATGGCAACGTGCAAATAAATCAAGTGCCCAATGATAGATTACATGCGCATTTGAGTTTTTTTCGATAAGTTATGGCACTTAAAAAAAATAATAAAAAAAATCTAATGCAATAAGCTTCAGCACATTCAATATTGATGAAAGTTAGAGTTGGCAAAATGAGATGGCATAAGTAAGATCATCGTGCAAAAATGAGACTGTAAAAGGTACAAGAAAGAAGAGATTTTATCTACCATTGTTGGTACAAAGGTTTCGAGGAGGGCAAACGAGTTGCAGGCCATTCTTCCTTACTACATGATCAAGATCATCGTGCATAATACCTATCCACATGTCAATAATTAAAGGAGCAAAGACTTGAGATGCAAGAGACCTTTTGGTATGTGAAAGAGGTAGCCAATGGTTTCACTGCCAAAGACCAAACATTTATAGAATTCCATAAGCCAGCACAAGCAAGTGACCCAATCAGACCACAAATTGATGTCCAGGCACACACAATAAATTACAAATTAATAAACAAATATACTGGGTAAGATCGAGAAGTAAACAATGTTACAGACATTCTGCATGGTGCATGGAAAATTTGATGGAATTGCAGTAGAACTATTTCTCCCACAGTATCATTATTGTCTTTTTACAAAGTCGAGCATTTTGATACAACATAGGAGTAGGCCCCACAATCTGTCCGATCAAAGGTTTGGGCCCCACGTTCTACCTGGATGGTTTTATGGGCCCTGATAATGGTTATTAGGTCATTCCACTCTATTTGAGAAAAAGTATATAAAAACATGTAAAGTACAGAGATGTGAGATATTTACTTACATATTTTTAGATTCAATTGTCAGCTTCACTTGAGTCTTCGGACCATCATATGAAAAATTGCAATCCTTGTGTTGTTGCATTGGGGTCTATTGAACAAAAAATAAAAAATAAATTTAAACTCAGTATACAAGTCAAAAGATCAAGCTCAAATAGAAGCTGGAGACGACAAGAAAGGAAAGTGCAATTGTTAGCAGGACAAGTTAAACCAAGAGGCAAAGCATTGCACCATGCACAACTACTAGCAGTACAATGGAGCCCAGTAGTATTTCTATTAGAAAATATTATACAAAAGGTGGATGTCATCGGTTTCACAAAATTAACCATGAGAGACAAGATATATATATATATATATATATATATATATATATATATATATATATATATATATATATATATATATCGTCAACCATGTACAAATTAAAAAATAAAATCAAGAAAGAAAAGAAAGCAACTTCTGAGTCTTAGAAAACATTCCCAAACATATGTAGTCCTTAATGCTTATGTCCAAATTAACCTCAATGAATGAGGTGCTGCTATGGAGTATCGTGAAAATTTTTCCCAAAGCTGGTTGTAACCCACAATAATTTGTAAGCTTGATGCTACAATCAGTGCTCCTTGAATTACTCTCATGGTTTGCATAAATCTCTAGATGTGAGAAATATTTGGATTAATTTTACCATGCTGTTAACTAAAGGATACGAGAATACCTGCTAATTACAATTCCGAATGGAATAAATAGACAAGCAGCTACAACGATCTAATTTGGGAGCATTATCAAGTAGTGATAAATGAATGTTCAGCAATTAAATTTGATCAAGCACCCAGATGCATCCAAAAGTAGAATTTCTCTAGGAAGAAAAAGAGGCCTGCACAAAAATGGCCTGCTTGTTTCAGCTCTTAGATAATTGGACTTTAACTAAAATTCATAAGGTAAGATACTAAAACAAAGTTTTTATTTATGAAAGAAGATTGTATTTTTCTAATCATCAAGATAATTATCTCGATGATTTGAAACAAAAAATGGGAGAATGAATTATTGTCATCTCAAAACCATGAGGGAAGCATGAGCATTATTAGAAAAATGACAGGATCTACTAAAGCACAAACCCATTGACAGGATCTATTAAAGCACAAAATGCATTATTTGAAGGTTACAATTTGTTAGTATGACATGAAAGCTTTACATTACTTGGCGAAACGGACAAAACACAACATTTATCAGTTTTGCTTTTTTGTCAATATGAATATGGAAGCTACATATTGCTCACTGGATGCATATTTTGTAGCCTGGCCCCAAACAGAACAGGCAATTCAAGGATATATCTTCGCACTTGCATACATGTGTACTGCAGTGCATGCATGTTTGCAGTCCTGAATTCATGCATTTACAATATGAAAAAGTACACTTAATGACAGAAACATAAAAAGAAAATGTTGGCAACCAGAGCAAGCATCATTTCAAGTAATTTCTATCAAATTGCAGCTTACCTATCCATAAGTAATGATTGTTCCATTTATTGCATTAATGGCATCTGTTTAGGAATAAAATTTTCAAAATTATATACAATGCAGTAGGCTCAGACTGCATAGAAACCAACTAACCAAAATGCCAAGCAAATCACAATTGCATTTATGATTCATTATTAGCATGTTGACACTGCTACATGGTTCAAATAAACAGTGGATATGTAACTCATGCTGTAAAACACCATATAATGCATCGGAATCTCCTACTTGTGATCCACCATTTACACCCACTCTCACCGATTGTGCACATACTTTCTACTTTGGTACCAAACTAGAAGGGGTGCATTCCAGTAAGACAGATTTGGAGCCCGGTGAAATGTTAATAGAATCTATATCGCCCATCATATGCGTTGCCTCAAAAAGCCCAACCCACCAAAAATCAGAGGTTTGCTAAGCCTGTACATGTGTATGGACCTGTGCATCTACACACCAATGCATGTGAGAATGTGTCAAACATGTGCAAGATCTGACCGGTTCATCAAGTGTGTTGGAACGTGTAGATACTATGGTTCTAAATCAGCCCAATCGTCAGATGGGACACGTCATATGAAACAAATGTATGGAGAAAAAACAATATTTAATTTTGTAGCTGTGGCCAACCTGATAAGGGAGCCTGCTAGATTTAGCAGATAGAGAATCTACAGCGTGACCCATCTGATTTGACTGGTCGGGCTAGAGAATATATATTGTGATCCACTTTAGCATGTGCATTGGCGTGGTGGACAGGGTTTTACACATCCGAGGGAATAAGGGAGAAAAAAAACCCACACAAGGATCTGATGTTTTATAAAGAGAATTGAAAAAGAAAAAAAGAAAAGAAAAGAGATTTTTACCATGCTCTCAAAAGTTCCTATATAAGATCTAAAAACATATTCCTCCCTTAGATCTGAAACCAGACGGATTTGTAGAATATTTTTTTCTGTATTTCAGACAACCCTAAAGGGTTGAATATATAGAGATTTACAACTACTATACAAGGTAAGATCATAAATACAAAATTACAAAATCTTCTATACAAGGAATGTGGGCTGTCAAGGAATGTGGGCTGTCTAACATCCCCCCTCAAACTAATGCTTGTCATCAACAAGTAATAGTTTGCTAACTAGAAATGAGTGGCGTACAGATGTGAGGGACTTCGTGAGAATGTCGGCAAGCTGATCATGGGATGCGACATGTGGTAGCGATATGATTCGAGACTGAAACTTCTCGCGGATGAAGTGACAATCAACTTTAATATGCTTTGTCCGTTCATGAAAAACCGGATTTGAGGCAATCTAAATGACACTCAGATTATCTACATGGAGTGGAGTAGGATCTTGCAGATGAACGTCCAAGTCAGAAAGAAGTCCACGTAACCAGATAATCTCACTACAAGCCGCTGACATTGCTCGATACTCAGCTTCTGTGCTTGATTTGGAAACAGTGACCTGCTTCTTACATTTCCAAGAGATGAGAGAAGTGCCGAGAAAAACACAGTAGCCAGTGGTAGACTTACGTGTGAGAGTACAACCAGCCTAGTCAGCATCTGAATAAGCACGAAGGTCCAGAGGAGCCGTGGAGGAAAAGAACAGAGATCGATCCAGAGTTCCACGTAGATACCGTAAGATGCGCAATACTGCAGTCATATGAAGGGTTCGAGGAGCAGAAACAAATTGGCTAACAACTTGGACCGCGTAGGCAATACCAGGACGAGTCATTGTTAAGTAAACCAAACTCCCAACCAAACGACGGTATAAGGTGGGATCCGCGAGGAGCGAACCATCGTCACGGCCATATTGAACGTTAAGTTCCAAGGGAGTCTGAACTGTCTTCTGATCCGTTAAGAAGGCCAAGGCGAGAAGATCCTTGGTATATTTATGCTGGCTGACCAAGATTCTACGTATAGAACGCGAAAATTCAAGTCCAAGGAAGTATGTCAGATTGCCCAGGTCCTTCATCTTGAAGGAAGACTGCAAAACTTCCTTTAAAGCCGAGATGCCAGTATCATCGCTACCAGTAAGAAGTAGGTCATCAACATATACGAGAACAATGACGATTCCATGCTCAGAGGTGCGCAAGAATAATGATGGATCATGACCACTTTGAGTAAAGCCAGCTCCTGTAACTACATCATGAAAACGTTGGAACCATGCCCGAGGGGCTTGTTTGAGACCGTATAGGGCTTTCTTTAGGCGACAGACTTTATTAGCAGGGATTAAAGATCCAGGAGGAGGTTTCAAATAGACTGTTTCTTGGAGGTCTCCATGAAGAAAAGCATTTTTCACGTCCATCTGAGTGAGGGGCCAAGAGTGAACTGATTATACTACCAGAAGAGTGCGAACAGTTTTCATCTTGGCCACAGGAGCAAATGTCTCATCATAATCAATTCCGTGTTCTTGTTTGTATCCCTGAGCGACAAGCCGAGCTTTATATCGATCCAATGAGCCGTCAGACTTGAGCTTCATAGAATAAATCCATTTACTGCCAATTAATTAGTGGTCAGGAGGTCGAGGAACAATGTCCCATGTATGGTTATCATCCAATGCTGCAAGTTCTTCTGCCATAGCCTTCTTCCAACAATCACAATTGGCTGCCTGATGATATGAAGTAGGAATAGATACAGTATCCAGGGTAGTATTCATGGCAGACATGGAGTATATCAAGCGATCAGGCCGTCGATGTTCACGAGTGGAATGACGTACCAAGATAGGATCTGGATCGGTTACAGGTACAGTAGGGAGAGTAGTAGGTGATGGATCTGTACGTGGTCGTCTTGAATAAACCTGCAATGGACAAGAAGGTGGACTCGATGCAACCGGAATATCAGGAAAAATAGTAAGACCAGGAGAGTCTGATGTGGGCGAAGGAGAACCAGATGAATGGAAGGCAATATGCTCAAGAAAAATAACATGTCGTGACACCCGTACACGACGAGAGACCGGGTCATAGCAACGAAAACCCTTCTGAGTTTCTCCAAATCCCAAATACATACATTTTACTGATTTTGGGGAAAGTTTGTTACGTTCACGTGCTGCCAGATGAACATAACATACACAACCAAAAACACGAAATGTGGAATATGTAGGAAGAGAACCGGTGAGAACAAAGTAGGGAGATTTACTATTCAGAACTGTGGTTGGCAACCGATTAATTAAGTAGACTGAATGCATCATAGCTTCCACCCAGAAGGAACGAGGAACACTCATAGCTGTCATTAAGGTATTGGCAGTTTCAACAATATGACGATTTTTGCGTTCAGCCACCCCATTCTGTTGTAGAGTATCAGAGCAGGTGGTCTGATGAGTAATCCCATGACCCTGAAGATATGTACGAAAATTGGTGGAGAGATACTCTCCCCCTGAGTCAGAGCGGAGAGTTTGGATTTTTACTTGAAATTGTGTGTCCACCATAGAATGAAATATTTTGAATTTTTCAAACACCTGTGACTTAGAGTGCAGAAAGTAAATCCAGGTGTAACGAGTGAAATCATCAATGAATATAACATAATATCGTAGTCCAGAGAAAGACATAATTGGGGAAGGGCCCCAGACATCCGTATGCACCAGTTCAAATATAGATGATGATTTTGTAATACTTAGCGGGAAGGGAATACACTTACATTTTGAAAGGCAACAAGAAGAACAAGAATAATCCAAACCACTTTTATTAAGAGAAATATTCCCTAACATGCCAGAAGAAAAAAGCTGAATCAAACGATCAGAATGTGGATGACCCAGGCGAAAGTGCCAGAGTTTCCACATTTTATTTGCTGAACAAATATCCGAGGAAGAGGGAGAGAAGAAACAACGAGCTGGAGTAACTGATGAGTGAAAGTCCAGCACGTACAAACATCCCTGCCGCCTACCCTTCCCAAGTACCTTCCCCGTTGCCA
The DNA here is from genome assembly GCA_030180095.1 of Magnolia changhungtana. Lineage (NCBI taxonomy): Eukaryota > Viridiplantae > Streptophyta > Magnoliopsida > Magnoliales > Magnoliaceae > Magnolia > Magnolia changhungtana. The sequence goes on along the minus strand of JASAUF010000396.1, from coordinate 10,639,662 downwards.
GATCCTGCACAAAACAACAATTTGGGAGAAATATGACTAGGCAGTTATTGGATGTAAGTTGACCAACTGAAATTAAATTTGAGGAGAGTTTAGGGACATAAAAAACATCACGAAGGGTAAACTGGCGATAGTCAGAAGGAGAGAAAGTTAAGGAACCAACAGACTGAATTGGTAGTTTAGTTCCATCTGCAGTAGAAATAGCCTGATTGCCAGTGTAGGGATGAATATTGCGAAGATGGAATACATCACCAGTCATATGATTTGAAGCACCAGAATCGAAGAACCATGGTGAAGATGCGGTTATACCTGACATACCAGCCGCAGAAAGGGCCTGCACGATCTGTTGGAGCATCACAGGACTTAAAGGTGAGGAAAGACCTTCAACAGAACCAATGGATGCAGTATCACTAACAGAAGGCTCGGAAGAAATAGGCACAGATGTAGCAGAAAGAGCACGACCACGGCCACGACCTCGACCACCACGTCCACGGCCGAATGAGGATGCGTAGGCACGTGAACGACAGTCCTGAAGACCATGACCTGTCCTTCGACAATACGCGCACCAATCTTTACACTGAGCGATGACATGTCCCACTTTGTTACAGCCACGACAAGTTAAAGGAGTGGAACCACGGTTTGGTGCAGAGGTGGATACAGTAAGTGCTAGGTTAGATGGTCCCTGAGATGACTCCTGAGAGAGGACTTGTAGTCGTTTTTCCTCGGCTAATAAATCATTAATAACCGAATTCATGGAAGGAGTTGGGCTACGATTCAGGAGAGCAGCCCTGCAATGCTCAAATTCCGGACGCAGTTTCATAAGAAACTGTTTAACTTGCGCACTCTCGCGCATTGTGTGGAATATTTTAAAGTCATTTGGGAAGTCAGGATCCATCATAGCCATCTCTGTCCAAATTGTAACCATTATAGAGTAGAAAGATTGAATACTTTTGTCACCCTGAGTAAGGTGAACCAGATCTTGTTCCAGGTGGTATAACCTAGCCGCATTACTCTGTTGATATATTGTCTGGAGATGCTCCCACATAGCCTTAGCAGTGCGATGTGGCGTGAGGCCAATAGCTATTGATCGATCGACAGAATCAAGAATCTAAGTAATAATCCGTCCATTTTTCATTTCCCAATCAGCCATTTTGTCAACATCGGTGGAGGCGGGAACAAGAATAGATCCATCGATCAGTCCCCACAAACCACGACCCTTGAGAAAACTTTGAAAGTGGATGGCCCATAGATTATAGTTGGTGCCATCGAAACTATATCGTGGGGCCTCTGTACGGGAGTCTTTATCCATAGATAGGGAAAGATATAAACTACACCAAGAAAAAAGGTACCTTGCAGCAGGAGAGTTGGTTGGAGGAAATAGAACCACAATAGATCAAAACAGCAATCAGCAAAAGGGTTTATATTGCCACCAACAGATCAAAATCGTAACCAGCAAACAGCATTGGTTCAAAACAGCAAAAAGAAGGAGCGCAGCAGGGGAGCCAGATCAGATCAGAACAACAACAGCAATAGGGGCATGCGCAATCAGCAAAAGGATGAGCGCAGTAGCAGCAGCAAACAGATAGGATGTGCAAATATAAACAGGGCGTGCACAACAACAACAGCAACAGCAATAACAACGGCAAGAGCGAGTGCAGTAGGGGCGTGCGCAACAGAGGGGTCGACGCAAGAAAGGATGCGATCGCAGTGCGCGTGCAGGATCGATCCGGCGAGGTGACCGGATCCGATGAGCAGGACAAGATTGATGACCGGATCTGGAGATGGTATTTGACAGTGTGCACGCTGATGGAGTCCGATGGAGATGATGGCAGGTTGCAGAAAAAGATGACAGAGCCACCGGAATCAATGGAGGAGGAGGCCGTCGGAATCGTGGACTGCCGGAGGGACCGCCGGAAATCGATGAGGGACCACCGGACTCAAAGGAGGAGCGTCAGTTCAGAAACTTGGCTCTGATACCATGAAACCAGACGGATTTGTAGAATATTTTTTTCTGTATTTCAGACAACCCTAAAGGGTTGAATATATAGAGATTTACAACTACTATAAAGGTAAGATCATAAATACAAAATTACAAAATCTTCTATACAAGGAATGTGGGCTGTCTAACAAGATCTACTAGACAGAAACCCAAATCAGATCCAATTCCAAAACCAAAAAACATACGTAGTAAAAAAGAAATTAAATGCAGAAATGCAACACCTACAAAGGCATAATCAGGGTGGTTGGCAGTCATTGCAGCAATAGTCTTAGCAGCAAGCTCATCAAGTTGACTGGTGCTGACACCCTTGTAGACTCCTGTGCATACTTTCTGAGCCGCAAGCACAGGATCACAGTGTTCAATGCTGACGCCATCATTTCCCTGTATACATGAACCATGTCTAGTGCAATTGGAGCCATCAATCCAGTCGGCCACGATGGTGTGGTCGAAACCCAAAGATAACTAAAAATTTGATAATCCTAGCCATTCAATCGGTACAATTTTCACCCATTGAATGTAAACTAGTGCTCATTGTTTAATTCAATTTTTTTTCTCAATTGAAAATTTTGTTCGTGTGACAACTGAGATAGTCTGACTACTGTGATTTCTGAGATATAGATCCCTATCATTGATTGCCTACCAGAGTAAAGGTTCTGGTTGTGCCATAGAAGCATCCCATGTGCACAGAGGACATGTTGAAGTTGAACGCTAGTGGGGCCTTCCATTTTTTTGTTTTAAAAAAATAAAAATAAAAAAAGGCAACCGTACTGGTCTTTCAGTCCTTTCATTAATAGCGAGGGGCATGGCCTCACAAGTGCAGAGAGAGAGAGAGATGATGGGGTTTTCCTCCTTAGTTCAGAGGAGAGATAGTGCAGGCGATTGAAAATTGGAGTGTTTCACCACGCTACTCGACCAGTCAAGTAGACTGCTTGACCGGTCGAGTGAACAGTGCTCGACTAGTCGAGGGTCACTCGACTCAAAGTCCAGCGAGTTAGTGAACAGTGCTCGACTAGTCTGAGGGACGGCTCCACTAGTCAAGTGAATAGTGCTCGACTAGTCGAGGACTCTGCTCGACTAGCCCTGGTTATGCAGATTTGAGTCCGGATCTTGTGTGGACTACGGAAATTGGAGGCGGTTTCGTAAGAGGTGCGAAAGGAGGTTTCCAAATCTATACATAGGGGTGCCCAGGGCCTTTCTAGGTAATGCAAGAAGGTTTCTTAAAGCTTTGCAATGGTTTGCTAAAGGGTTTAGGGCTATCAAAGGTATGAGAGAGAGAGAGAAAGCTTGTGGAAGGGAGGTTATGCTCGTAAAGGTAATCTACTATATCTCAGCGCTTCCACGTCCTTGTAATCGGTGAGATCTCTTCATTTTTCTTTTATTTTTTTATTGTTTATCCACTCATGCATGAGTGAAAAAGGTTGTAATGTTCTACTTTATAATAGATTGTTGATCTGGACGAGGTCCCATAGTTTTTACCTCTTTGAGGGTTTTCCACGTAAAAATCTCGCGTAGTGTGGTTTATGCTTTGATTTATTTCATTGCTTTACTATCCCATAATTCTAGTTTGTTTTAGGAGGCTAGATCTTAAGGTTTTGTGCAAGGCTCCCGACAAAGTGGTATTAGAGCTAAGTTCATTGAACGAAGTAGGATCGGTTCTGAATTATGGAAGGTGGCTCATTAAGGATGATCAACCTCAATGGTTCTAACTGGACCATATGGAAGGCTAAGATGGAGGACTTGCTTTATTGCAAGGACCTATATTCTCCAATTTTATGCATATCAGCAAAATCCAAGGATATGTCTGATGATGATTGCAAGAAGATGGACCGGAAGGTGGTGGGGTTTATTAGACAATGGTTGAATGATTTTGTATTCCACCATGTGTCTACGGAGACCTCAGCCGCTAGCCTATGGCTGAAATTAGAAGGGTTGTATGAGAGGAAGACAACCGGTAATAAGATTTTTCTGATAAGACGACTTGTGAATCTCAAGTTCAAAGATGGTGGTTCTGTGGCCGAGCACATGAATGAGGTTAGCAATATAGTGAACCAGCTCTCCGCTATGAAGATGGTCCTGGATGATGAATTGCAGGCTTTGCTATTGCTTAGTTCATTGCCTGACAGTTGGGAGACATTGGTGGTGTCTCTAAGTAACTCCGCACCAGACAGAAAGATATCAATAGAACAGGTAACTAGCTGTCTCTTCAACGAGGAGACAAGGAGGAAGTCTCAAGGGTCTAATCAGCAAAAGGCCTTTGTGACACATGAACGAGGGAGAGGAAAGAACAGGAAGGGCGGGAAGGCTCAAGATAAATCAAGAGGCAAGTAGAGTACCATGAAGGATGTTGATTACTGGAATTGTGGCAAGAAGGGCCACTACAAGCATGAATGTCATGGTAAGAAGAACGATAAGAAAGGAAAAAGAAAGGAGAAGGAAGATGAATTAGATTCCACTACGGTCACTTTAGATGGCGACATTGTAGTTATTCTTTCTGCAGATCATGATGTATGTCTCACGGCTATGAGTCAGGACACCGACTGAGTGATTGACTCAGGAGCTTCTTTTCATGTGACTCCACGCAGGTACTTCTTCACAAGCTACAAGTCAGGTGACTATGGGATCGTGAAGATGACAAATTCTGGCATATAGAAGATCGTAGGGGTCGGTGATATTTGTGTGAAGACCGATGTGGGCTGCACATTGGTTCTTAAGAATGTGAGACATATCCTAGACATTCACTTCAACTTGATTGCAACGAAAAAGTTGGATGATGATGACTATGAAAGCCGGTTTGTTGCTGGGCAATGGAAGCTCATCAAGAGTTTGTTGATCGCAGGCAGAGAAAAGAAGTGTTGCACCCTTTACAAGATAAGTGTCAGTGTGTGCAAGGGTGGGTTGAACGCAGTGGAAGATTCAGCTATTGACATGTGGCACAGGCGTCTAGGCCACATGAGTGAAAAAGGGCTTCAGCTACTAGCGAGGAAGCGGCTCCTTCCAGACGTGACAAGTATACCTCTCAAAATATGTCTTGATTGTTTATAAGGGAAACAACATAGAGTTTCATTTGTTAAAACCACTTCTCATGTTAATAAAGTGTATGCATTAGATTTGGTTTATTATGATGTTTGTGGTCCTATGAGGATAAAAACCTTGGGTGGGGCATTGTATTTTATCATTTTTATAGATGATGCATCTAGGAGGGTTTGGATTTATGCTTTGAAATCCAATGACGAGGTCTTTGGTGTGTTTAAATTATTTCATGCTATGGTTGAGAGAGAGACAAGTAGATCATTGAAGTGCATCCGCACTGACAATGGTGGTGAATACATTGGTAACTTTCATGAGTATTGTAAGTCACTGGGTATACGGCATGACAAGACGGTTCTTAAGACCCCCTAGCATAATGGTGTAGCTGAGCGAATGAATCGTACTATTGTAGAAAGAATCAGATGCATGTTATCCCATGTGAAATTGTCTACGACATTCTGGGGAGAAGCAATGAACATAGCAGTGTATCTGATAAACAGGTTTCTATCAGCCCCGTTAAATGGAGAAGTGCCTGAGAAGGTGTGGACTGGACATGATCCATCGTACAGTCATCTCAGGGTGTTTGGATGCAGGACATTCGTTCACGTACTAAAGGACGAGAAGTCCAAGCTCGATATGAAGATCAGGCAGTGTGTGTTCTTGGGATACGTTAATGAAAAATTCAGTTATAGATTGTGAGATCCAACTGAGAGAAAGCTCGTCAGGAGCAGAGATGTGGTTTTCTTTGAATATTAGTGTATAGAAGACATTGATAAGCCAGAGAAGAACCAGCCTAGTTCAGGTGAGATAGAGGATATGGATTCGATTATTCCTCTCGTGGTGCCTGGTGACAGGGGAGTACAACAAGGTACAGAAGACGAGGGAGTTCCTTTAGAAGATGGACCAGGGGAGCAACCCCCACTTGATCCACCTGTTGAGCCACAGGTGAGGAGGTCATCTAGGAATAGACAGTCATTCAAGAGGTACTCGCTGCATGAGTACATTATGCTGACTGATGGGGGAGAGCCAGAAGATTATTTCGAGGCCCTAGCTGATGAGCATAAGGAAGAGTGGTTAAAAGCTATGCAAGAGGAGATGAAATCCTTACATAAGAACCACACCTATGATATGGTGAAATTGCCTAAGGGCAAGAAAGCTTTGAGTAATAAGTGGATGTTCAAAAAGAAGGTTGAGCAGAAGAATTCACAGACGAGGTTTAAGGCCAGACTTGTGGTGAAAGGGTTTGGTTAAAGGAAAGGTATAGACTTCGAGGAGATATTCTCACAAGTGGTGAAGATGACATCCATACGGGTGTTGCTTGGCTTAGCGGCTAGCATAGATCTAAAGATAGAGTAGTTAGATATTAAAATTACTTTCCTCCATGGTGACCTAGAAGAAGAGATCTACACGCACCAACCAGAGGGGTTTAACATCTAACTGCTCTATCTCCAGATCCATGCTAGCCGCCAACCCAAGCAACACCCGTATGGATGTCATCTTCACCACTGGTGAGAATATATCTTTGAAGTCTACACCTTTCCTCTGACCAAAACCTTTCACCACAAGTCTAGCCTTGAACCTCGTCTGTGAATTCTTCTGCTCAATCTTCTTTCTGAACACACACTTGTTGCTCAGAGCTTTCTTGCCCTTAAGCAGTTTCGCCATATCATAGGTGTGGTTCTTATGCAAGGATTCCATCTCCTCTTGTATAGCTTTCAACCACTCCCCCTTATGCTCGTCGGCTAGGGCCTCAGAATAATCTTCTGGCTCTCCCCCCATCGATCAAGATAATGTACTCATGTGGCGAGTACCTCTTGGACAGCTGTCTATCCCTAGATGACCTCCTCAACTGTGGCTCAACAGGTGGATCAAGTGGGGGCTGCTCCCCTGGTCCATCTTCTGAGGGAACTCCCTCGTCCTCTGCACCTTGCTGTACTCTCCCGTCATCAGGCACCATGGGAGGAGTAACTGGATCCATGTCCTCTAGCTCACCTGAACTAGTCTGGTTCTTCTCTGGCTTACCAATGTCTTCTATACACTGATCTTCAAAGAAAACCACATCTCTGCTCCTAAGGAGCTTCCTCTTAGTCGGATCCCACAATCTGTAACTGAATTTTTCATCATCGTATCCTAAGAACACACACTGGTTGATCTTCATATCGAGCTTGGACCTCTCGTCCTTTGGTAGGTGAATGGATGCCTTGCATCTAAACACCCTGAGATGATTATACGATGGATCTTGTCTAGTCCACACCTTCTCAGGTACTTCTCTATTCAATGGGGCTGATGGAGACCTGTTTATCAAATACACCGCCGTGTGCATTGCTTCTCCCCAGAACGTCTTGGACAATTTTGTATGGGATAACATGCATCTGATTTTCTCAACAATGGTGTAATTCATTCGCTCAGCTACACCATTATGCTGGGAGTCTTGAGAACCGTCTGTTCATGTCGTATACCCAAGGACTTGCAGTACTCATGAAAGTTGCCAATGTATTCACTACTATTGTCAGTGCGGATGCACTTCAATGGTCTACCTGTCTCTCTCTCGACTATAGCATGAAACAATTTAAACACACTAAAGACCTCGTCCTTGGATTTCAAGGCATAAATCCAAACCCTCCTAGATGCATCATCTATAAACCCAAGGTTTTTATCCTCATAAGACCACGAACATCAGAATAAACCAAATCTAATGCATGCACTTTATTAACATGAGAATCAGATTTAATAAATGAAACTCTATGTTGTTACCCTAATAAACAATCAAGACAGGTTTTGAGAGGTGTACCTGTCACATCTGGAAGGAGCCGCTTCTTTGCTAGTACCTGAAGCCCTTTTTCACTCATGTGGCCTAGACGCCTGTGTCATATGTCAATAGCTGAATCTTTCACTACGTTCAACCCACCCTTACACATACTAACACTTGCCTTGTAAAGGGTGCAACACTTCTTTCCTCTAGCCACAATCAATGAACCCTTGATGAGCTTCCATCGCCCACCAACAAACAGGCTTTCATAGCCATCATCATCCAACCTTCCTGTCGACATCAAGTTGAGGCGAAGGTCTGGGATATGCCTCACATCCCTGAGAACCAATGTGCAGCCCACATCGGTCTTCACACAAATATCACTGAATCCTATGATTTTTGATACGCCAGAATTTTTCATCTTCACAGTCCCATAGTCACCTGACTTGTAGCTTGTGAAGAAGTCCCTGCGTGGAGTCGTATGAAAAGAAGCTCCCGAGTCTATCACCTAGTCAGTGTCCTAACTTGTAGTCGTGAGACACACATTGTGATCTACAGAAAGAATAACTACAACGTCACTATCTGAAGCGACTGCAGTGAAATCTGATTCATCTTCCTTCCCTTTTCCTTTTTTATCATTTTTCTTACTACGACATTCATGCTTGCAGTGGCTCTTCTTGCCACAATTCCAGCAATCAACATCTTTTCTGTACTCGACTTACCTCTTGATTTATCTCGGGCCTTTCCACCCTTCCTGTTCTTTCCTATCCCCCGTTCCTGTGTCACAAGGGCCTCTTGCTGAGTAGACCCCTGAGACTTCCTCCTTGTCTCTTCATTGAAGAGACAACTGGTTACTTGTTCCATGGATATCTTTCCGTCTGGTGCGGAGTTACTTAGAGACACCACCAATGTCTCCTAACTGTCAGACAATGAACTAAGCAATAGCAAAGCCTGCAATTCATCATCTAGGACCATCTTCATAGAGGAGAGTTGGTTCACTATATTACCGACCTCATTCATGTGCTCGGCCACAGAACCACCATTTTTGAACTTGAGATTCACAAGTTGTCTTATCAGAAAAATCTTATTACCGGCTGTCTTTCTCTCATACAACCCTTGTAATTTCAGCCATAGACTAGCGGCTGAGGTTTCCATAAACACATGGTGGAACACTGAATCAGCCAACCATTGTCTAACAAACCCCACCGCCTTCTGGTCCATCTTCTTCCAATCATCATCAGTCATATCCTTGGATTTCGTTGATATGCCTAAAATTGGAGAATATAGGTCCTTGCAATAGAACAAGTCCTCCATCTTAGCCTTCCATATGGTCCAGTTAGAACCATTGAGGTTGATCATCCTTGATGAGCCACCTTCCATAATTCAAAATCGATCCTACTCGTTCAATGAACTTAGCTCTGATACCACTTTGTTGGGGGCCTTGCACAAAACCTTAGGATCTAGCCCTCTAAAGCAAACCAGAATTATGGATAATAAAGCAATGAAAATAATCAATGCATCAATCACACACCACACAAGATATTTTTTAAGCCGGGTCGAGCTGATTTTTTAAAGCTTGAAAAATTTTGAACCAAGTTCGAGCTTGCCCGAGCTCGACTCGACTTAGATCGAACCCCAACTCGACTTTGATATTGATGTTGCTCACGAAGTGTTTGACGAAATGACTCAATGAAGTGTTGGCTAGAAGCAAGGAAGGTATGTATATAAAACAAATATAATTTTTTTCTTGATTTTGATATTGTCGACAAAGTGTTTGATGAAAATACTTGTAAACAACTGTTGTTGTTTTACACATAGTGAGAAATTGAAAGTGTATAGTGTGTGTTTGCGAAAATGCTGCAAAGGCTCGATTTTGGCTCGAACTGCCCCGAGCTACTGACCGAATTGAACTGAGTTGGCTAGTCAGGCTCAAAGATCAAGCGGAGCCGAGTTTGAGCTCGGGCTAGCTAGTGGCCGAGCCGAGCCGAGTCGAGCTGAGGCCACGCCGACTCGGTTCAACTCGGTGTACACCCCTACTCTTTAGTCATCAAGCAAAGGGGTCTGTGGCTCTAGTGGGCCCCACCATGATGTTTATGTGAGTTCCACCCCAAACCCCAGGTACCTAACCCCATTTCAGCTCCCTAACCCTTTGTTAGGCCATGGCCCAAAAATCAGCCCCCTTTATTCATGTCATTGCCGGATCCACACTACCGGCACTTCTCCTGGTGGGAGAGGGAACACACACCTATTTGTTTGTGTCGACTGGATCTAAACCCCATATGATGCTCCGGCTAGATGGACAATACCCACTTTTGAAGATCCGTGTTGAGGGGAGCCAGCTACAGTGCTACCCTTCATGTAACCTCATATTAGGCCAAGGGTTCAAAAATCCACTTCATTTGTGATTCATGTGACCACATGATTGGAAATAGTGTATAGGGCAACAATCCTCTTCCAAAGTATTTCAGTATGGCCAACATGAATCATGAATGCGTATGATTTTTGGAAAAAAAAAAAAAAAAAGGGCTTAAAATTTGTTTGGATTTTAATGGTTAGAGTGGATTTTATATAATTATGATATGGGCCCTATAATAACAAATTGTGGACATTTCTCTCAACTTTTTCCTTCAGTGTGGCCCACCATAATCTTAGGACAATTTTACTTTTTTCATCTCTGTACTTAGTACTAAATATCTAATGGTCGGAATGTATACTACTGGTAAATAAATATCCGGGTGCCCCCTCAAAATCAAGAGTGGCAAACCCTGTCCTTAGGTTTTTTTCTTTTCTAGATAATTTCCAGTATAGTTGAATACAAAGGACGCAATGTGTATGCACAATCTATTCATCCATTGGATGCATAATTAAAGTTTAGGCCCATAACCAAAAAATCAGGCTGACTTTAACTCACATCAGCCACGTTGAAAAAAAAAAAAAGAAAAAAAAATTGCCAAAGACACATCCAGTGCCCTTAATTTTCAGTGTCCAACATAATAATTAAATAAATTCCACTCCAACCATTAGTTGCCACACCAAAATTTAGTCCAAGAGCATAAAAATCAGGCTCATATGTGATTCCGATGAATCATAGCAAGTAAAACAATTTGTAGGGTGATCATTTCCCTGTACACTGTTTCCATCCACCTGAATCATGACTGTGGTTGATTTTTTGAATAACTGTTAGCCCTATGGTTGGGGTGGATTTTATGTAAATACCATAGTGGGCACAGCCAAGTAGCCTATTCATTTTCTGGCACGCCATCTCGAGTAGATGGGTCGTAGGGTTGCTTGTACAAATAAATAGCAGTAAATTACCTTGAGGAGATGAGCGTCCGCAGGTTGGGATCGATTCGAACATGTTCCCTCCAACCGCATCTATTTTTGTACTCTTTGGCATGCTGGCAATCACATGTGGTTGATCAAACACGATGCATTTCACATGTGGGAACGCATCAGCTATGGCCGGAGCTACAGCCCCTGTCCCACCCCCAACATCAAGCAACGACCGCACCCCGTCGAAAACCTGAACGTACTCTTTAACGACCATGTTAATGATGAACTGTGCATCACTAGCCATGGAATCGTTAAAGAAGCAACTAAGCTCAGGGATCTGGGCCGTGCCTTCCCAGAAACTGACTCCGTTTGCTGTCTCAAAGGCCGTGGTTTCATTGCCTTGGAACCAAGTACTTACGAAATTCCAGGTGTGAGTAAAGTAGAGTCCAACTCCCCTAATACAAAGGTTGACAAACTGACCGTGGCCTCTTTGCGGAGGAGGCTAGAAGGTGGTGTGATAATATAACCTTCTTCAACTCCTTTATTGCCGTTGATTTTTTCTACAGCAAAAAAGCCCAATTGGATACTTAGCGACGGTGGAAGTGTTACCGACATACTCCTTCAGTAAATTCATATACCGGCGGTTTAATGACTCTTTAGCGGCGGTTTTGACCGCGGGTAAAAGGCCAGTTTCTTGTAAAGCATTCATAACCATTTCTAGTATGATCAGCTTTCCTCCGTCTTCTTTAGATGGAATTGCCTCTTTGCACCAATTTAATATCTTCACACACTCATCATCAGTCCAGTCATGTAGAATCCACTGCGAGCCATTTTCACAATGATTAGAAACCATTGCCACAGGTGGCAATGTGCTGGGTCAACCCATGAACTGTCCAGTGACTTAGAGTCCTTTTTTTTTTTGGGGGGGGTGCGTGTGTTTGGGGGCACAAATGGGCTTGCTACTGGCCTTGGGCATGTTTTCAGTAACAAATGTAGTAAGATGAAGCACAAACCCAACACATTGCGGGTTAGGCCCAATTGCTTGCTCACAGACCACTAGTTTCCGGCAATAGCCCTTGATAGAGAAGAACACATACAAACAAGTATGTTGAGCTTAGTTCCAAAAACTCATTGACTCAACTCAAACCACAGCCACTTGGCAAGATTTTGAGCCGAGTCATTCGGAAACTCAGTAGTGTATTTGACCTGGCCTGGACTCGGAGAGAGTTATTGAGTCGACTGGTCACAACTTGAACTGAGTTGCTCAGCATGTGAAGGGAGGGATTTTATTTTAAAAAATGTTGGCGGTGCCATTCAAATTCCAACCTCACTAAGCAAAGCAACAACCTTAACCATGGAGGCATATGCAACAACGGTTTTTTTTTTTTTTCCATGAACTAACTGCCTTTTCCATGGTAGACCCAAAAAACTGTTACTTTTATACTATTTCTCCCTTCTCCCGGACTACTTTCATATTGACAAAATTACCCATCTCATTTTTAAGCACTAACTTTTCTTAACCCTCTTTCCTTCAAAGCCAGGTGAGACCCACTTTCCCTATGCTGTCATAAATCTGAACCATCTATCATTTTAGCTATCTCATTTCAAGCCATGAGCCTAATAAACGAAGCAAATACAGAGCTTACGTGGATCACACCATAGGAAACAGTGGGGATAAAAGTCTACTGTTGCTAACTTTTTGGGACCAAAGAAGTTTGAAATCAAGCTAATATCTATGTTTCCCTTTATACAGATTTGTGTGACCTTATCAATAGGTTGAATGGCTAATAAACATCATGGTTGGCCTTCGAAATGTTTCAACAGTCAACATAATTGTCAACTTTAACTTTGAATCTGATTATTTTTGGGCTCATGGCATAAAATGATTAAAAAAAATAATAAAATAGAAAGAATGAATAAAATACATACATTATGGTGGATCCCACGTAGCTTTGCCATGTATACGGATCCTACGTGGGTGCAAAGTTCTGCACTATGCATTATTTATTTTTAATTTTTAATTTTATTTTATTATTATTATTTTTTTTTTGGGTTAGCTTGTTAGTACACACCCAGGTCAGTACACACACTCCATGTTAGCCACCCCCACTAGGGATCGATACCAAGACCTGTGTGTTGAAACGAGGTATATCCACTCAGTCTGCCAGTTTAACTAAGGGTCTGGGGTGCTTCTGCACTACGCATTTGGAATCAAACCGTCTGCCATTTCACCATCTCATGTTGAAACTATCGATGGTCCCAACAGAATGAACATAACTACTGGTTTTTGCTCCTAATCTAAATTTCCTGTGGCCGCATGATGGTTTGAAGGGCATGAATTTAATATGCATTCTTACATTCCATGTGGCCCATCTGAGCTTCAGATCTAGATCAATTTCGGGCCCAATCCCTAAAATCATATGAGGAAAATAGTGGATGGCTTGGATTTTACGTAAAGAACATGGTGGGCCCAACTATCACGGCCATCATCACCCTGCTAAAACTGCAACACATAATTTTGATGGTCCCACTTTGATGATGCTTGTCGCAAATTTGATCACTTCATTTTCGCCATCTCATTTTAAGGCGTGGAGCAAAATCTAAGTGGATCTAATGCAAAGGTGGGTCCTACCATAGGAAAGTGGGTCAATGGTAAGCCGTGTTAAAAGCTATCAATGGTCTATTTTTATTTTTATGTTTTAGGCCATTAAAATTATTGAAATGACATTTCCAACCGTTCGTAAGGTCATTACTGGTGAGCTGAACGTTACCACTGGATTTTTACACCCTATCTAAAAGATAGTTTGAAGTGCCTGTGTTCAATATGCACTTTTACCTGCCATGTGGTTCACCTGACGTTTGGGTCTAGATCATTTTTTGGCCCAAGCCCAAAAATCACATGATGGAAATGGTGGACGGCTGAGATTTTAGCAAGTGGGGACATGATTCATTAATCTAGACCATTACTCTATTGCAGCCCACTTGTACATGGGCTAGGCTCTAACAAGGAGGTTTGCCTATCCCACACTCTTGTATAAGAGGAGCTCATGATCTACACGCCACTAGAGGTGGGCTTCGAGCCGAGTCGAGTCGAGGTGGGCCAAGCTCGGCTTGGCTTGAGCCCGGCCTCGAGCTCAACATTGAAGCTTGGCTTGTTTGCCAAAGCTGTCGAGTCAAGTTCGAGTTGAGCTAGTGGTTCGAGTCGAGTCGAGTTTACCTCGAGTCGAGCTCAAGCTTGTTGGGTGAGAGAGTAATGGATTTTATTCTTGATCCTCCTCCATTAATGAAAAATTCAAAAATTTTAAGAGAATCAAAGCAAAACTCGATGAAAAAACCAAACAAAGCTTCGAATCGGATGAGGAAACCTATAAGAACCGATCTGTTCTTGATCTTCTTCCACCAGCAGAAATCCAAGTACTAGAAAAGAAATAGAGCAGAACACAGATCAGAAATCCAAGTAAAGAGCTCTATCCAATCAAATCATTGGATTTCCTTAAAGCTCTAACAAATCTGAGAAGAACCCATCTCGGATTTCCTGGGTTTCGCGCTTAAGAAGTAGTTTTCAAGAGATTGAAATCATACTATTGTGGAGCTGAAATGAAAACTGGTGGTGGTGGTCCGGGTAGGAGTGCGGCTGGTAGTGGGTAGAGAAAGAGAAGAAAGGGAAAGGGAAAGGGGTGCGTGCGGTCAAGTAAAGACTCTAGGGTTTATTTTTTATTTTTAAGTTTAAACTTAAAACTTATATTAATATAATATATATATAATATTTAATATATTTATTAATTGTGCCAAATAGAGCTCGAGTTCGAGCTTCGAGTCGAGTTGAAATGCCCCCTAGTCGAACTTGGCTTGAACTCAACTCGAGCTTCAAATAATTAGCTTGGCTCGGCTCAAATTGGCCATTCAAGCCGAGTCAATCCGAGCTGACTCGAGCCGAGTCGAGCGAGTTTTTCGAGCTAGCTTGACTCGTGAACAGCCCTACATGCCTCCCCCATGTAATACATATGACAAATGGGCATGAGATACATCCCATCTATAATATGGGCCATGTGTATGCCCTTCACCGAACCATCTAGTCTGCTCATCAATTGGACTATAGCGCGATTAGGAATAAAAGATAGCTTAGGAACACTTTATAGATCAATCGGAAGCTGTTAATCTGCAAATCCGATAGATCGGGCGGAATAGGCTGCTCTGTGAGGTCAGCAAGCGTGCCGAGACCGATCCAGTTGACTGACCATAAATTGTCCAGACCCTGGCCCACCGTAGATTGAACTGTCTAGTCCAGAAGCGGGAACAGCTTGAGGATACTCTTCCACAAGGGGGACTTAACAGAGGGGGAGGATGGGATCGACATACTAGACAGATCAGGGGCATATTTGGCCCTCATCGCAACGCACCAGGGACTAGATGTGGGCTCGAACTTGGCTGCCCAAGCCATCTTGAGGCGAAAGGCCTTCATCACATCTTTGAGCTTCTTAAAACCAACTCTGCCTTCTGCTTTGGGCCTAGAGATGACATCCCAATATTTCCAATGAAGTTTACGTTTCCCATCCGCCCATCCCCAGAAAAAGTCAGCAAACTTCTTGTCCATAGCTTTCATAATCGTCTTCGACACTACTGCGGTATCCATGGTGTGGATGGGAATGCTTCCCAAAACGTGCTGAATTAGGACCCCTCTACCCACTTGAGAGAGGCACCTCACTTTCCATCCTGCAATACGGTCCTCAACCTTCTCCACAAGCTGCTGAATGGAGCACACTTGGGCCTCCCTACGATTAGGGGAACTCCCAAGTAGACCAGACAAACATTTGACTGCACCATACCCAGCAGCCGCGCAATCCTTCTGGCCCTGGCCTGAGGAAACTTGTCCGAGCAGAAAAGGAAGGATTTGCTTTTGCTTATCCTTTGATCCGAGGCTTGTTGATAGGAGGAAAGGAATTAGTTCATAGCTAGAATGGATCTAGCCCCACCATTCAGGAATAGGATGGTATCATCTGCATAGAGAAGATGAGAGATCCTCGTGCAGCCTAGACGCAACGCGTATGGGGAGCACCGCCCTCTCTCCATCAACCAAAGAATTCCTCTACTCAACACGTCTGTTGCGATGCTGAATAGACTAAGGAGATAGCGGGTTGCCCTGCCGAAGTCCCCTTGATGATTGGAAGAAGCCAGCCGCCACACCATTGATCAAGACCGAGAACCAGTAATTGTTCCAATATTTTTGCACCAAATCGATCCATGCGCCACCGAAACCGAAAGAGGCCAAGACCTTTTTAAGGAACACCCAGTCTACCCTATCATGTGCCTTTTACATATCAACCTTTACCACCACATTACCGCCACGACATTTCCTATTAATCTCTTTGAAGGACTACTGAGCCAACGCTATACTCTCGACGCTGTTTTGGCCTTTAATAAAGGCCCATTGCTCTGCAGAGATCAGCTTAGGTAACAATGCGCTCAACCGGGAAGAAATGATCTTGGCAAAAATCTTGTATATGCAATTACATAGACTAATTGGCTTGAATTCTAGGAGCTTCTTTGGGTTGGGGATTTTAGGAATAAGGCAAATGGACGAAGTGGTGAATGCTCTTGGGATATCTCCCCCTAAAGAGGCTCTCGGTTGCCCGATGAATATCATTACCAATGATGTCCCAACAACTAATGAAGAACGCACCTGAAAAACCATCTGGGCCTGCCGCACCGTCTAGAGGGAGGGAGCGAGCTGCTTGAGTTGTTTCTTGGAGAGAAGGAGGCGCCATCAGTGCTGCATTATCAGCATCCGAGACCAGTCAAGGGATTACAGAGAGGAGGTCGTGGTCATATGAAATAGGAGCAGCCTTGAAGGCTTCTTGTTCACAACCCCAAGTGTAGGGTCGCGAAGTAGTAATAATCTCGATAAGACTGAGGTCGAATCCAAAGGGATTAATCTCGTGTGCCTTCTGAAAACAATTAGAACTAGAAAAAGATGAAAGCTAAATCTGGAATATTTAAGAGAATAATTGTTAACTAAAACTTATAAAATTCAAAGGTAGGAACTAGGGTGCCAAGGATCCACTTGTAGCAATTGAGAAGCTACCTTGTATAATTTAAGGATACAACTGCAATCAGAGTCCTATCTTATCCAGTTGATAAGGAGAGATTTGTCGGATTTCTGAACTTCTCATGGATCTAATCATCAATGGATGAGAGTGGTGAAGATTTGGAAGTGATTCCGTCACCGAACCATGCCCAGGAGACTATGGCAAACAACAACAATTTACTAATCCACAACCAGTCTAAGAGAATTATGAACGTTAGGAAGGATTTCATCATCCAACCATGCCTAGGGGACAATGATGAACAACAGGGTTCCCAAGTTCATAATCTCTATAATGAAAAGAACATACTCAAAACTATCGCAGATCTATTGTAATTTAAGTCATAACAAACCATAAAAAACTGAAAGTATTCCTTATAACCAAACTAGAATCCAAAAGAGTTCAATAAAACATGAATCAAAACAAAGCAAGCATCCAAATCACACCACAAGCTTCACCTCTTAGCCCTAGTTAAGAGGTTTAGCCGATCATTGACATGATCAAACTAAAATCTCTTAAAAAAATCATAAAAACAACTAGAAAAGGGAAGAAAACTCTTAGCCGGCCGACGTTCTCTCTCTCTCTCTCTCTCTCTCTCTCTCTCTCTCTCTCTCTCTCTCTCTTTCTCCTCTTCCTTTGCTCTACACATCCCAAGATGATCTTTTCTCTCTCTCCCTTCTCTCTTTTATAGCCAAGGAGGGTCAGTGGAGTGGAGAAAAGTCAGTGGATGGACTTACGCAACAAGAGTCTTGCATGCGCCGCAAAACTGCTGAAACAGCCACATTTGGCATGGATTTTCAGGATAGTGAATGTCCTATCCTTGATTTTGTCATCTTAGTTAGGGTCTTGGCCCCCTTGGGCATCTTTTGGATGGTTTGGATCTTGCATTTGACCGTTCCCTTGATCACACAGTGGCCCACAGAGGGCTGAACGCTACTGCGCACGTTCCTGTGCATGAACCTGCGCCGACAAGTTCAGTGGGCCCCACAGTGATGTTTTCGGAGAAATCCACCCCATCCACTGGATCCTGGCGAAAAACCGGTCGGGAAGGGGTATTTTTTTCTTGGGTTTGGTGCGGCCCACTATATCAAATCTACCCTCCGTTCATCCTGTGTTTGACGGTGAACTTCGTGTGTACACGTGCTTGGGAGAAGAATGTTTTTCTCATATTCTTGTTCTCCCTTGTAAGCAAATTGTGTGGTGTGTTGATGTTACCAAGTTATGTGAGCCTCTCTATGATATATGTGTTATATCTGTACCATCTGTCCATTTTGCGAGATCATTTTAGGTCATGGGCTAAAATATGAGTAAGATCCAAAGCTCAAGTGGACCATACTGCAGAAAGCAACAGGGACAGTGATGCCTATCATTGAAACTTTACCAAGGCCCATCATGATGTTTATTTGCCATCCAATTTATTCATAAGGTCACATAGACCTAGATGAAGGGAAAACGCAAATATTTGCTTGATCCAGGCTTTTATGGGCCCCAAGAGGCTTTCAATGGTAGGCGTTCAATGCCTCTGCTTTCTGTGGCGTGGCTCACTTGAGCTTTGGAAATGCTTTAATTTTTGGACCCGTTCCCTAAAATATTCTCGTAAAATTGATAGACGGTGTGGATATAACACATACATTATAGTGTGTCCCACAAAACTTGATGACATCAACACACTACGAAGGTGGGAGTATGTGGCACACTATGCAATCCGCTTCCTTCTCCCATGTTGTCACACTCACACACGGATTGCTTGAGAAAGCCTCTAACAAGAACTTCCTGCGATGGAACTTAAGTGGGACCCAACGTGATGTTTGTGAGAAATCCACCTCATCCATCGATTTTGCCAGATTATATTAGGACATGGACCCAAAAATGAAGCAAATCCAAAACTCAAGTGGGCCACTTGATAGGAACAAGTGGGTAGGAAAGTGCTTACTATCGAAACCTCTTTGTGGTCCACCATGATGTTTATATGCCATCCATACAGTTCATTAAGTCGTTCCTGCTAGGAAGAATTGAAAACACATAAATATTAGTTTGATTAAAAACTTCAATATCTCCGTAAATGTTTCAATGGTGGTGTAAACAGTACCCCGCCTAAAACTAGACTAAACTACTATTCAGACTTTGGCTAAACTTTGATAAAATCACCCATGGGAAATTTGAGGACCATGGAAAATCCAATTGATAAAATGGACAGGATTCTTGGTGTGTCACGAGAACAACCAATGAACCTGATCGCTAGATCTGAAACTTGACCAATCAAATCCTAGCCGATCATCTAGACTCTTTAGATGCAACCAACAGACTAAAGCAATAAAATAAAATCATAGGTCACAGCAAGTTGATGGTGACATTATCATCACTACTTTCATTTCATTCCAATAGATGTTAAGGAACCTAGTTTGTCAAACAAAACGGTGCCACGTGAACCATTTGCTTGCTACAAGCTGACTAGCACCTGTCATGCGTTTTACCTACCCAACATCTCAATCCCCTCTCCCAGATGCTAACTTCACGAGAAGGGGACAAGGGTTTACCGTCTTAATCTATAAATATAGCGTAACAATATTGGCATTATGGGGGACACTGAATCCCTGCCTGACTTAAGAGGCTAGCTTTAGGGAAAATGGTTCACTAAAGTAGTAAAGTTAAGAGTATGTTTAGAATCGAGGAAATCTAACCATCCCTTCTAAACAAAAAAGGTGTCTCATATTTCATTTTCTTTATTACATCTCAATTAAGCTCAACTTACATTCTACTCCACACATTTCTAATATATCTACATCATTAACTCACACTTTTATTGTTTTTTTTTTTTTTTTTTTTTTTTTTGCATTTCTTTTTCTTTATTATATTCATTTATCTGGAGTCATTTGACTCTGTAAATCAAGGCTATGATATTTTTATTTTTACTTGTTCGATTTCAAAGTATATATAGTTAGACATATAATGTCAAAATTTTGCTTAATCTTTTTAAAAATCATAAAATTTTATAAAGTAGAGATCACATGATGTGTCAATAGAAGAGGGTGCCTAACCCTTTCCTCTTCAGAAACAATTGTCGCTAATCAACCATAGATTTGCTTGAGCTGAAAATTTTTATAATTTCCTGACCCATAAGAAAATCTACGGTTTCTAGTCAACCACAGATTCCATGCTTCATTTGGCTAATGGCAATTCCAAGAATAAAAAAACATACATTTTTACATATGAGTCAATTCCACACCCCATCAGTACAATTTATACGCAGAAGTCAAAGCGAGTGAGATGCTTTCACAAGGAGGAGACGCTTTCACATGGAGCTACTCTGGGATTGGCCTGTGCTCACATTTTGAACTGGTTGGGTAGTCCTATTTAAAATTTGGATTTTGCTTTGTCGCTGATTAGGCCTGTCACACTATAACAACAGTAGAACTTACCCCACTATATTGGCTTCACCATGGAAATTCACTCTACCCCTTGTTTCAGTTTTTTCTTATGTACACCCTAGCACAAAGGGAATTGTGTCCTGTTAGTTTGTATGTGTAATATGTATTCCTGGCATTCGAGCCAACCATATGATGGCTGGCCATGAGTCACGGTGGCCTATTTGGTGCCCACGGTTCTTTACAGTTTATTGGGTGAGAGAATAGAATGGAATTTGGTCACATTAAGCAGCTCAATCCACTTCTATAGAAGAGGAAATTATTACAAAGTAACAAAACTAAAGTACACATGGAAGCCTTACTAAAGATAGATAAAAGGATGCATAAGCACATCTCACACTAACCAAGTACATGAGCCTTGTTTATTTAATTAAGACAAGCATCTTTTTAATCACACACTATAATTCATATCTTCTTCATTAACCGTCATAGAATCAAGGATAAACTTCAATAATCGACCGCAAACCCAACACAGGTAGAATCTTGTAGTCAGAGAAACCAGCGTCAATGAAGATTTTCTGCCACTCGTGTTCTTCCCTCATCTTGCCTGTTGAAGGCAACATCAACACCATATCAAAGCAAAGCTTTGTCTCCATTGACTTGTAATCATCTGTGTCGGCATTCACAACTGTTTCTAGTAAGATCACCTTCCCTCCATCTTCTCTAGTTGGAATAACCTCTTTGCACCGTTTTAATATCTTCACGCAGTCATTGTCACTCCAGCTGTGTAGGACTGACTGTAAGCCATTTTCACAATGATTAGAAGCCATTGCTACAGATAAAATGGGCTGGTTTGGATCAGCCCAATTGCTTGACTACAGCCCATTAGTTTCTGGCACTAGCCGTGGTGAAGAACACATAAAAGGCAGCAAGTGTGTTGAGCATGGTTCTAAAACGCGTTGACACAACTCAAAGACCTGTTGAATCAATGCGATTACTTAAAGAAAAGATGTTGGCAGTTCCATTCAAATTCCTACCTTACTAGCAAAGCAACAACCTTTTAACAATGGAGATGTTTTTACAACAAACTATCTAATTAATATGGAATTTACATTCCAACACTTTTTCAAAAAAAGTTTTCAAAAAGCTGCCTCTTTAATTATAAAGCAAATGGGCCAGTGGCTTCTGTGATTCATATTAGGCCAAGGTTCTAAAAATGAGCTCCATTTGTGATTCACGGTGACCACATAATTGAAAATAGTGTATAGGGCAACAATTCTCCTCTGTGCTATTTCCATTTGTGTAACCAATATGAATCCATCACAAATGCGTATGATTTTTGGGAAAAAAGAGCTTAAAATTTATTTGAAATATAATAGTTAGAGTGGATTTTATATAATTATGATATGGGTCTTGTAATACTAAAGGGTGAACGTTTCTCTCCCAACAGTTTCCTTTGGTGTGGCCCACCATAATCTCAGGTCAATTTTACTTTTTTCATCTTTGTAATTAATATGGGATTAAATATCTAATATTCCCAATAGACGGAAAATAAATATTTGGTGGCCCAGTCGAAATCAAGAGTGTAGTTGAATACAAATGACAACCACCTGGAACAGATAAAGATATTGTGAGGTTGAAGAAGACAGCTCGGCGTAAACCCTTTGAGGCGGGCGTCCATGGACGGTGACTGGCAGACAGCTTGGCATAATCGCCAAAATCGGAGAGATTACAGTTTGTTTATTGGTAACCTATCGTTCAACATTTCTATCGACGACCTAAAAACCCGATTTGGCTAATTTGGGGAAATCGCAGATGTACACATCTCGACATTCCCGACATCAGGTAGAGGCAGAGGTTTTGCATTCGTGAGATTCAGCCGTAAGGAGGATGCTACTAAGGCCAAACAAATGCTTAATGATTGATTCCTGGCCAGAAGAAGAATGATTGTAAAGGAAGCCATTCCGAGAACAATGCCCACTCTCCTAGCGGCAGGAAAAATGATGCCCAAAGGTAAGGTTCCCAACCAGAAAATAGGAATCGTCGCCGACCGGCCAAAGCAAAATCAGTCGAAAGCAGGAACCCAGAGCTTACAACATCGAAGAGCTCAGGAACCCCTCATCTCTTCCAACCGTACAGTACCAACTTCGCTCGAGAAGGCACTCCATCCGCCATGCCTTCCCTCTCCCTCCCATTCTATCATTGTTCCTAAATGGATCTCAGATCAGGGCAGGGCAGCTCTTTCCTACGCCCTGGTTGGATCGAGTGACACTACCACCACCATTAGAGCCTTCCTGAGCTCATCTTCTTACCACCTCTCCCAGGTGGAGATTTTTAGAATATCCCTTACAGCATACATCCTGTTCTTTAAATCCAGGGAAGAAGTCATTTCCTTCTCCAGAAATAGTACCCTGCATAAAAAATCGGACTCCAGAATGCAAGATCTTGGAGCCTTGCAATGATGTTACCGAGAAGAGGATCCTAGATTCGCATTGAAGGCATCCTCATCCACGCCTGGGGCGAACACACCATTGGCAGCATTGCTGAAAGAATGGGTTCAGTTGTTGAACTTGATCGCAATCAGATGGAAAGCCCAAATCGTTGGTTTGCGATAGCTAAAACCATTCCCCATCTAGATACTACCCCTCTCCTCAAAATGACCAACCTATTGGTCGATGGGAGATCTTTCCCCATTCACACCTTTTTTGAACTAGGAGGTCAGTCAGGAATACCGACAAACACAAGGGAAGCCATTACCACCAACGCCAACGAAACCACAAAACAATGGGTCGCCAGAACCTTTACCAATCAGCAGGATGCTAATATGGAAGACATAATAGTGACCAGGTCCAACAACGATCCAACCCCAGACGGTCAGTAGCCCTCGACCCACTCGATCAAATGTCTCACACACTTTACCAATAGCTTATCCTAATGAGGATCTTAGGGAGTGTGAGGACTTCCCATCTCAGCTGCTGCCACGACCTATGGCCAGCAGAGCCCCTACACCCCCACAAGTCATGGATCCCCAAACTCTGGATATGCTGCCTCCCCCAACTCTATTCTCCCGGAAGGTGCAGCATCAAAACAATCAGCCACAACCCAGTGCTAATCCCTGCACTTGTGTTCTGGAATATCCTCTGATTCAGCAATATGATGTAGTTGATACCAGGAACCAATTGCATATTTTGGATAATCTAAACAGTCAACCTGTCCAGCAACACACCCTTAAACAGGGCAGAGAGATTCAAGACAATTGCCAAACGACTCTTCAGGATCTGGCCACTCCTTGCCGAATGCCATCCAACCAACCCTTAATGCGCCATTAGATTCCACCCTCTCCGGAATTGATGATCACCTGGGAAGCGTGGCTCTCCGGTGCACAACAATTATTCAAAGAAGGAACAGACAATGCTAGCCTCATAACTACCAAGGCTCTGTCAAAGTCTCACTCACCTCTGGCTGAATGGTCCCTCGCCACTCCCTTTCCAATGGATAGGGACCTTCAGACGCCCCCCAAGGACACCACGCTGGAACCTGAGCTTCGTCCAACCACTAAGGAAACAGAGGGACACACAACAGTATACTAAGATTGTCAGGAGAGCAGAGGGACGAAAACCAAGTAGCAAGGTCAGGCCTTAACTCTTTGGGTGGACATCCAAGGCAAGTCCAACACACTGTCAGCTAGTGCATCAGGCACTAGCTACAGCTCTCAGGGAGAAGGTTCAGTCGAAGCAGAGAAGAAGAGAAAGTGAAAAATTCATCCCAGAATTAGCTTCACCAACAGGACAAGCCAAAGATTGAAGAGCTTACAGAGAAGGACTGTGCACAAGGGCTGGGTTATCGATGACTAGTCTTCTTTCCTGGAATGTGAGGGGGGTAGGTAATGCTCAAACTACCCAGTTTTTGAGACGCCTAATCAGAAAATACAACATAGTGATCTTCTTGCTCCAGGAGCCCATGATCAAAGACTCCAGAAGGGAGGTTGTTGCTGCCAAGCTAGGCTTTCCTAAGAAGATTGTAGAAGAGATTGTGGAGAACAGAATATGGATCCTAGCCAAGGATCATATTCAACTTCAAACCCGCTGGGCCACCAGACAATGCATCACCATCGAAGTAGCTTGGGATAGCCTTCCAAGCTCAGTTTTCATCTCAACAGTTTACGCTAGCTGCTTCAGGGATCAGAGAAGGCTTCTTTGGGAGGAGATGAGGAGACTTACTAACGTTATAGCGGGTCCGTGGTTGGTCTGTGGTGATTTTAACTCCACAACCAACCCAGGGGAAAGACTTGGCAGCCCTACCACCTTGACTCGTGCTATGACAGATTTCTAGGATGTGATCAATGAAATGAGCCTCATCGATGCGGGATTCTTCGGTTCTCCCTTCTCCTGGTGTAACAACAGAAACGATAGTGTCTATCATTGGGCTAGATTGGACAGGATGCTACTCAATTCTGATTGGGTGAGAAATCTGCTGACTGTCAAAGTCGATTACCTCAAGAGGGCCTTCCCTGACCACTCTCCCATTCTTCTTAGTTTCTAAGACGACGTGTCGAAAGTCCCTCGCCCATTCAAATTTCAGCAAATGTGAACAGTCCATGAGGACTTTTTGTGAGTGGTTAAATAATGTTGGGATCAAGATGTGGTTGCCACTTCAATGTATAAGTTTTTCCTCAAACTAAAATATCAGAAAGGTACGCTCAAACGTTGGAACAAGGAGGTATTCGGAGGCATCCATACCAATGTCCAAAAAGCCGAGGACGATGTCCAAAGGGCTGAATTCAATCTTATCAATTCGTAATCGGCTGCAGACTCTATCGTGCTCAACTGTGCCCAGACGAAGCTGAAAAGGGCTCATCTTTAGGAGGAGATTTTCTGGAAGTGGAGGTCCAGGTATACATGGCTAAAGGAGGGAGATAGAAATACCAGATTTTTCCACGATTCTGTTTTGGAAAATCATAGGAGACTGACAATCCAAAAGCTGAAGACGGCCACGGGTGACACTATAGATCAGATCGACGACATCGGGAGAGAGGCTGAAAGCTACTTCAAGAACCTCTTCTCTTCAGAAGGGTCCACAAATGCAGAAGAGCTCCTGACGTGCATCCCCAGATTGGTCAGCCCTTAGATGAATGGTGGCCTATTGAGGCCCATCTCTATGGAAGAAGTCAAAGCCGCTGCCTCCTCTATCCAACCCGATACTTGTAAGACCCGCATCCTAGTTTGTACTGTTTTGAAGACTTCCGCGATCCTTCCGGTCGAATTCTGGTAATCCTCGACCTAATGCCAACGTTGCGCACGATCCTAAGACGAGACTTGCATGCCAAAGTCGGCTCGACCCGAAATCTATACCTTGGCGACTGCGCCGTCGCCGCGGTTCCAATGCCGCAACTCACGCACCGACCCGATACCCAGGCTAGAAGATGTCGGCCCGCGTTCAGTTCGAGGAAAATGCCGCGCTTTGCAATCCCAAGAGAATGTCCCATCAATCATGTCATAAGTCAAGTACTCCATCCCATCAAGTCAAGTACAAGCACCCATCCCCCTCTTACATCACCCTTACCTAAAGTCAACTTTCCCATTACCTCACCATCTCTCTCCCATCACTCCTCTCCCATCATCTCTCTCTCTCTCCCTTTCATTCTCTCTCATTTCTTCCAAGCAATCCCTCCATGGAGCAACCCACATCCATGTCTCTCATGGGAAACCATGTGTGGCCCACTTCCATCTCCTATCTCCACCATCCTAAGAACATCTCGACCTTTAAAATCATCCCCATGGAGCTCTAGATCATGTTGGCGGTGGAAGGAAGAGAAGATCAAAGGTGGGTGCTTCTTTCTCTCTCTCCCTCTCTTTTTCATTTGCTTTGTATGTGATGATGATGTTGCCTTTGTGAAATGGGTAATCTTGTGGTTATGCTTATTGCGAGTTAAATGTACAAAAAAAATCATCCTGGTAGGATCCCAGGATTGGAATCTGGCGTATGGACGCTAGGAGCCGAGAATGGGGTACTACGGAGGCTGTCGGCACCGAATTCGGCGATTTGGATTCCTGTGAATCCGATTTCTGGGTTTGGGGCGTGACAATACTGCTCCTGGTTCGGATGGCTTTAGAGGTGCATTTTACTCTTCATGTTGGGACGTCTAAAGGGGTAATCTATTTACAGCTGCCAATGATTTTTTCCAGGGAGGGGTGATCCCCAGAGCTTTCCAAACCACTCTCCTTTATCTTATTCCAAAGAAGAGGAACCCGGAACACATTATGGACTATAGGCCAATCAGCCTAAGTAATTGCATCATGAAGATTTTTTTCAAAAATTATGGCGTCTAAGCTTTCTCTCATCCTCCCACAGCTGATTTCCAAGGAACAGGGAGCATTTGTTAAGGGGAGATATATAGCTGAAACCATCGCCATCATTAGGGAAATGTCTCACAAGATTGATCAAAAGGTCTTCGGGGGGAACCTAATCATCAAACTTAATATGGAGAAGGCGTACGACCATATGGAATGGAATTTCATAGCCCAGGCTCTTGAGAAATTTGGTTTTGATCCTCTTTGGATTAGCCAAATTCAGCATTGTTGGCGAGACGTATGGTTTTCCATCCTTATCAATGGTAGAAGCGTTGGGTTTTTCCAATCTAGTAGAGGTTTAAGACAAGGGGACCCGTTTTCTCCGTCCATATTCATCATTTCAGCTGAGGCGTTCAGCTGTGGAGTGCAAAAGCTGTTCACCTCAGGGGAATGCCCACCGTTCAAACTTCCCCACTCATGTCCCAGAATTTCCCACCTGTTTTTTGTTGATGATGCAATTCTATTTCTTAATGGCAAGATATCCAACTTGAGAGCTCTTCTCAGCTTCATCCGCAAGTACGAGATGTCCCAGAATTTCTCACCCATTTTTTACTGATGACGCAATTCTATTTCCTAATGGCAGGATATCCAACGTGAGAGCTCTTCTTAGCTTCATCCGCAAGTACGAGAGGGCCTCCGATCAAAAAGTGAACACGTCCAAATCCTCCTTTAAATTCCCTAAGTATTCAGCTTCCAACAAGGTTCAGTGGTTGAAAAATCTGTCGGGCTTCAATTAATCTTCCTTGCCAACAATGTACCTTGGGGTCCCCCTGACCAAAGGTAGCATCAGCAGCTGCCTCCTTCAGCCCCTCATCCAGAAGATCATGGGTAAGATTAAAGGATGGAAGGCCAGGCTTCTCAACCCAGCAACAAAATTGGTGCTAATTAACCATGTACTGACCAGCATTCCCATCCACATTCTGTCAGCCATAAATGCCCTCAGGTCAGTAATTAAGCAGGTAGAGAGAGCTATGGCCAATTTCTTTTGGGGTAGCTCAGATAGAGGCAACAAAAGACACTAGGTCAGCTGGTCCAAGCTTTGTTCTCCCACCCAGGAGGGTGGCCTTGGCATTAGGAGTTTTGGTGACATCATGAGAGCTTTTAGAGTGAAGATAGGTTGGCTGCTGGTCCTAGGAACATCCTTGTGGGCTTAGTTTATGACCACCAAATATTTTCAGAAGATTGTATTCAACAATGGTCTAATAGGAATAGCGGTATCTCAAGATTGGAAGGATATATTCGAAGCATTACCATTCACTTTGCAGCACTCTAGATGACTAGTGGGTGACGGCAATATCAATTTTTGGAGCTAGAACAGGTCTAGCGGTGGGTTTCTTGCAGGAGCTTCGATGGGGCGCATCCCGAACTATCTTTTGAATGCTAAGGTGAAAGATTTCAGCCCCTCCATTGGCATCTGGTCCCTGACAGATATTCAGGACTTTATTTCTTCCTCTGCTTTTCAGTCCGTAGTGGCCAGCGTAGTCTCTCTGTCAAATAAACCGGATAGGCTGATTTAGAATCTCTCCTCATCGAGCAATTTCTCTTTAAAGTCTGCATGGAATGGGATCCAAAACAGAAGCCTTCCCTCCCATGGACGGGGTGGCTATGGAACGGCTTTCTACCCCCTAAAATAGGTGTCTTTGCTTGGAAGGCCATGAACAGGGCAGTCCCTGTTGACGCAGTTGTGCAGCATTTTGGGGCACTCCTGGCTTCCAAATGTGAGTGTTGTTCTCATAATGAGGCCAACCTCTCTCTCATGGGGACAGCCACTCCTACAATCAGCCTCTTGCTCAGCCCGTCCATTTCGAATGCCCCAACCCCCCATCAGTCCCACATACCACACAGTTGTGGAAAGCCTAGATCATCTTTTTTGCCATGGCAGGGTTGCGTCAACGATTCGGAGTCACTTTAGCAGACTATTTGATATGCCCATTATTCTCCATCGATCCCTCTGTCAGCGGGTTCGGCAGTGGTCTTCTAAGAAGAGTAGAAAATCCATATTCCACTGCTTGATTGTTTAGCCCCAAGCCTCATCACTTGGGAAATATGGCTCAGCTAAAATGCGACGAGATTTGAGGGTCACAGAATGTCTGTCGACCACATCATCTCTTTTGTTTCCTGATTGCTCAGGGATATGGGTCTAGCTATCCCAGCGCCTGACCGACACTCAATGTCTGAGTCCATCACTCTCAAGACGCTGCAGATTGAAGTGCCCTCTGCCCCTCTTTCAGGCTATCCTAGGCTGGTGAAATGGTCCAAACCTCCCTATGGTTGTTTTTTTTCATAAGTTTTCATTCAAAAGAGGGGTATACAAATGTACTTCGGGAGAGACTCACAACAAAAAGGGGGGGGGGGGGCTATCATGAGAAAGGAAGAAGAAAAAACCACCACAAACAGCACAAGGAACTACCCCTGCACTAGCTTATCTCGCAAATTGCCCAGACCCACTCGATCTAGGAAGACCAAGCCTCTCATAATGCAAGGGAGGTTTGGAGCAGTGAAGGAGTTGGCCTGGCTCTTTCTTCCGATGCAGGCTAACCTATCAGCGACCCCATTTGCTTCTCTAGGGCAGTGGGAGATAGACAAACACATTTGAGATTTAAGGTGCTGGATCCTGGCCCACTAATAGTAGAGGTTCCAGGGAGGGGAGGAGACCCCATTGAGGCTGTCCACCACTACCATGGAATCACTTTCGACTTCCACTTGGAGGAAACCTCTAGACTTACAGACGGATATGCCCTCCCAAATGGCATGGATTTCCGCCCTGGAATTGGACCCAAAGCCAAAGCCCAAGGTGAAGGCAAAAGGAAAAGATCCGGTGTTGTCCCTAGCCACGCCCCCACCACCTAACGAGCCTGTATTACCCCTAGCCGAGCCGTCCACATTCATCTTGACCCAATCACGCTGAGGCTTCTTCCACTTGACGACTTGGGCAAATATGGTGCGCTGGAGTTTGGCTGCTATATGAAAACCAGAGAGGGCTGCCATTAAGGACCTGTTTGGAGTTCTAGGAGGGGGAAGGGAGGGAGTGATGCGGCATATCCAAAGGAGAATACGGGAGATTTTCTTAGTCTGAGAGGCGACAACGCCATCAAATCTGGACTCATTTTTGGAACGCCGAATCTCCCAGAAAATGAACATTGGCAGCAGGCCCATTAACATAAGATTTTTGTCCGACTGTTTAGCCAAGAGCCACCACCTTAAAGCTCTGCCTAGTGCCGTGTCAGCAGCAAAGATTGGGACGTGGAAAATAGATTGGAAATAGTTCCAAACACCCGAAGCAAGGGTTCCTCCAGAGATTAGGTGGTCTAAGGATTCAGAATTAGGTCGGGGATAGCAACAATCACATTTAGAGCTCATGTGGATGCCCTTAGCTTGGACTCTACCGTCGACCAGGATGGCCTTATGGATTATTTTCCATGTAACAAGGCTGATTTTGTGTGGGATTTTAGGATGTCAGACCCAGTGGGCCCAAGGGGAAGGAACCCTCTGCGGATGGAAAAGCTACTAAGCTGACTGGGAGCAGAATTCTCCAGACGACGACTTAGACCAGATCTTCTTGTCGTCAGCTCCGGACATGCAGATGCCCTCCTCAATGACATATATGGTCCACGACAGCCTAAGGGAGAAGGAGACGCACCGCGACAAGGTCGCGCCAACCAAGAGGACCAATAAAGGAAGAAATCTGCTGCGTTGACTAAGGGAAAATGTGCGCTGACCATTGGCACAGGCCAGGGGGCCATGGCCGCTTCAATCAACGTCCCAAAAAGTAGAATTTTCATTACCAATCAACAAGATGGAATTTTCCTCTATCACTGAAAGTGCTTACTAATTTACTTCCAAACAGGGGAGGCCCAAGTGACAACATTTCCTTCGAAGGGGGTAGGAGGCGGGCTGTTAGATTGATAACCTAGAAGATATTTACCTTTCATGAAGTTAGCCCAACTGCTATCTTGGCCTCTATACAGAATGGTCCAGGCCAATTTCATCTAGAAAACCTGCATAGTCACCCTCAATCCTCGGACGCCTAGCCCACCTTCCATTTTTGGATAAGAGATCTGATTCCATCTGACCCAATGTAGACATTTCCTGTCCCCTTCCTAACCCCAGAAAAAATCAGCAAAAGCGGCTTCAAGCTCTGCCAACAAGGAGCGAGGAATGTCCGCAGCCGCCAACGTGTGGACCGAAATGCTCGAGAGGACATGATTGATAAGGGTGATTTTTCCTGCTTGGGAGAGGAATTTGGATTTCCAGCCAGTAATCCTATTCTGAATCTTTTCAAGAATGGGTTGGAAGAAAGATTTTTTACTTCTACCGTTAAAAATTGGGATACCCAAGTAGGTGAAGGGAGAGTCCCATCTCCTAAAGCTAAGGATATTCTGGACGACCCGAGCTCTAGTTTCAGACTGGTGGGAAGACAGAATGAAGAAGCTTTTGTTGGGGTTGATGCATTGGCCTGAAGCAAGGTGGTAATGATCAAGGAAAGCTTTTATCCGCTGAAGTGTGTTTTGGCCCCCGTTGGCCAGCAATTATGTGTCATCTGCAAAGAGAAGGTGGGAGACCATGGGGCAGTTTCTATGGGTTGTGAAAGGCTAACAACTCCCATTAAGGATTAGATTTTTTTCGCCTCTGCTCAGGACTTCAGCCGCCAAGATGAAGAGGGCTAGAAAGAGAGGATCTCCCTGACGGAGTCCCCTCGTAGAGCGGAAGAAGCCACAAGAATCACCATTAATCACGACTAAGAAGCATGCATTTGACCAGCACTTCTCAACCAGTTGAATCCAACCTTTGTCAAAGGCAAAACGACGAAGGACCACAGTGAGGAAATTCCAGTCTAACTTGTCATAGGCTTTTTCTATGTCAAGTTTAATGAAAATATTTCCCCCTCTAAATCATTTGTTGATATCACGAAACAGTTCTTGGGCTAGGGCACAGGACTCTGCAATGCTTCTACCTTGAATAAAAGCATCCTGTTCGACTGAGATGATTTTAGGCAAAATTCTACCAATCCTATGAGCAATGATCTTCGAGCAAATTTTGTATATACAATTGCATAAACTGATGGGATGAAAATCTGTAAAAGAATTGGGGGACGTGGATTTCGGGATGAGGTAAATCATAGTAGCAGTAAAGGCCTGCAGGAATTGCTCACCTGTAAATAAAGATCTCATCGCTGTAAGGATATCTTGGCCCACAATCGACCAACAGCCCTGAAAGAAAGCGCCAGTGAAATCGTCAGGGTCGAGGGCCCCGTCTTTTGATATGCTCATCACTGCGGTGAAGGTTTCGTCTAGGGAGGGTTCCTCATTAAGCATGCATTATCAGTCATAGAGATGGCAGGATGGATGACGTCAAGGAGGTCATCAGGCGGGGCGCAGGGTTGGGCTTTCAATAGCGCTAAGAAGAAGTCTATGGCTCCTTTCTTGACCGAGTCATGGTCGGCCACTAAGGAACCATCCGCTAACTTATTCGCATTGATACTTTTATCCTGGTGCGGTCAGTAGCCAATTTGTAAAAAAAAAAAATCCATGTTCCTATACCGCTAGGAGCCAACAATTTCTTGACTTCTGTTTCCAAAAAATCTCCTCACAGGCTTCCAACTTAACAGATCCGCTTTGGCCTTGTTAATAGCAATCTGGGACTCTATGCAGTTAGAGGACTAAGCAGCTTGTTCCGCTTCGAGGAAGGCCTGTTCGGCTTTCCTGATATTATGGAAAATGTTCCCAAATGTGTCTCTATTCCAAGTGATCAATGCTCTCTTCACATTCTTCATTTTATTCTGAATGGTCTGCATGGGGGGCCTGATGAAATCCATTTTCCAAGCCACCCTGATGAGGTCGAGGAAAGATTCATGTTGCAGCCACATCCATTGAAATCTGAAAGGTTTGGGGAAAGACCGGGTCTGTTGCAAGAAGAATAGGAGGGGTGCGTGGTCTAAGTTGTGGCAGGCCAAATGACGAACTTGGAGAGTTGGGAGGGCTGAGAGGCATGTGTTGTTACAACAAATTCTGTCCAATCTGGCCCAAACTCTGGCCTGTCCTCTCTGGTTATTGCACTATGTGTATTTGTTGTTGTAGAAACCTGCGTCAGCTAGCCCAGCTCTCGTCAGGCCCTACGAGAATTCCTCCGCACTGTGACTGCCGAAAGGGGCGGCACCTCTTCTCTCATCATAGGAGAGGGTCGAGTTGAAATCCCCTGTAACTATCTAAGGGACCGCAGAGCCTGTCGCAAGCACACTAAGCTGATCCCACTGCGATCTTCACAAGATGCGAGAGCATTTAGCATAAACAAAGGAAGTCATCATTGTCGTAGGATGGCCTGGGAAATCCACAACAACAGAGAGTAGTTGGCTAGAAGAAGCAATAAGGTTAATGGTGAGGAAATCAGCATAAAAAACTAACACTTTATCGTCTCTTAGCATCGGCTCCAGGATCGCCATGACTGTCGGCTTGTGAAGCTTAATCATACGTTTGAGTGTCCTGATGGTTGGCTGATTACCAACCGCTCGAGAGTTCCAAATGAGCAGACTATCCATTGGTACTTTGCTCAGTCAGCAATAATCTGTGCTTCAATTCTCTAATTTTGTCATGCCAGCTTACTTCAATGACTTTGGAGGTTGAAGCGGCTAGTTTCCCTCTACGATGGTAGCATAAGTTCTTGTTAGTCATTCTTATAGCACTCATTTTTCTAACTGGAGTTGTGTCTGTCTGCTGGCTGTCTGAGGTAATGTCCAATTGCGTCTGATCCACCCGCTTCTGTCTGGATATATTTTGGCAATCGCCATTATCTGGTGAAGGGGAGAGGTCTATAATGGGGGCAGCTCCAGGGGGTATAGGCTCGGGCAGAGAAAAGAGAAGAGGTCTAATGCAATGGCCTGAAGAGTGTTCTGATAGCGGAGTTCGAGCAACAGATTGCTGGAGGTCTGAGTTTGGCAGATGCTAAGAAGGGGCATTAAGAAAGAATGGGGAGAGGACGACTGAGAAATTGATGGCTAGGGGGTCTTCATTGGTGGCTAACTTCTATCGAAATGCGTTCTTGAAAGACCAAAATCCACCCTCTTCAAAAAGCTCAGAGTTGACCCCAAGATTTAAAGGACTGCTTCCTTCTGAGATAGCTCGAGAGATTAATTTGGATCTTTTCTTAGGTTTGGATCGGAAGGCACGTTGTCCAGCTGATCCGCCAGGTGGTCCTAATGGCTTGTGTCTGATTAGAGGAAGGATTACTAATTATTGACACCAGGAGGAGGAGCCACATGATTGGAGAGGGGGTTGAGTAAGGGATGTGGGTGATTCCTACCTGGAGTAAGGTCTGCTTGAGGATTGATTTCTGAGTGTATGTCTGAGCATTTGAAAGAGCCTGAGTCCTTAGGGGAGGTTAGAAGTATAGGTAAATGGGGTACATTTAGTATGATGTTCCGATAAATAGGGGAGGATAATTTAGTAGAGGGAATGGTCGGGCGAGGGAGGACATGGGATCTGAGTAATAGGGGGGAGGGATGATAGGAGAGGGTGTTAGGGTAGGCATGTTGGCTGTGGGCTCATGTCGAACAGCTGGTAGGTGAGGGGCGAGTAATGTTGTTGGGGTGGGTAAGGTGTCTGTGGACTTTTGTTGAACATCTGATAAGTGTGGGTCAGATTGAAGCAGGTTATCAGAGGGAGGAGGGATTAGGTGTAGGTTGGGCAGGGTGAAGGTGCTTTCAACCCATTCCCTGGTTGAGGGTTTGGGAAGGGGAGCAAGAGGGGGCGCAGGGTCATCCGGGCTGAGGGTAGGGTGGTCCATCATACCCCAAATGGGATATTCTCGGCCCACTACCATCAAGGTTCTAGAGCTGAGAAGATCTCGATCGGGCAACAGCTTAATCTTCACACGAGCCCGGGAGAGATCTTTGCCTTGAATATTGTATTGCTATCCACTTCAATCACAGAACCATAAGACGCACCCATACCCACAAAAACTGATTCCAACCAGGCGTGGGGAGGAATGCCGAACAAGGATATCCACAAGTAAACCTCATTAGGAACCGATTTGGGGGACCACGGAACGACATTGATTAATCCCATCTTACAGTGGAGTTCTGAGTTTGAGTTGAAGGAGATCAGGTCTTCTCTTGACTTGAAGGATAAAAGGAAGGTGTTGAGGTGTATCTGAGCTATCTCGATTGCCGAAGATGAATATCTGGATTCCGACAGGGATTGGGTGAGACGATGCAGGGGGATGTGGGTGCCTATCGCCTGGGCCATCAAGGACATAGAGAGGGTTTGCTATTTATTTCTGACCTCAGTAGCATTAGCCGTGAAACAGAGCTTACCCCTCTCTGGAGGATGGAGTAAGAGGGGCAGATTTGTAGGGTTAGGTTTGGAGGGTCTGGAAGGGTGGGATGGATGCATAGTCGAAATGATGTCTCTGAATGATCGGACTAAAGCATGAGGCTGAGGGGGGTTTAGGAGGGGTGGGGGAGGAGGTAGAGGAGGGTGAGGGGGTGATGGTTTTCTTCTAGGTTTAGCAATTTCAACTTTCATGATTCTGCCATCCACCCGTTTACCATTTAGGACACCCATGGCAGCATAGGCATCAGCTGCATAGATAAATTTGACAAATGAAGAACCTCTTGGCCTATTGGATTTCTCGTTCCAGGTGATGAAGATGTCGTAAATCTTGCCATATTTGCCAAAGATGTGGTATAGATCTTCATTGTTAGTGTCAAAGGTGATATTTCCCACAAAAAGGGGGAAACCTCTGGCAATCTTCATTATGGTTGGTTGAAACTCAACACTGATGGGTCCTTAAGAGGAAATCCTGGTGAGAGCGGAGGAGGAGGAGTTTGCCGAGACCATTTAGGAAGGATGATGTTTGCCTTCCACGGGCGTTATGGCATTGCTTTCAACACTATTGCAGAAGCACAAGCTGTTCTAGATGGGCATAACATATGTTCTTCGCTTGGGTTGTCTAACATAATGGTGGAAACAGACTCCAAACTCATTGCGAACTCGGGTAACAACCCGCAGGGTCCCATCCCATGGAAAATCTGGTATCGAATGGGGGCCATTCAACTCATTCGGCAGTCTATGAACCTCAGTTTTGATCATATACTCAGGGAAGGGAACTTTGTTGTTGATGCTCTGGCGAGACTGGATAGTGATCGAGGGTCGCCCGGACTTCATTTACAGAACTCGTCCAGAGTTGCCGAGGTCAATCAGGGGAGCATTGGCCCTTGACATCGCTAGGATTGGTGCGATCAGGTTGTAGAGGTCCCGTGCAGCATTTGTTACGGGCCAGTTTTCTGTGGTTCTGTGTTTTTTTTTTTTTTTTTTTGTGCAGTTGGTCTATATGATAGGTTGGGTCCGGACCCTTTTTGTTGGGACCAGCCTGAATGGTTGTAAAAAAGTTTGATTTGCCTCAATAAAATCGCTGGTTTCTTAAAAATAAAAATAAAAATAAACCACGACAACCACCTTATGTTTTTTTTTTTTTCATTTCTAAATAATTTTCAGTGTAGTTGAAACAAAGGACAACCAACTAATTTTTGGTGAGCCCATTGTAATATGTATGAAAAATCTATCCATCCATTAGATGCATAATCAAAGTTTAGGCTCATGGCAAAAACAAAATCCAGCAGAATTTAACTCAGGTGAACCTCATCCAATACCCTTAATTTTTACAACGTCCAACATAATGATTATATGAAATTCACCCCAAACATTAATTGCAAAACCGAAATTTAGACAAAGTGCATAATAATCAGACTCATTTGTGATTCTAATGGAGCATATCAAGGGAAACAATTTGGAGGGTGATCATTTCCCTGTACAAAGTTTCAGTCCACCTGAATCATAATGTGGGTGATTTTTTGAGTACTTGGACTAACATGAGGTGACCGACCTTGTGGTAGGGGCGGATTGGATTTTATCGTAAATAACATAGTGGGGCCCACCCAAGTAGCCGATTCATTTTCTAGATGGGCCATAGTCATAGGGTTGCTTGGACAAATAAGTAGTGGTAAAGTACCTTGAGGAGAAGAGCGTCCGCAGGGGGGATCGACTCGAACATGTTCCCTCCAACTACATCTACTTTCGTACTCTTTGGCACGTGGGCAATAACATGAGGTTGATCAAACACGGTGCATTTTACGTGTGGGAACGCATCAGCGATGGCGCGAGCTACCGCACCTGTCCCACCTCCAACATCGACCACCGACTGCAACCCTTCGAAAACCTGACCGTACTCTTTAACGACAATGCTAATGATGAACTGTGCATCACTGGCCATGGAATCGTTAAATAAGCAATTAATCTCAGGGATCTGGGCGGCGCCTTCCCAGAAAGTGACTCCGTTTGCTGTCTCGTAGGCCGTGGTTTCATTGCCTTGGAACCAACTCCTTAAGAAATTCCAAGTTGTGAGTAGAGTAGAGTCGAACTCCCCTTACACAAAGGCTGACAAACTGACCGCGGCCTCTTTGCGGAGGAGGTTAGAAGGTGGTGTGATAACATACCCTTCTTCAACTCCGTTATTGCCGTTGATCTTTTCTACAGCAAAAAAGCCCGAGTGGACCAACAGACGCATCAGGCGGCTCATGTAAGGGGTTTTGGATGATTTTATCGTAAGTGCAGCAACCAACTCAGAGAGGGTCATTGGACGGCCATGATTGTGGATAATGTCTGGTATGCCCAGCTCAACAGCACACTTGAGGGACATGGAATTCACGTAATGATAGAGATGGTTCCATACGTGGGCTTGGGCTTGCAACAGCTCATGGCCTCTCTCTCCTTGGTAGGGCGCCATCACTAACTCCCGTCTTTCACACCTGGAATCACATTAAAAAAATAATAATAATAAGAGGATTTTAAAACACATTTAAGCTTTGTACTCCTAATTGTTCGCTGTACAAACCAGATTTATTGGCTTTGGGTAACTTAGAAAATCTAATTCCTTAGAAGGAAGGAAGAGAGAGAAGCAAACAAAACAGAACTTTTATTTTTTAAAGACTGTTTTACTACTGCTTCACTCTTGCTACAACCTTGATACGCAGGTGCCTTTTTATAGGCATTTGCATCAACTGTGAAATGACTACAATACCCTTACTAGATGCTTCAATCATTTAATGTTACTAGAAACTTATGTATGCTTTTCATCTTTCAAAACATCTCCTTGAGGGTCAGTTTGGGAGGTGGGATTAGAAGGGATTAGGTGGGATAGGATTCATTGGTCGTGTGCCAATTCCACTCCATGTTTGGGAAGAATGGATAAGCGTGGAATTATATTAAATGAAATTGCATTGGGTCGTGTGCCAATTTCACTCAATGTTTGGGAAGTTGTGTAGGTCCCACCATGATGTGTGGGCTATATCCACACCGTCCACCCATTTATCAAGATTATTTTAGAGCATGGGCCAAAAAATTAAGTAAATCTAAAGCTCAAGTGGACCTCACCATTGAAAGCACCAGGGATTGAATACTTACCGTTGAAAACTTCTTTGGGGCTACATAAGTTTTGGATCTACCTCATTTTTATGCCCATGCAAAACAAACGAACGGTTTAGATATAACATATGTGTGTTATTCTCAGTAATTTTAAATGATGTTGGGTATATCCATTCAATGTACTACCGTATTATCAACAAAGCATGGCATTAATTTTATACCATGGTAATAGGGGACAATCGTAACCATCGGTAATAATTGTGTTTTTTTAAATCCCAGCCCACCTAATCCCTTCTAATCCCACTGCCCAAACTGACCCTGAGAATTGCTGCTATGCATTGGGAGTTCAACGGACCAGCTGTGGCTGGAAAATAGGTTTTGGTTTGCAGCTCCAGCACTATTAAGGGATTTTGACTGTACTGGCCTCGTTGTATGGTCAAATTCTCTAAAGGGATTCAACCTTTCAAATATTCCGAAGGTAGCCTTTTAATAAGCTTTGGAAAATTTTTTGGACCAAAATGTTATTGTTCTTACTTCAGTACAGTTTAGAGTGCATAAGAAGTTTTTTTTTTTTTTTTTCAAAAGAAGGGCTTAGCACCTAGATTATAAAACAGGAACAAAATTACAGCCCTTTGGGCTGGCTCCAACAAAAAGGAAAGGAGCCAGGCCTATCATATACCTCGCCTAACAAACTGAGAGAACTTCACAAACAGAAACAAAACAGAAGGGGCCCCAAAACTGACAGAAGAAAAGAAGGGACTGGACACCCCAGCCCTCAGGTTCTCAAGTAACCTAGGCCTGCCATATCGAGAACCAAGAGGCCCCTGATCTTTCTTAGTAATTCTGACCGAGAACAAAAGAACGAATTGCCGCATCCTTCGCTTGCCATCCTAACAAGCGCATCTGCCACTGAGTTGCCCTCACGCGGAATATGACTAAAAGAAAGGTTGAGGGATCGGTTGAGAAGATGGATGGCCCCCAGCCTATACCAAACATTCAATGGGCAAGGAGCTTTAGGGTCCCTAGCCGCACCCACGACCACCGAGGAATCAGATTCAACAACAATGTTAGTGAGACCCAATTTGCTGCAGAGAGTGATACCATCAAGCATGGCCTGGGCCTCCGCAACCGAGTTAGAGTGCATAAGAAGTTACAATGTTATTTCATTCCCGACAAGGTGATATGAAAGGGAGCCTTTTTTAGCATGGCCAAGGCACAACTCATGGGGGGGCCACATTGATGTATGTGTATAATCCATGCCACCCATCATTTTTGCCATGTCATTTTAGAGTTAGGGCCCAAATATCAGCCTAATCCAGAGCTCATGTGGGCCACATAATAGAAAATAATGGTAACAATGGCACTCACTGTTGAAACTTTTCAGGCTCACTGTGATGTTTGTTAGAAGTGGACACTGCTCAAGTCAAGACTTTTTGGGCCCACGGCAAGCTAGCCGACAAGGTGGATGGAACGGATCACCCCATTGTGAGCATTAGGCTATGGTACCAATGGCTATTCTTTCATTTGGTAGTAAAGGAAGTGAACAATGACAACCATAACCCATATAACGTGACAACTACCTATATAACGTGACAATCTCGACCCTTGCCACATTACAACCAAGACCCATTTAACATGACAACCATAACCCATATAACATGACAACCATGACCTCGAACCTTACTAAATTACAACCACAAGTGACAATCCATCCATTGGATTTAGAATTTAATTTAACTTCATGGGCAAAAAAATAGTTATATCCAAAAATTTTATGGCCCCCAGAAGGTTTTCAATTTATATGGGTCGGGGCTGTCATGGTTGTAATGTGTTAAGGGTCGAGGTTATGATGTGTTAAGGGTCGAGATTGTCACTTATTCATTGCCTACACTACAAAAAATGGATCAAAGACTACGGATTAAGGTCGTTATTGTAACATAGTAAGGGTCGAGGTCATGGTTGTCATGTTATATGGGTCGTGGTTGCCATGTTATATAGGTCGTAGTTGTAATGTGGCAAGGGTCGTGTTGTCATGGGTTATAATTGTCATGGGTCCTGGTTGTCATGTTATATGCGTCGTGGTTGTCATGGGTCGTGGTTGTCATATTATATGGGTCGTGGTTGTAACATGTTCACTTCCTTTACTAACAAATGAAAGGATAGCCACTGGGACCATATCCCAAGCCCCACAATGGAGTGATCCGTTCCATCCACCTTGTCAGCCAGCTCATTGTAGGCCAAAAAGTCTTGATTTGGGCAGTGTCCACTTCCAACAAACATCGTAGTAAGCCTAGAAAGTTTCAACATTAATGGATGTCACTATCACGTTATTTTCTATTATGTGGCCAACAAGAGGTCTGGATCAAGCTAATATTTGGGCCCTAACCTAAAAATTATATGTTAAAAAGGATGGGCGGTGTGGATTATACATATACATTAATGTGGGCCCCACGAGTTGAGCCTTCCCATGCCCAAAAATGGCTTCCACCCTATAAGGGTTACTGGGCATGCACATAAAGCTTTTTTTTTTATATCAATATTGCTTTTTAAATTTTCATCTGTGGGCTCCATTCACAAGATCCAAATCGTCCATTGGGTTGGCCAGCTCACTGTGGGCCCAAAGAGCCATGCCTTTGGTAGGTTCCAATACACACATGCATCATAGTGGGCCTTAGAAAGTTTTAACAGTAAGTGCCATCACCATTACTATTTTCTATGGTGTGGCCCACTCAAGAGATGGTTTTGGCTCAGATTTGAGCACTAGCCCTAAAATACTCTTACATACTAATTGGAAAGTGTGGATTATAGACGTGCAACCGCCACCCTTACTACCTTACAACCACGACCATTACAAAGTAATGTAGAAGGGTCATGGCTGGTAATGGTCGTGGTTTTTTTTTTTTCTTTTTCTTTTTTTTTAGAAAAGTGGCGTTTTTTTTATGCCAAAGAAATTCATTCCTCAAAAAACCATGTACAACCATTCGGGTGGTCCCTAACAAAAAGGACTGGGACCACCTATCGTAAGCTACACAAACAGAAGGAACTGAGCAGCTCTAGGCCCCGCCCAAGGAAGGGCAGGAGAGCCAAAGGACGGAGCAAAAAACCACAAGAAAGAAAGCTAAGAAATCCGCACCGAGCTGAGGCCCGCCTTATCTAGAACCAATTCCCCACGGGCGCGCAGAGGGAGCTCATAAACGTCATCATAAAATCTAAACTGCTGATTGGTGCTAGCCCAATGAGTAAGGCTGTCAGCAACGTTACTGGCCTCTCTCAGGCAGTGGGAGATAGAAATAGAGCTTGATGAGCAAAGCGAGCTAAAATGGTTCTTCCAGTAGTGAGCGATCTAAGGGCCGCCAGCCGGGCTCAATAGAACCTCCACCACTGAGCGCGAATCGCTCTCCACATCAACTGAGATAAGCCCTTTACTATAACAAATCTGAAGCCCATGAATGATCGCTTTGACTTTCGCCACGAAGCTAGCACCACGCCCATACGCCTTGGAGAAGGCAAAGAGGAATTCCCCCTTTGCACCACGACAGACCCCTCCACCACCTGCTGGGCTAGGATTTCCTCTTGAGGACCCGTTAACATTAAGCTTCACTCGCCCCTAGGCTGGCCTAAACCACTTCACAAAAGAAAAGGAGCGGGGACGAGAGGGGCTACCAGGGAGATGGAGATCCCGAACTGCTTCTCTATCAGCCTGGTTCTTACACGGTGGGAGGGGAAACTCATTCAAAATTTGGGTGAGCCACGATCGAATATGGAGCATGGTCTAGTGAATGTTGAAGGCGGCGCTCTCATATCGCTGGGCATTTCTAGCCTTCCAAATTTTCCAGAGAATCAGGGCAGGGATAAGACCCCTGAACGCCCATAAGAGAGGAGCTGCTTGCCAAGGCCCACCATTGAGAAAGCATATTCCTGATGGATTGGTTCGGAAGGAGAGCAACAGAGAGAAGAGCAGAGAAATGATGTCATATGAGCGAAGCACAATCTCCTTCAATAAAAAGGTGGTCCTGGGATTCCTCCCTTTGGTTTGGCAGCATACAACACACACAGGAGGATGCCATGTGGACCCCTTTGGACTTAACATTTGAGTTGACGAGAATGGCATTATTCATGATTTTCCAGACCAAGATACTGATTTTTGGAGGAAGCTGGGGACGCCACAACCACTTGGCCCACGGCTGGATCTGGCCTTGGAGATGAGTGAGGATCCTAGCTAATTTTATGGAGAAGATACCCGACTTCTCCCTAGCCTAAATCGTCCTATTGCGCTCTTGGTTTAGGGTTAGTCCTTCTGACAAGATGTGACGCCGAACGGAGTCCAGAAGAACCGGAGGCAGGGGAGTCGATAGACCCTCTGGACCAATAAAGTCTTTTATCTTCAAACTTCGAAGAGAGGGGGAAGTGATGCCTTGAACCAGATTTTTTAGGGGTCCCAGCCCCGTCCAATTGTCATCCCAGAAACTACCGCTGCCATCACCCAAAAGCAGGCGGGAGTTAGCGAGTAGCATGTCGTGCAAGATTCCTTCCAGAATGGGGAATTGGATTGTTGCTGATTAGAGGCTAATAGGCTCTCATTTATACCATATTTGGAGCGCATGAATGACCCCCAGAGGCCACTCCTGTGGCTGCCGAAGAAGATGGATCAGGCCCTCTTCAGCCTCAAGGCCGCCGCAATTTCCTTTAGGGCAGGAATCCCCAGCCCTCCCTCTTTGACAAGGGAGGCAATTTTCCTCCATTTGATCTAATGTAGGTTCTTCTTGCCATCTGACCACCCCCAGAAGAAGTCAGCGAAGGCGGATTCGAGCATTGCAAGGATCCTGTTTGGAACATCGATCGCCGCCAATGTGTGGATGGGGATGCTTGCAAGGACATGCTTGATGAGAATAGATCTAGCCGCTTGGTTGAGGAACCGGGTCTTCCAACCTGAGATACGCGCCAGAATTTTATCCACCATGGGCTGAAACAGGGAAACTCTGATCTTCCCCTTGGTGAGAGGGACACCGAGGAAAGAGAATGAAGAAAGCGTGCTAGAAAACCCTATAATCCTTTTTATAGCTCGGATCCTGCTCGTGGTCATTTTAACGGACACAATGAGGCTACTTTTTGCCCTGTTAATCTCAAGACCCGAGACGCTATTGAAATTATCTAGGAAAGACATCAGGTTTCTAACAAAGGCGCAGCTACCGTTGATGAAGATCGTAGTGTCATCTGCGAATAGAAGGTGTGAGATGACCTGGGCTCCTCTCCTGGTTTGAAAGGGCTGACATAAGTTGGAGGCGATCAGATTTCTAATACCTTGGCTGAGGACGTTCATGATAAGGATAAAGAGGCTAGGGGAAATAGGGTCTCCCTGGCGTAGGCCTCTCTTTTATTTAAAGAAGCCTGCTGACTCCCCGTTGAAGAGGACCGAGAACCAGGTCCCTGTCCAGCACTTCTCTACCAGCGAGATCCAGTATTGGTTGAAGCCGAACCGAAGAAGAACAACTTTTAGAAAGGACCAGCTCACCCGGTCATATGCCTTTTCCAGATCAATTTTGAAGATAATATTACTGGTCCTGGTATTTCTATCAATGTCTCAATCGAAGAAGTTCTTGAGCCAAAGAAACGCTATCCGCAATAGAGCGGCCCTTCACAAAGGCCATTTGCTCTTCGGAAATTAGCCTTGGCAGGATGATGTTAAGCCTAGCTGCAATGACCTTAGAGAAGATCTTGTATACGCAATTACAGAGGCTTATAGGACAAAAATCAGAAAAGGCCTTAGGGGCTATACATTTGGGTATTAAACATAGAAGAGAGGCAGAAAAAGCCCAAGGAAGCGTACCTCCCTGGAATAGGAAGTTGACAACTCTATGTAGATCTGATGCCACAATGCTCTAGCAGGATTGAAAGAAGGCTCCAGAGAATCCATCAGGGCCAGGCGCCTTGTCTGACGGCAGCGCAGAGGCTGCACATTTTACTTCCTCGAGAGAAAACCCCTGCGCCATGAGGGAAGCGTTATCCTCTTGGGTTACCAGGGGGGATGATGTTGATGAAGTCCCTAGCCGGCGATACTACTTCAGCTGTAAATAGGGTCTTGAAGAAGTCAGCAACAGCTAATTTCATCTGGGACTGATCAGAGATCATTGAACCATCCTGAAGCACAACCTGCTTGATTTGGGTTCTTCTCAAACAATCCGAAGCGGAGGCATGGAAGAATTTAGAGTTTCTATTCCCCTCTTTTAACCATCTGTTTTTTAATTTTTGCTTCCAAAACAACTCCTCGAGGAGCTCAAGATGGGACAAATTAGTTCTTTCCTTGTGAAGGTTTAACAATATGAGTGGAGTGGGCGAGGAGATGGCCGACTGTTCCAGCTTCTCCAATTGATCTGACAAAGTTTTGATCTGCTCAAAGATGTTGCCAAAGGAGTCCTTGTTTCA
Source organism: Magnolia changhungtana (assembly GCA_030180095.1). Lineage (NCBI taxonomy): Eukaryota > Viridiplantae > Streptophyta > Magnoliopsida > Magnoliales > Magnoliaceae > Magnolia > Magnolia changhungtana. Next base: position 10,594,979 of record JASAUF010000396.1, on the reverse strand, counting down.
CTTTTTCAATGCTGACTTGGTGTTCCTCATCTTGACTAATAGGTGAACCATAGGGTTGAAGAAGGTCTCATATTGCCAAGCTGCAGGTACCACCTGCTGGAAGTCATCGTGCTGCGTCCACATTCTTTGGAAGCGGAACGGCTTCGGGGAAGAATGGGGGGCAGACGGGTTGGATAAGAGGAGAGGGGAATGGTCCGAGTGGAGTCTGGAAAGATGTTGAACACAAAAAGAAGGAAAGGTTTGCAGCCAGGAGTGAGAGCAGAGTGCACGGTCAAGCTTGGCCCATTTTCTGCTAGAACCTGACCTGTTGTTACACCAAGTGAAAGCGCTTCCCGAGAAGCCTACGTCGATCAAGTTTGCTTGATTGATAGCTTGCATAAAGTTGTATGAGCTGGGACCAACCAGGAACTTCCCGCCAATCCTCTCAGATTGCGCCGTGACCATGTTAAAGTCCCCATAGACCACCCAAGGATCCGTGCCAACCCTTGATTGATTAACCAATTCAACCCATAATTCTCTCTTCCGAAGATACGAGCATTTCGCGTAGACGCAAGTGAATAGCAAAGGCTGCACGAGATGGGGCACCCGGACTCTGAATGAAATACATTGGTCTATGGACGAAGGAGATTCAACCAAGATTGCAGCATGGTGGAAAATCCAAAATTTCCCCCCGACGTAGCATTGGATATGGAGCAATGAAAGTCGTGCTTGAGGCCTGTGAGAACACGCTTGGAGTCCGATAACAGGGGTTCTAAGAGAATGAGCATTGCAGGTTTATGAGTGGAGATTAGGTGCTTCACGTGCCTGACCGAGGGGGAATTGTCAATTCCCCTCACATTCTAGAGGAGAACTTTATCCATCAGAGATGCTTCCAAAGTTGATGGCCCTGAAGTATTTGCTCCTCTTCTTACCTCACCACGATTTCAGGTAGCTCTTGAGAGGCCTATCTTCCGAGAAATCTGCAGATTCTTCATCCACTTCCCTGCCTGCCTCTGAATCTGGGTGATCAACCGACTCGTCTTGGTCACTCAGGAGGCTGTCTGTTGCAGAATTAGGGCCAGACTGGTCCTCTGATTCATTTGGAGGGGTACTAACTGGTGGATTGAGAGGATTGAGGATGGCAAGGTTTTTGAAATACGGGGAAAGGTCAATATGAATTTGGCCATTGTCAGGAGGGACTGCGACTGGTAAGGGAGGGGAGGCTAACCTGTCAACAGCGATGACATGAGGATTAGAATGGGGTGAATGTCCTGTGTACTCAGCATCTGTTGGCCTGGAACGAGTTGTCTGTTGGAAAGAAGTTGGACTGTCCGAGGTGTGGCTGGGAGGTTGTCTGTGTTGCATAGCATGCCAACAATGCAGTGATCTGAGATCTAATCTAAGGCCTCACCCACAAACGATAAACAAGAAGAAATATAAACTATAAACAGATTAAAGCAATCCAAACAAACCACAAGGCACGATATACGTGGAAAAACCCCAACAAGGGTAAAAAAACCACGGATGCAAACTTCAACTATGAAGAACAAAGATTACAAGGCAATATACTAACCTCTCCCTTGGAAGAACATAGAAAACCCTTTGCCCACACCTTAGAATTATTTCGCCAATATTCCAATACACCTAGAAAAGCCCTAGGAACACCTATATATAGTTTAGGCAACTTTCCTTCCGCATCCTTACGAAAGGCGACACCAAAATCCGTAGTTCGCATTGGATTCGGAAACGAATCTGTGTAACTACGACCGATCGAGCAGACTGTTCGACCGGTCGAGCGACCCCCACGACCGGTCGTGCATGGGACACGACCGGTCGAGCACCTCGGGACCAAAAAAACTATGCTCGCTGGACTTTGAGTCGAACCGGTCCATGACCGATCGAACGGGCCCCTACGACCGGTCGAGCATAGCTCACGACCGGTCGAAGATGGCCCCAAATGTGGCTCCATATCTCAACAATCTCCCACTTGGAGAGACATCACCTTAAACCTTCGTCTTCTTCATCCGGAGTGTACCACCTCTCAATCTTCAAGCCTGAAGACTAATTAAAGTTGAATAGAGCTTCAGCTTCTCTCATGTGACTGCCTTGGTCAACATATCCATAGGATTCTCACTTGTATGAATCTTCTCCAGAGTAATCAATCCATCTTCTAGTAAGGAACGTATGAAGTGATTTCTGATGGCAATATGCTTGGTCCTTGAATGAAAGGCTGAATTCTTAGCTAACTTTATTGCACTCTCCCTGTTACTGTACAGCTTGCAATCTGCTTGCTTCTTACCCAACTCTTCCATGAAACCTTGTATCCATACCATCTCCTTGCATGCTTCTGTAGCCGCAACATATTCTGCCTCTGTCGTACTGATAGATACTATCTTCTGTAACTGAGAGACCCAACTGACTGCAGCACTACCTAGAGTAAAGACATAACCTGTAGTGCTTCTTCTGCTGTCGATGTCTCCTGCCAAATCTGAATCCACGTAGCCTTGTAGCTTGATTTCTGATCCACCATAGCACAACCCTACATCCTTAGTACCTACCAAGTATCTAAGGATCCACTCACAGCTTCCTAATATTCCTTCCCAGGATTGTTCATGAACCTGCTAACAACTCCCACTGCTTAAGCAATGTCCGGTCTCGTGCTCACCATAGCATACATGAGACTCCCAGTGGCTGACGCGTATGGGACTTTAGCCATGTAGTCTCGTTCCTCCTGTGTCTTTGCACCTTGCTCCTTAGATAGCTTGAAGTGGTTAGCTAATGGAGTACTAACCGACTTAGCACCTCCCATATTGAATCGATCAAGTACCTTGGCTATGTACTCTGCCTGTGACAAAATTAGTTTCTTGTTTTCTCTATCACGCTTTATCCTCATGCCTAGGATTTGTTTTACTGCTTCTAAATCTTTCATGACAAATTTTCTAGACAGTTGTCTTTTGAGATCTGAGATGTCCTTCATGCTTAAACCAGCCTCAAGCATGTCATCAATGTATAGAAGAAGGATGATGTACGACGTATCAAACTTCTTCAAATAACAACAGTGGTCTGCATGGCATCTCCTAAAACTGTTTTCCGACATGAAACTATCGAACTTCTTGTACCACTGCATCAGGGCCTACTTCAGGCTATATAGACTTTTCTTCAGTCTGCACACCTTATTCTCCTTTCCTAGTGCCACGTATCCTGTCGGCTGATGCATATATATTTCTTCTTCAAGGTCCCCATGAAGAAAGGTTGTCTTAACATCTAGCTGCTCTAGATGTAAGTCCTCTATAGCCACTATACTCAAGATTATACGAATCGTAGACATTTTCACCACAGGTGAAAATATTTCAGTGAAATCGATACCTACCTTTTGTTGAAATCCTTTTACAACCAATCTAGCATTGTATCGTTTCAAACCATCGTGCTGCTCCTTCAGTCTGTAAACCCACTTGTTATGAAGAGTTTTCTTACCCTTACGTAGAGTGACTAGCTCCCATGTATGATTAGACTCAAGAGAGTCCATCTCATCATCCATGGCCTGCTCCCAACTCGTGTATCTAACTATAACACCTCTTCAAAATATTCTGGTTCACCATTATCCGTCAGCAGTAAATAATGTAAGGAGGGTAAGTATCGGACCGTGGATCTCCTCTCCCGAGTAGACCTCCTCACAACCGGTGTATGAGGGTCTACCTCATAATGTTCCTATGCATGATCATCCTGTGGTGCTGTAACACCCGTGTCCGATAACTCTTCCAATTCTACGAATTCCTTTTCTTCGGCCTTATTTTCCTGCACAGTCCTTGTGCATCAGTTTTTTATTGAAGACTACGTCCTTACTTCTGATGATTTTCCTATTTTCTGCATCCCAAAACCTGTAGCCAAAATCATACTGCCCGTAGCCTATAAAAGTGTACCTCCTTAACGTCGCATCCAGCTTGTTTCTGTGCTCTGCATCAATTCGAACATATGAAGTGCAACCAAACACTTTGAGATGTGTAAGGTTCACTTCTTTCCCAGACAACGCTTCTTCTGGTAGCCAACCATCCAATGGTACTGAGGGACTTCTATTGATGAGATATGTGGCAGTATTCACAGCATCTGCCCAAAAAATCTTAGACAACCCTGCATGTAGCCTCATGCTCCTAGTGCGCTCAATGATGGTCCTGTTAATGCGCTCAGTCATACCATTCTGCTGCGGTGTCCCTGGAATCATTTTTTTATGTTTGATTCCACTTGTTGTATAATACTCCTCAAACCTCTTATTACAATATTCTCCCCCATTATCAGATTTGAGACACTTTACTATTTTACCTGTCTCGTTTTTTACCATAACTTTACACTTCTTAAATACATCAAATACATCAGATTTATGTTTTAAGAAATAGACCCACAGTTTTCTACTAGCATCATCAATAAAGAAAACAAAATAACGTGAACCACTAAGAGATAATACATGTGCCGGTCCCAACGCATCAAATTGTACAAGCTCCAACAGATGCGTCTTTGGAGCGCGTCCTGTCTTCTTGAAGCTTACCCTCTTCTGCTTGCCATACACGCAGTCCTTGCAGAATTCTAAGTCAATAGACTTTAGCCCTGGTAGCTTCCCTTTTGACAATAGCACTTTCATCCCTTTTTCACTCATATGTCCCAGCCTCTGATGCCATAACTGCCCATTCACTCCAGTTGATGCAACTGCGAGTGAATTATACAATCCTGAAGTCACGTACAAAGTACCTTCTTTCTTACCTTGAGACATTACCAAGGCACATTTTGTGATCTTTCAGGAATCACTAGTGAATGTCATCACATAACCGGTATTGGGCAACTGCCCCAATAAGATTAGATTCCTTCTCAAACTCGGTACATGTCTAAATCCTTCAATTTCAATGTCATTCCGTCTTTCTAATTTATATGAACGTCTCCCTTTCCAACAATACAGCATGGCTCATCATCTCCCAGGTAGACTCTCCCAAAGTCACCTGACACATTATCACGCAGAACTTCCTTACATGAAGTGGCATGAAACGAAGCACCCGAGTCTATAACTCAAGACTCATTCCTCGCATCAAGAGACAAGATCAACGCCTCTGTGTCGCTCTCCTCAAACAGATTCACAGAATCCTTCATGCCTTGAGAGCTTCCTTCTTGTTTCTTAAGCACCCTGCAATTACGTTTCATGTGCCCCTTCTTGACGCAATGCCAACACCCGTCTTTGTCCTTCGGTCCCTTGGACTTCTTCCTCGACTTAGAACGCCCGTATTTATTGCCTCCTTTGTTCAGTGATCTTCCTCTTCCTTCAACGGTTAGAGCATTCCTAGAGTCCCCTAAAACTCCTGATGCCTTCCTTCAAGATTTTTCACTGAGAATTAGACCGGCCACATTATCAAATTTCAGCTTTGTCGACCCTAAAGAATTGCTCACAGCAATCACCAAACCATCCCAACTGTCTAGCAGACTAGACAAGATCAATAACGCCCTGACCTCATCCTCAAAAACAATGCCAACGGATTCCAACTGGCTCGTGACTATATTGAACTCGTTTAGATGTTCAGCCACGCTTCCACCATCTGACATCTTCATGTTGAATAGTTGTTTTATAAGATGAACCTTATTAGATGCTGAGGGCTTTTCATACATGGTGGCTAGGGCTTCCATTAATTCTTTTGTAATTTTCACCTTGGATATATTGAAGGCGACGCTCTTAGACAAAGAGAATCGGATAGTTCCTAGAGCCTTCCTATCTAGTAAAAACCATTTATCATCTGTCATCTTTTCTGTTTCTTATCTTTTCCTCCTAGAGGAACATAGAGGTCCTTCTGATACAGATAATCCTTCATCTGCATCTTCCAAAAGGTAAAGTTTAAACCATCAAACTTCTCAATTCTAGTTTTCCCTTCTTCTATCTCGCTCCCAATAAAACTAAACCAAAAAAGCTCTGATACCAATTGTTGCGCAGCACGTCAACAACGTAGTGAGCCGAGATCTAATCTAAGGCCTCACCCACAAACAATAAATAAGAAGTAATATAAATTAGAAACAGATTAAAGCAATCCAAACAAACCACAAAGCACGATATATGTGAAAAAACCCCAACAAGGATAAAAAACCATGGATGCAAACTTCCACTATGAAGAATAAAGATTACATAGCAATATACTAACCTCTCCCTTGGAAGAACATAGAAAACCCTTTGCCCACACCTTAGAATTATTTTCCTTCCGCATCCTTGCCAAAGGCGACACCAAAATCCGCAGTCCACATCAGATTTGGAAACAAATCTGCGTAACTATGACCGGTCGAGCAGACTGCTCGACCAGTCGAGTGACCCCTACGACTGGTCGTGCATGGGACACAACTGGTCAAGCACCTCGGGACAAAAAAAATACTATGCTTGCTGGACTTTGAGTCGAACCAGTCCACGACCAGTCGAGCATAGCTCACGACCGGTCGAAGAAAGCCCCAGATGTGGCTCCATATCTCAACAATCTGATTTACATCTGAGAAGGACTCTTGGGTAGACGAGAGAGCTAATGACAATCAGCAATCAGGTCAATGTGGAGGTTAGCAGGGGTAGTCTTCCGCGTAGACTATTTGATTTGCATCTAAGATGGGCTCTGGTTGTAGGGATGAACTGCTGAGGTTGGAGAGGGCTGATAGGTGGGCTTCGCTGCCTGAATTGTTGTAGGCTGCAGTGGGTTATGGCTTAGATGGGAGCAACACTAACGCTGAGGAGTACAAGTCTTCTCAGATAACTGAATTTGTGATGGAATCGACTCTAATTCTCATATCTTTCATCTCTCTGAAAACTAGATCAATGGAAGTTCAGATCGAGCTTTAGTGACATATCTCCCAACTGGATGAAGATGGGACTCGAGATCCAATTGAGTTCGTGAATCAAGCGTAGATCTCCCTGATCTCTACAAGTGGATCCTTGGCACCCTAGTTTCCTACCTTTAAATTTCACCAGTTTTAGTTTCGTACTTCACCATTATTCACTCATATTTACTCGATTTAAATTTCATCTTATTCTAGTTCTATTTCTAGTTAGTTTCAGATCACGTACAGGTTTCAGTCCCTGTGGATTCGACCTCAGTCTTACCGAGTTATTACTACATCACAACCCTATACTTAGGGAGTGAACAAGTTTTTGGTGCCGTTGTCGGGGACTGACGGTTACGTTTTCTGAAATTAACTAGTTTTAGGATTAGTTTAAGATTAGGATTTTTTTTTTTTCTAACTTTAGGTTTAGGTTTTTCAGATTTCTTGAAACTAACTTTTTTCCTATTTTGTAGGATCCTGACATAAACTTCTAATTTGGTAATCCCTTTCTAATTCCTCTACTTTTTCTATTTTTAGAATTAGGTTTTCTAATTTAAAAATTTTCTAATTCTAGGGTTTTCTATTTTAGAAACTTTCTATTTTTAGGAATTCTTCCCTTTTTATAAACTAACATTACCTTCTATTTTAGGATTAAGATTTTTAAATTAGAACTTTCCAACTTTAGGTTTAGAACTTTCCTAATTATTTTTAGAATTTTTCTATTTTTAGGAACTAGTTTATTTTTAGAAACTTTCGTCTTTTGTTTTTAGAAACTAGGTTAGTTATTTCCATTCTTAGAAACTCTTTCTAATTTTAGAAACTAACTCATCTTTCCTTTATTTTATTTTTAAAAACTTTCCTTTTTAGGACTTAGTTTATTTTTAGAAACTTTCTAATTTTCGGTCTTCTTTTTACAAACTAACTTAGCTTCTAGGTTTAGGGAACGTTCCTTTTTAAAAACTAACTCTCTATTTCAATTATAGGAACTTTCTAACTTCAGACTTTCTATTTTAGAAACTAATCTCTTTTGTTTTCTTTTGCAGGATCTTAACATAGGAACTTCTCATTTGGTACATTCCTTCTAACTTCTCCTCCTCTTACTTTCCATACTGCTGTAGGATCTTTTCTTTTGTTTTTCTTTGGATTAGATTCAGAGTTAAGGGTTTCATCATGTATATGCATGAGTGGGAATGTCAAAATATTGAGATAGCTTTTGAGCATGCGAAACAATACGAAGGGATGTATGATGATTATGATAAACATCAACCTATGTCTCGGATTTTTCCTGAACCAATCATTGAGAACCGACCTGAGCATAACACTCCATCAGTTAAAAAGTCCTTACGCGATCATATACGGGAGAACAATTCCACCCCACGAACAGTACGTAAGTGTTGGGGTTATCATAACTATGGGAGTGAGGATTATTATCACCCATCTGAGAAAAAGAAAACAATGCGTGATTATATTATGAGTGATAATAAGTATTACCAACCATCAGATTCTCCCACTTATGATCCGTATGACTATAACTAGTGGAAACATCAATGTTGGGAAGCTGAACCAGCTATATATCATAGTGATAATTCTCTTGGGACATCTACCTTTGAAACCCAATTAGAAATAATCCAAGAGGACTCACTTCAGAAGCTCATGAAAGCACAAGAGCAGTTCAATCAACTTGTCATACAATCATGCGAATTCCTAAAATCCTCAATTCCAATAATTCAGTCATATCTTATGGAGAAGGAGGAGGCTAGGTTATCTCAGCCTCATCTCAATCTAAAAGCACAATGTGAAGAAGGTTATCATAATTCGCTTGTGGCAGAAACTGAAATTACGAATGAGGAAATAGATTCCATTAATGAGCAGATGGTTCAATTTCACGATGGGTCGATCTTGATGACTGTCCAAAGGAATGATCAAGAGACGTGAGTGTCTTTCAAATATAATGATAGTGACACACTTTACTCACATGACACACATGATTACACTGATGAGGTAGAGGATAGTTTATTCAAACCTCAACCTAATCTAGGAATAGAATGTGAGGAATGTGATTCCATCTCAAGTGCACACTGCACGGAACTGGACGATGACGAGTACTGGGATTCAATCTCAAGTGTGGCCCCTGTCAATGATCAAGAGGTTCAGGAAGTTGTCAACCATAATGATCTACTCCACCTGTCTGACATGACTGATTTGAATGTGGAGAATGAACCAATTTCAACTAACCCTTCTAACTCTTGTGATGTATATTTGGACCACTGCCCTAAATTGAATGATGATATGATTCGGGTGATGAACGATTTTCTTGATATCACTCTGGAATTTGAAACTACTCAGTTGAGGCCATAATTTCAGCTACACACTTTAGACGATTCAATGCCTCCAGTGAGAAGCTCCAATGACCAGAGTCTTCATATCAATGCTTCTCCTATTGATCTTCAACTTGTCTGTGTAGGGAAAGAGCAAGAGAGCATGCTTTCATCCGCTTCTAGAGACGATAGAATCCCTGAGAAAATCATCACAGACTTCAATGCAGGAGATGAGTCACTCTCAGCTGAATTTCTCAATTCTTTAGAAGATTGCCTAGCACACTTTTCAGATTCGAATGATCCTATGACTAAAGAAATAGTGGATGCCTCGCAAGAGACCATCTCAGTAGTTGTTACTAACCGAGAGCGCCCTTACTCTAAAGCCCCTTTTTCCCCAGATCTTAATTGTTTACCACTAAAGGAAGAGGAGCTAAAAATTGAACCGAAGTCTGGAACTTCAGAATGCATTGAGACTACATTACTTCCTGAAATTTTTTCTGAATTTTATCTACCTATAGTCTCTGATTCACCATGGGATACTGACTTTGAGACTTTTTCTGACACAGGTGAATCATATATACTCTAGATACCTCAGGCGAATCAACGACAAATTTTTGCTGAGGTACATAAGTTTCTTTGGTCATTCATGCTCCAGGGCATCAAAGCCTATTGCAAAAAGGGCTTTTGGATGATCCTGTTGAGAAACTTACCGAGAAATTTATCACGATACTGGCCAGAAGAGGAACCTTATAGCATGACTGAGTGGGTTTTCCTCTGCTTTCATAGGACTAGGGTAGTTTGCTTGATGCTATTTTAGGATAGACGATTTTATGCCATTAGGCTAGTTTACTTTTGTTGGTTTCTCTCTTGTGCTGACCCACCTTTACGTTGATATCTTTGGAAAAAGCTTCTGATTCCTTCGTCCAGGTACTATCTTCCCATCACTTCTCATTTACTTTCGTTATCCCATGTGCATTGCATACTCATATTTTTTTTACATTGAGGACAATGTAGATTTTCGGTTGGGGGTGGGAGATTAGGTTTCCTAAGCGGTGTTTTCTTGGCCTTGAGCAAAAATTGTGAAATTTTTTAAAATTTTCTAGGATTTTTTGTGAATTCGAGGTGATTTTGACGGATATCCTTGATTTAGAATTTCAAGATACGTGATTTTGGTAATTTATGACTCTTAGATTCAGCATTTGTTAGATTTCACAGTTAAGTTTGAATTGTTAATCCATGATTAGAAGTTTTAAATATCGATTAAGTCATGATTTCACATGACATATCTCGCTTACATATGAAGGTTTCAGTTCGATTTTAAAGGGTTAACTTGGTAATCACTAAGAGCAAAAGGAACCAATCTGCAAAGTTCTACCATCATGTTTAAAAAGAAGAATTTAAAGGGTTGGGCGAATGGTCTTCACCATAGGTTTGGTCCCTATAGGTGAAGGTTGATTCCCTAAGAATGATAGTCGGAAAGGGCTAGGAGAATGGTCTTTACTATAGGTTTGCTCCCTATAGGTGAGGATTTAATTCCCCTACTTGGCAGTTTTTAATGAAAAAAAAAGGAGTTGGAATTGATGAGGCAGGCTTGGTTCTGGTTTTGGTTGCCATGAATCCTTTTGTTGGTTACTAATGATATCTTGAAATAAAGAAGTGAATTTTAATGATAATAAGTCGAGATTAGACTATACATCCATGGAATTTAATGTTTAGAATTGTTCAAATTGATGGATTAATACTTTGAACTTAATTATGAAGTTTACCGTGTGCTTGAGTCTAGGAGAGAATAATGCCCAACATTCATGAATCTTAGATTTTTCGTATCTGAATCGTTTTTCAAAATGTCACTCGATTTCATAAGAATTGTCTCGTAATTCTCAACTTATTTTTCGCATACTTTGCTCGGGACTAGCAAGATGCTGGTTAGGGGTTGTGTTAAGGGTCAAATATTGCATATCAGACCCCAGTAATTGCCTGATTTTACGAATATGGTACTATTTAAATGGCCCATTTTAATCGTGTTTTCAATGCAGGATGTATTTAGGAGCTTAAATTGAAAATATGTATTACAAGAATGGTTTTAGCGCTCAAGATTCACCAAAGCAAGGGACGGATACCAGGGAACCAAGATTAGTGGATTTACACGCCAGAGATCCGAGAAAACTGAGAAACTGAAGCTCAAGTAGCCCGAAATTGGTCCAAAATGTTAGATCACAAGGTTCCCGCCATCCATTCGACTCAAAAATTCATACATGGCCTGGGGACCATAAATTAATAGTACACTTCGAATTTCAGCCTTCAGATCCCTCCAGAAGTGGCCCAACGCACAGATCAGCCCATTGAATCATTGAGTGGGGCCCGCCTGATATCTGGACACTTTTCGGTTTTGGATTCAACACTTTAAATGAGGTGATAAAACATATGGATGGAGTGGATCTCTCAGAAACCTCACCGTGGACCCCAACTGAGTCAGGGTGTGCATGGTGCACAAGTGCACCAGATATGCACGACAACTGTATTGCCTTCCAAATCAGGCTAGTCCCGTGACCAAGTCAAAAACAGCAACTGCCGTTTTGTTTTTCTGCGCAACAGTGGAGCGGAGCCCGTTTGCGGAAGTCAGTGGGCCACCATCATGGTCCACATGATCGATCCACACCGTCCATCATCTGAAGAATTCAAATTCGGCCCCACCAGAGTTGTCAGTGCACAAGGATGGGACCCATTGGTGTACATAATCTTCCAGTAAAGCAGGAGCTCCTACATTTTAACACAACAAGCAGCCTTTGTTTAAGAGGATGGTAGTCCACCATCACAGGTATTATGACTGATCTGAACCGTACACGGTGTTTGCAGGATGAATCTGATCACAAATGTCTGGGTACAACTCCTAAAGAGATACTGAAAGCAGATCTAATTCGGTTCCAAAATCCCTCCACAATCAGCAAAAATTCCAAACGCCGACTGACTTTTGCTGATAATGTGATCCACATTCAAAAATTTCTCTCAATCCAGACATTCCAAATCAAGAAAGAGGGAGATCCGGTTGTCACCATGCTTTCCAAAAACGAGGAAATCTCTTCACCAAAGCATGCTCTGCGAAATCTCTTGCCGATTGCTGTTTTAGTGCCGCACAGGAATCTTGGACGCAGCAGATCGTTTGCTGAGTTATACCATCCCGTAGATCCGTGGGCCAGGACAATCAGATGACGATCTAAAACCGTTCAGACATTCAGCTGCTGGATGAGATGGGCCGGATTCAGCATTCTTGATCGGATTGATGCAATCCATCTCTCTTTCATCCATCCGGTTGGCTGCGCAAACAGAGGGCGCGGTTTGTTATTACACGAAAGGGCGTGCATAAGCAAGGTTGGTTCTTTGCAACCGACCTCTCCAGCCGACTCTTAGACCTATAAGAAAGAAGGAGAGAGAGCGAAGGAAGGCCAAGAACGTGAGAGAGACAGAAAGATAGAGAGTTATTTTTTTCTTTCTTTTTCTTTTTATTTTATTCTGTTTTGTTTAAGAGATCTAGCCAATCATGGTTGGCCGAACCTCTTAGCTAGGGCTAAGAGGTGAAGCTTGTAGCATGATGGGACCGATTCTACGGCTTTGATTCATGCATGTTATGAACTGATGATGATTCTAGTTTGATTTATAAGAATGCTTTTAGTTTTTTTAATGATTTGTTGTGACTAAAATTACAATAGATCTGCGACAGATCGGAGTATTCTTTTTCCCATATTTTGATTGTGAAATTAGGAAACCCTGTTGTTCACCATTGCCCCTTGGACATGGTTGGATGATGGAATCCTTCCTAACTTTCATACATCTTCTGATTGATTGTGGATTGATTTGAGTTCTGTTGTTTACCTTGTCTCATGGGCATGGATTTGTGATGGAATCGACTCTAATTCTCATATCTTTCATCTCACTGAAAACTAGATCAATGGAAGTTTAGATCGAGCTTTAGTGACATATCTTCCAACTGGATGAAGATGGGACTCGAGATCCAGTTGAGTTCGTGAATCAAGCGTAGATCTCCCTGATCTCTACAAGTGGATCCTTGGCACCCTAGTTTCCTACCTTTAAATTTCACTAGTTTTAGTTTCGTACTTTACCATTATTCACTCATATTTACTCGATTTAAATTTCATCTTATTCTAATTCTATTTCTAGTTAGTTTCAGATCACGTACAGGTTTCAGTCCCTGTGGATTCGACCTCAGTCTTACCGAGTTATTACTACATCACAACCCTATACTTGGGGAGTGAACAAGAATCGATGGTAGAATCGTTACTATAGAGAGGGCATGACATCAGAATGGAGGTGCTTCTCTCAATGCCCAGCCTCAATAGCTGATGTTGATTCGTCCAAATCCCCCTCAATTGCACCGCTCCCAACTCAGAAGGCCCCGTCAATTCCTCGGAGACCAGGCGCGCATTCGTTCTGTGGAGGCTGATCTTGAAGAAGTTGCCTGCCTCAGAAAGGATCTAGTGAACGCTGTAGTGGCCTCAGCGATCGATTTCGGGGTCTCCATATCGCATCTGATCGACTCTCATCGCCAGGTCTCTATGTCTCTTTGACGGATATTTCTAGATTTAGACCTAATCTATTCCTGCTCCATTTCAAATCGAGATAGGAGATGGAGGCTTTTTCAACAGATGTTGATCTCCACCGAACCATGAAGATATCAGAGGTAGTGCAGTGGGCCCCGAAGTCCACCCCTCTAAGCAAAGGAGTTTCGATTAGATTGTTCAGCTTCCCTGCCCACTCGTGGTACACGGGTGCTATAGAGAAGCTAGCAAATACATATGGAGAGGTTATGGAGATTGACAGGGCTACGACTTCAGGCTATTTTAAAGGATTCGCCAGAGTTCAGGTAAAGCTCAAGCCAGATTCAGTCCTCCAAGGCCTGAGAAATCTGAAGGTTAATGGTAAATCCTTCCTGGTTATCGGTTTTCTTGAAAATCTCTACATTGGCAGGAGTCTGCCTCTAGGCCCGTTGAGGCCGGAGTCCACTGGAGAATGGGTAGCCAAATCCTTTTTCAGCGAATCGAGACCACCTGTCTCCTGCCTACCTACTGTTCGACGAAATGCTTCTTTAACCGGAAATGGGATTCCTAACCCTCCTACTCATCGAGCTGTCCCAGAGTCCCCCGCCTACTCTAGCCGGAATCCATCCCCAGCCCTGATCCCTAGCCATGGCCCACCTCTCATTCATAACCCTCCCCCCCTAACCTAACTCGAGCACTAACACCCTAACAAACACAGTTTATGCAAACCTGGTCCTACCCAGTCTAGTCTACACATCTGCCCAAACCAACCAACCCAGGCCCACCCCTCCCAACACCCAGATGCTTAACTTGCATCTTCAGCCCACCCTGCATATCCCCAGCTCAAATTCACCTACTCCATTTATTCAGTCCACTGTGCAGATCCCCAAGCCTATCTCCCCTAGCATGCAGGTCCTCCCCTTGTAGCCGACGGGTGCTGTTTCTGTTTCAATGGCAGACATTAGGGAGCCCTTGGAGCAGTTAGGTGAAATAGAAAATTCAGCTCCAGCCTAGGGCCCAAAAAATCTTCCTAGTCCCCTGCCTGCTCGGGAGCTCTGCCCAATTTGTGAGGCAGATGGATAGTTACTAGAACTATCTCCTCATCCTAATTCTGCAGATCCGACTACAACGATTCTGATCCGACTACAACGATTCTGACTCCAAGTCCTATAGATAGATGCTTTATACTTTAGGCTCAATATCTCATCCGATCTTTGGGGATTCTGCTCAAACCTCGTACTAAATCAGTTGGAGAATCCCCCTCCCCCCTATGAGTTCTCTGATGGTAGGCCTCCATATAAATCAGAATACTCATCATCTTAGTCTTTAGGAAGAGGTTCTCAGGGTAGGCCACCTCATCCAATTCTTAGAGTCGTCAGAGGTTGATTTTCAAACTCGAATAACAGTGGTCCTCTCACCATATTTTGTTCAAGATTCCTAGGAATATGATCCAGCAGAAGACTCTCAAGGATAGGGAGAAGCTAATCTGTTCGCTGCTCCAGACATCCCTGACCAACATCAGCTATTTCAAGAAATGCAGATCCCTTCTAACATGCAGGAGTCTGAGTTCGAGCCTCTACCAGTCCTAAATTGCGGCACAACAGCTCGGAAAGGTGCTAAAGGTCGAAGATGAGAGAAAGCTGCAATGCTAGAAGTCCTCAAATCCAAGTGAGGATGGAGAATGGTATTGTAGGCTGAGAAAGTAGAAGAGGATCGGAGGGCTATGAATTCAGGTTGTGTGACTGATAGATAACGCCCTCATTTGGAACGCCTATGGGGTGGGAAACTTTCCTACTATCAGGTCCATTAAGAGGCTGATAAGGCAATTACACCCAGATCCATAGCTCAACTAGCAGACTGAGTGGAGATACCTCATTTCAACACTTGAGGTCTTGGTATCGATCCCTAACAGGGGTGGCTAACATGGAGTGTGTGTACTGGAATGGGTGTGTACTAACAAGCTAACCCAAAAAAAAAGTCTGATAAGGCATTTCAACCTGAGTCTAGTTACGATTCTCGAGCGTATGATAAGGAGGAGAGGAGAGTGGAAGTTGGTCTCAAGTTAGGCTTCCACTCGTCCCTGTCAAATGTTGAATCCGGGGGGAAAATCTAGGTGTTCTTTCGCAATGACCTTAACATTTCTTTGCCGCATTCCTCTAACCAGATGTTATCCATGAATTTATGTCTACGGAACATTAATGTCCTCATTGTCCACTTAGTTGTTTACGTACTTTGCAGCAAGGTCCTCAGGAGAACCCTTTGGAGCGACTTGGAAGCTCTCAGTAGAAGCATTCACGGCCCTTAGGCTGTAACGGGGATTTTGATGCAATTTTGGTAGAAAATGATAGAAGAGGTAGTCGAGACCTAGATATTTCCAGCCTGGCTGAATTCTCAGATGCGGTGCATGTTTCCAGCCTCCTGGATGCGGGATTTGTGGGAAACCCATACACCTGGAGCAATAACAGATTAGGGCAAGCGCAGGTTTGGGCGAGATTGGATAGAGTCTTCATAAATGCTGGTTGGGCTCTGCTTCCGTCTTTTCAAGTGGAGATCCTGCCTAGGATTAACTCGAACCACGCCCCTCTCATGCTCAAATGCCCAGCCCTGCCCCAATCCAAGTCAAAACCTTTCCAGTTTCTCCAAATGTGGACTCTTCATGAGTCCTTCTAGCATCTTATCAGCAAAGCGTGGAATGGTAAATGCTCAGACTAGCCTATGCAGAACGTCCAACTAAAGTTGAAGAAAATGAAATAATTGCTAAATATGTGGAACAAGGAAGTGTTCGGTAATGTGTTCCAGAATCTTTGGAAGGCTGAGGCGGATCTGGTGGAGATAGAAAGAAAGATGCAAGAGTAGCCTAGTGCAAACTGGTTGCAGGAAAACTCGTCAGCTAGGCAGCATCTAGTGTAACTTGAACTCATGGAAGAGTCCTTCTAGAAACAGAAAGTGAGAATTTCCTGGCTAAAAGCGAGTGACCGCAATACAAATTTTTTTCATAATTCAGCAAATGAGAAGGTTCATCGCGCCACTAACTCATAGATCAAAGATGAGGATGGAAATGTTTTATCCAACAAGGAGGATATTAAAAGGGCAACAGTCAAGTACTTTGAGGAGTTGTTTCGAGTTGAACCTTCTCGTCCAGCGGATAACCTACTCCAGGGCATTCCCCATCTCCTATCTCAGCATGACAATGACATCCTATCAGCCCTCCCATCAATGGATGAGGTGAGGGCCGCAACTTGTGCTATCCCCAAAGATGGGGTGCCAAGCTCAGATGGTTTCTCAGCTGGATTTTTTTCAGAGTGTTGGCAAATTGTGGGGACAGATATTCATGCAGCTACAGTAAGTTTCTTTGAAGGGGGTGGTCTTTCGAGAGCCTTCTCCTCTTCCCTCATCTGCTTCATCACAAAGTCCCAGTCAGCCTCAAATTTCAAAGACTTTCGTCCGATTAGCCTTTGTAACGTAATCTATAAAATTTTCTCAAAGATATTAGCCAACAGGCTTAGCTCCTTGCTCCCAAAACTCATTTCCCCAGAACAAGGCACTTTTGTTAAAGGCAGGGTGATCTCAGAAAATATAGTGATGGCTCATGAGGCGATGAGGGAACTAAATAGAAAGGAGCGTGGAGGCGACATGATTTTAAAACTTGATCTCGAAAAAGCATATGATCGAGTCAACTGGGATTTCCTCAAGCAAGTTTTAGCCAAGTTTGGTTTTAGTTCGAAAGGGATAAATCTGATGGAGACATGTTGGGGTTAACACCTAATTCTTTGTCCTCATCAATGGGGAGGCAGCAGGTTTCTTTAGGTCTTCGAGAGGGATCCGCCAAGGGGACCCGCTCTCTCTAGGCTTGTTTATTCTGGCGGCCGAAGTTTTTTCCAGAAACTTTAGAAACCTTGTATTCAGCGGAGCATGTCAGCCTTACAAGCTCCTCCAGGGAAGTCCTCTGATCTCCCACCTACTCTTTGCAGATGACATGTTATTATTTGTGAACGGCAACCAGAAATCACTTCTTTCAATTAAGAATTTCCTTTCAAACTTCTAAGAAGCGTCGAGTCAAAAGATCAATATGCAAAAGTGTTATTTCTTATGTGATAAAAATATGGCAGTCGGCAGAATCAAAGCCATTGAACGTTTATTGGGCTTCCCTAAAGCTCGTTCTAGCGTCCAGTACCTTGGAGCTCCCCTTGCTGGGGGAGAGTGAAGCAGGCCGATTTCCAGTTCATCATTGACAAAGTGGAGAGATGTATCAGCGGTTGGAATGGTAGATTTATCTCGCAGGCAGGCAGGGGTACACTCATCAGACATGTTCTTGGAAGCATTCCCATCCACATCTTAGTGGCCGCGCATGTCCCAGGCCTTATCATTTCGAAACTAGATTAGATGTTTGCTCAATTCTTCTGAGGTGCGTCTGAAGGAAAAGGTAAGCTTCATTGGATTTCTTAGAGGAGGGTCTCGTCCCCTATGGTGGAGGGCGGGCTAGGCATTCGTAACCTAAAAGAAGTTTCAGTGGCCCTGCGTATGAAGTTAGCCTGGGTAGTGAAATTTGGGGAATCTAGTGGCCCGTGGGCGTCGCTCAAGAGGGCCAGACGTCAGGCAGATCTTGTTAAATGAAGATCGTCTTTTCCATTCCAGTAACGCATCACTGCTGTGGAAGAAAATCAGCCAGGTTCTTCCGCTTCTGTCCGACTCTATCCAATGGGATGTTGGGGATGGCGACATCAATTTGTGGGAGTATAACTGGACAAGGATGGGCCCCCTGCGTCAATTGGCGGTTAGCCGTATCCCTAAAAATCTGAAATCCATGAAGATGAATGAGTTCATTGGCCCTGCGGGCCCTTTTCCTCCCTCGACCATTCTGAACCTGCTCCCTATAACAGTTTCAGATTGCATCTTTAAAGGAGGTTTTGCCACATCCGCTGAAAATCCTTCCTGTTTTTAGCCGCTGGATCCGTCTGGCAAGTTTACCATCTCCTCAGCTTGGAACCTCAATCGTCAGAGGATGCCATCCAAAAGGTGGTCCAGCTAGATTTGGAAGAAAGAGATATAGCCCGGGATCTCTCTATTTGTGTGGAAACTCTTACAAGGTGTTATTCCCATGGATGTTAGTGTTCAAACCAAAGGGGTTCTGCCGGCTTCATGTTGTAGTTGTTGTGAAGAATGCTCATCGGGCCATCTTAACTGCGAGTCCATTTCTCATCTCTTTCTTGAGGGGAATCAGGCCTCCTCAATCTGGCAGCATTTCAGCGCTATGTTTAGCATCCCATGCATTCTTCAGCAGTCCTTTGAGCAGAAATTCCTCCAATGGCGCTCCAGGTATAACTCCCCCCCTCCCCTTTGTGCGTAGCATTCTGAAAAGGCCAAGCTATATGTCCTAGAGGGGGGGTGAATAGGACTATGTCAAATTAAAAATTAATAAGGAAATTCAACCTAAAATAAGATAGCCTTATAAATAAATAAATGAAAGACTATACTTTAAATAAATCAAAGAACAAAAATGTAAAGCAATCTTAAATAAAGAGCTTGATACTAATGTTATTCTAAGGATAACCTTTGCACCATAAAAACCAAGGGTTTATGGCAGGACAACCTTATTAGAACAAATTGAATGTCAAAACTCGAACAGAAAGGAAATGGCAAGAAATAAATTCTAAACTATTACAACATTCCCCACTTTGCTTGAAATGTAAATATTACAACATTCACATCCACATATACATTCTACAAATCTGAATGATTACAGATATAGAAATTAAAAGAATATTCAAATCACAAAACACATCGATATATAGTGGTTCGCCTGTGTATTCACCAACTGTTAAACAACAGCCACATAGCTTGCTACTCCACTCCTAATATCCTCACACAGGGGATATTAGCATTAACTATTAAAATAGGTTTCACAGGTTCACTTAAAACCTTCACAATTGTGTCTTTTTAACTTGGGCTTACATAATCTAAAAACCCACACTTTCTAAGTTTTCTGGCTCTCCTCAGATAACCAACACAATGAGGTTTTTCTGGCGAATCTCAAACAAAATCAAAATAATGGAATTTATAATAAATGTAAAATACCTAGATTTCTCCTTTTGTAGCAGCCCAGTAGAACCAATCAGAGTAGAAGTTCAAATCAACGTTCAATGTCCAATACTCACTTAAGAAATGGTTATAGGTTCTAATTGATTTTAAATTAAACCAAATTGGGCGTAGCTCTATTTGATTTTGATTCCAAGAAGAAGGATTACAACAATTCCTCCTTTTCAAATGAGATTGGAATATAGAAATAAAATCAAATATAAATAAGCAAACAAAAGAAAATATTAAATAAGCACAGAAAGGCTTAAAATGAACACTAACTTATCTCATAGTGGGGGCTTGAATTTTCTCAATTTAATCAATGAAATACTATGAAATTCATACTCAATTTATAGTTGCAAAGATCGCGTCTACGACTGGTCGTGTGGCCACCATGACTGGTTGTAGGATAAACTGCATTTAAAAATTTTAAGCGCGATTTAAAAAAACCGTTTCACAACTAGTCGAAGGTAGTCTACGACCGATCGAGTGCACTCTACGACCGGTCGTGAACCACCCATGACTGGTCATGAGACACAAAGAATAGTCGCTGGAGTTTGAGTCGAAGAACTAAGATTTGTCGAAGGATGAGTCGTGACTATTCCTACAACTGGTCGAACAGTCTCCACGACTGGTCATAGAATAACCAAAAAATTTCAAAAATCTTCAATAACTTAGGATTGGTCGTGGAATTTCTTGGACTAGTCGAACTAGGTCTAGGACTAGTCGAACAAGGTCCAGGACTAGTTTTAGAACAGACCAAATTCATGTAAAAAAAATCATCTTGAATTATGTATGCAAAATGATCCACCCTAAGGTGCAACTAAGGTCTATCATACCTGGGACATGAAGTATGAACATTGAACTTCATTCTTTCAGATGATGGTTAACCTTTGAACCTTACGAAGCTTGAGAACTCTACTTGATGTAGCTTGAACTTGAGATCTTCGAAAGCTTGATATTAAACTTCATCAATACACTTTGAGTCTTGAAATGTACTCTTCTTATCGATGTAACTCTGAACCTTGATGCTTACAAAAGAGGACAAAGTACATAACCTTGCATTTCTTGAAGCAGAGCACTGTATATGTCTTGACCCATTGTGATTCAGTGTCTTGATCAAATATATATCAACATATAAACACAAGACACAGATAGAGGTTTTGACACAACAAAATTTGACAACCAAAGGAGCATAAGACAACAGCACTTACACATTCTCCCTATGTTGATTGTGTGGGAGATTTGGAATGCCAGAAACTCGGTGAGGTTTGACGGTATCCCGATGAAGTCAGCCAACATCATTGCTTGTATTATAAGTAACGTCCCCAGCCAGACCGTCAGCCAACATTTGTGGGGCCCTCTGATCTCTTACAGTCATAGGATGGCTGGGGGCCCACGAGGGCTGCCAAATGCTCCCAGTGTTTGGATATCATTAAATGGGTGAAGCCGGCTTTAGGCTGGGTAAAGCTAAACGTTTCGGTTCAGTGAGAGGGAACCCAGGCCTGTCCGATGGCAGAGGTGTGTGCAGGAGTGACAATGGGAACCTCCTCTTTGCCTTCTCAACCGAGTATGGAGTGGGGTCCAACAATGAAGCGGAACTCTGGGCAATTCATGACAGCCTAGCCCTCTACCAGGAGAGGGGGCTGGCCAAGATTGAGGTGGAATCAGACTCCAAAGTTATTGTTGATCTTCTAGTGGGGAAATCGAATGTAGCCTGGCACTGGAAGTTGTGGGTCTCTAGGATCTGGAGGATGTCTAGTATTACCTCTGTTTCCTTTAATCTCATCAAGCGAGAAGGAAACGGCCCGGGTGACGGGATTGCCCATCAAGGAAGTAGCTATCAATCCTTCTCAATCGTTTCTTAGGTTAAGGACCTCCCTTTGGAGGTGAGAGGCAGGGTCTTCATAGACAAAATTGGCTTGGGTAGCATTAGATCAGGTTAGCCAGTTTGCAGGGCAGATTGGATATTGTGTGGATATGTAGTTTTTATGTACATTGGAGGGGACAACCCGTCTGTATTTTCATGTAAAAATTGGTGGAGTCACACGATAGGGGGGTCCAAAGCTGTTCGAACCCTTGCGAAAGCCTATAATTTTTCTTTTTGAGCAATGAAAATCGAGTGGCATGCATCCACTTTCTCCCAAAAAAAAAAAACTATCGTCACACATATCACCAATTTGGATCGTCCATTTAGGTCCATCCCACTTTTCTTTTGTATAGGAAGGCCCTAAACATTTGTAACTGATAGCATAGCAGGCTATCAGTTATGCTTTTGCAGACTTCTTTTGGGGGTGGTATGAAGGCAAGAAGAACCTCCATTAGATCAGTTGGAAGAAAATCTCATCCCCAATTAAAGAGGTAGGGCTGGGAATTAGAGCCTTAAAGGATGTTGTGGCAGCCCTGAGACTAAAAAGGGCTTGGTCCATCTTCTTCGGCCATGAGAGCAGCCTCTGGGGGTCCTTCATGCACTCCAAGTATGGGATCAATGAGGTCCGTGGTGCCTCCATTCAGCAGCTGTCAGATTCCCCCTCATGGAAGAAGGTGGTCAAGCTTCACGACCTCCTAGTCGCTAACTCTCGATTGCTTTTGGGGGATGGAAACAATAATTTTTGGGAGGATAACTGGATGGGGTTGGGCCCCTTGAAGACGCGGATTCCAGGTAATATCCCTCCTCTTTACCGTAACCTGAAGATCAACGACATTATAGGGCCAGAGGGTTAAAAGCTTCGTTGTCAGCCACTCTTCCAGACTCAGTGCGGCTCCATGTTATTGCGGAAGGTCTGGCGCTTAACCAGGGTAATGATAGGGTTGTTTGGGCCAGAGAGAAGTCGGGGAAATTTTCCATTAAATCAGCATGGCAGCTCATCCGTGCCCAAGGCCAGAATCGTTTGTGGGCCAAGTGGACGTGGCACCCCCACCTTCCTACAAAAATTGCTATTTTTGTTTGGAAAATTATTAACAATACCATCCCAGTTGACTCCAATGTGAAGTTTAAGGGGGTCCACATGGCCTCCTCCTACGTTTTCTGTAAGCCGCCCAGCCTTAGGGAGGAATCCCTTGATCATCTTTTTGCTGAAGGGGAGCTTGCTTCAGTTATTTGGAGCCACTTCTCCTCCATTCTCTCAATTTCATTCCTCCCTAACCAATCCACCGTGGGAAGAGCTTCTCAATGGTGGGCATGGCCAACGTCTATTCTCCTTTGGGCGTCCTTAGAGGGCTGTTCCCATCCCTAATTCTCTGGGAGATGTGGAAGTCTAGGAACTCTCAATGCTTTGATGGTGTCAGGTCCAGTGCCCAGCAGGCCATTTTCCAAGTCTGAGCTTGGTTAATTCTCCTCTCTAAAGCGTTTCCCCTCCCAGCGTGTAAAAATCAGGTGGATAGAGATGACCTGTTGGATCTCCATCTCCCTAGGAACCCAGCCATTCCCATTCCTAGTCTTTGGTGAAGTGGTCTAGGCCAAATCAGGGGAGTGTGAAGCTGAATTTGGACTGGTCTTCTAGAGGCAAATCCAAGCCCATCTGGCGGTGGAGGGGTTTGTCGTGGTGATAAAGGCGAGTTCATATTCACTTTCTCTAAAGCTTATGGTCTGGAATCCAGCTTTCTTGCTGAAGTTAAAGCCATCATCGATGGGTTTTTGATTTGTTCAGGTAAAGGGCTCATCTTAGTTGAGGTGGAAAGTGATTCGCGTACAGTTGTTGATATGCTTAGTAGCCCAGATGATGACCCCTGGAGCATTTATTATTGGAAAAGCCAATTTCTCTCGCTTCGGTCCACAGGTTGCATTTCCATCAAGCATTGCCCGAGAGAGGCAAATAAGGTAGCCGACAACCTAGCCCATTGGGCTAGTTCCAACCAGCTCTCCAGATTATTTGATGCAGTTTCTGGCCTTCCCTTTCTCTCCTGAGGGGAGCTGGTTCTAGACAGGACCGGTTTAGGTTCGGTGCACCTTTCTTAGGAAATTTGTCAGTTCTTTTGTTTTCCTTTCCTTACGATAGCACCCCCCCCCCCCCCCCCCAGCTTTAGGGCCCTCCCGAATGTGTATAGCTTGAGGTAATAAGATAGGTGGGATCTGAACCTTTTTTGTTGGGTCCCGCCTGAATGGCTGTACATTCTCATGATTAATGAAATTTTAGTGGCAAGTGTCCATAGTACTTTAAAAAATAATAATAATAAATAAATAAATAAAAAACTATCGGTTATGGGTCCACTAGATTAACGATGCATCTTAACCCACGTGAAAGGAGCCATTAATCAGCACTTCGAGCAATCTATTTGTTAAGACATAACATGGATCGATTATGGTTCCAAATATTCACATTTATCAGGTAATCCTTACCATTCGTTGATGGCTTAAAAAACAGACGAGTATTAAAGGAATACCATCTTGCACATGGATTAGTTCATCCGATGGTGTGACTTTTACTGATAGCCCATGATATGTGTGCTAGAACTAGTGGACGGCTCAGATTGATTGATTAAACTAACTATATGTCTTTATGCAAGTAGGAGCACTGTATCTTAGCATTTGATATGACTAGATCATGAAATCGGAGTAATCTCTCTCACACATCACATTCACATGCCTGAACGTGCAGGTTAGTGGTTGAGATATAAACTAGGGATTTTAACTGTACTAGCCTCGTTGTATGGTCAAATTCTCATTCAACCTTTCAAATATTCGAGGGTGGCTTTGTGCGGAAGAAGTTACGTGTTATTTCAATCCGGATGGAAACATTTTTAAGCATAGGCAACCCATGGGGCCCACAGTGATGTATATGTATAATCCATGCCACCCATCCTTTTTGTCGTGTCATTTTAGGGCTAAGGCCCAAATATCAACCTGATCCAGAGCTCATGTGGGCCACATAATAGAAAATAATGGTGACAATTGTACCCACTTTTGAGACTTTCCAGGCAGACTGTGATGTTTCTTAAAAGTGAACATTGCCCAAGACAGGAGTTTTTTAGCCCGCGGCGAGCTGGCCGACAAGGTGGATGGAACGGATCACCCTATCGTGGGCCTTAGACTATGGTACCAATGGTTACCCTTTCATTTGGTTGTAAAGGAAGTAAACACGTCACAACCACTTCCCATGTAACTTTTTGCCATGTCATTTTAGGGCTAGAGCCCAAATATTAGCCTAATCAAGAGCTCGTATGGGCCACATAATAGAAAATAATGGTGACAATGACACTCACCGTTGAAACTTTTTAGGCTCAGTGTGATGTTTGTTAGAAGTGGACATTGCCTAAGTTAGGACTTTTTGGGTCCGCGGTGAGCTGGCCAACAAGGTGGATGGAACAGATCACCCATTGTGGGTCTTAGGCTATGGTACCAATGACTATCCTTTCATTTGGTAGTAAAGGAAGTGAACATACGACAACCACAACCCATATAACATTAACACCCATATGGTCCCGCATTGATGCGTGTGTATAATCCACGCTACCCATCGTTTTTGTCGTGTCATTTTAGGGCTAGAGTTCAAATATCAGCCTGATCTAGAGCTCGTGTGGGCCACATAATAGAAAATAATGGTGAGAGTGTTACCCACTGTTGAAACTTTCTAAGCTTAGTGTGATGTTTGTTAGAAGTGGATACTGCCCAAGTCAGGACTTTTTGGGCCCACAGCAAGCAGGCCGACAAGGTGGATGGAACGGATCATCCCATTGTGGGCCTTAAGGTATAGTACCAATGACTATCCTTTCCTTTGGTAGTAAAGGAATGGAACATTTAACAACCATGACCCATATAACATAACAACTACAAACCATGACCACCACAAACTATGATAACCACAACCCATATAACATGACTACCTTGACCCTTACCACATTACAACCTCGACCCTTGTCACATTATAACTACCACCTATGTAACATGACAACCACGACCGCAACTCTTACTACATTACAATCATAGGCTTAATCTGTATTCTTTGATCCATTTTTTTGTAGTGTAGTCAATGAACAAGTGACAATCTCACACGTTTGGCAAATTAGTTTAACCATCCACATCGAATGATCACCCTCACAGCCGTGCTATAATATAATGGATATAATGTGTTTCGGTTCTAACGTGTCTCCCATATAAATCTCCTGAGAAAATAGAGGGAATCTGTGAATCTTAGCGACGGAGCAGAACCGTGTACAACACCTGTTTTACGCTGCTCGAAAAGCATCTAAACTTTTTCGGCCCGCCATCTTGTATATATGAAATTAAATCCTTTCATCAGGTAGTAAGCATCATATTAACCTTTAATATTGAAAAAAATAATGGGATAAAATCTCAAATGAGCCACGCAAAAGTGAAAAACTTAAAATTGCGTCTATAACCTCTAAGTTCACAGGTTATGGACCAAGTAGTTTTGGACCAGGAATATTTTATATATTACCTTCATCCCGGTGAGTCACACCTGATGAACGGGTTTGATGAAATATGAAAACTGAGATGCTCCAGACATAAACCTATGGTTGGTGTACCATCTTCATTGTTCCCTGTGGTATGGCCCTCCCGAAATATTATTATAGATGAAATTCTAGAATTGTGGTTAACACCTGATGGATGGAGTGGATTTTGTATTTGAAATATGTGGACCCAGAACAGCTACGGTGTGTGAAACAGAGTGATGTAGACGGCTTCATTCCATGGATAACACGACCACGTGTTAGTCCTCTAAAGTACCGCATACGTTTTTCTTGGGGACGCGGATTGCGTCCTACCCCCGCCCAACGGTTTCTAAGGTAATCCAAAACTTTTGTGGCCTAGCGAATATTTCAACGGTGATGTTTAATCCTCATCATTTCCTACTGTGTGGCCTTTGAGTTTTGGATTTGCCTAATTTTTAAGCTCATGTCCTAAAATATTATGAAAAGATAGATGAATATAGTGAAATTCTGACTAACATCACGGTGACCCCACCTATCTTCCGACTGCAATCCCACACGGTTCCAAAGCTAGCTTGGGCAAACCCGAACTGTTCATCCGGTATAGGAGATGGTGATGTGTTGGGTACATATCGGAATGCATGTGTTTATATCTACTTGAGGGGCTCATTTTAGGGCATGAACTAAAATTAACATTTAATACAATCGCTACATAGACCATATCATCATAAATAGTAGAGATTGATGGGGATTTTCTCCTCATTGTTGGAATCGATGAAATCGAACAGATTTCGATATCATCGATAATTGCAGGATTTTTCAGCGCTGGTCGCTGGACAGTTTTTTTGTCCTGTCAATATCATCGAGAGATTTTCAGGTGATATCGAGGCTATCATCAAGAGTGGCTCGATGACATCGATAATTGTTAGAATTTTCACCCCTCGTTGCAGGACAGTTTTTGGTCATGTTCCGATATCATCGAGAGACCTTCAAATGATATCGAGGCTGTCATCGAGAGTGGCTTGATGACATCAATAAGTTCCGCAGATGCGATTGCGAAAATGCAGATTTTGTGGATTTTGTTTCCTATTTAGATCCTACCTCTTTCTATTCTTATATAAAGGGGTGTATCCGGGATTGGCTGTATTCCAGGGCAATTCCAAGGTATTCTAGGGTTTCCTAAAGCTTTGCTTAGGGTTATCAAAGGTGAGAGAGAAAGAGAGAGAGAGAGAGAGAGAGAGAGAGAGAGGAAGCTTGTGGAAGGGAAGCTATGCTCGTAGAGGTAATCTACCATATCTCAACGCTTCCAAGTCCTCGTAATCGTTAAGATCTCTCCATTTTTTTTGTTTCTCTTATTGTTTATCCACTCCTGCATGAGTGAAGAAGGTTTGATCCAAGCGGTGTGTGTTTGTGACCGGTTGTAACGTTCTGCTTTATAGTGGATTGTTGATCTGGATGAGGTCTCGTGGTTTTTACCTCTTTGTGGGTTTCCATGTAAAAATCCCTGGTATGATGTGGTTTATGTTTTAATTTAGTTCATTAAATTATTATTCCATAATTCTGGTTTGTTTCGGGAGGCTAGATCCTAAGGTTTTGTGCAAGGCCCCCAACAAAGTGATATCAGAGCTAAGTTCATTGAACAGGTAGGATTGGTTTTTAAATTATGGAAAGTGGCTCATCAAGGATGATCAGCCTCAATGGTTCTAACTGGACCATATGAAAGGCTAAGATGGAGGACTTTCTTTATTGCAAGGACCTATATTCTCCAATTTTATGCATATCAGCAAAATCTAAGGATATGACTGATGATGATTGGAAGAAGATGGACCGAAAGGCGGTGGGGTTTATTAGACAATTGTTGAATGATTCTATGTTCCACCATGTGTCTACAGAAACCTCAACCGCTAGCCTATGGCTGAAATTACAAGGATTGTATGAGAGGAAGACAGCCGATAATTAAAAGATTTTTTTGATAAGGAGACTTGTGAATTTCAAGTTCAAAGATAGTGGTTCTGTGGCCAAGCACATGAATGAAGTCAGTAATATAATGAACCAACTCTCTTTTATGAAGATGGTTCTAGATGATGAATTGCAGGCTTTACTATTGCTTAGTTCATTGCTAGACAGTTAGGAGACATTGGCGGTGTTTCTAAGTAACTCCGCATCAGACAGAAAGATCATATCCATGGAACAGGTAACCAGTTGTCTCTTCAATGAGGAGACAATGAGGAAGTCTCAGGGGTCTACTCAGCAAGAGGCCCTTGTAACACAAGAATGAGGGAGAGGAAAAAACAGGAAGGGCTGGAAGGCCCGAGATAAATCAAGAGGTAAGTCGAGTAATAGAAAGGATGTTGATTGCTGGAATTGTGGTAAGAAGGGCCACTACAAACATGAACGTCATGATAAGAAGAACAACAAGAAAGGAAAAGGGAAGGAAGATGAATCAGATTCCACTGCGGTCACTTCAGATGGCGACGTTGTAGTTATTCTTTCAGCAGATCACGATATATGTCTCACGGCTACGAGTCAGGACACCAACTGGGTGATAGACTCGGGAGCTTCTTTTCACGCGACTCTACATAGGGACTTCTTCACAAGCTATAAGTCAGGTGGCTATGGGACTGTGAAGATGGAAATTTCTAGCGTATCGAAGATCGTAGGGGTTAGTGATATTTGTGTGAAGACCGATGTGGGCTGCACATTGGTTCCCAGGGATGTGAGGCATATCCCAGACCTTCGCCTCAACTTGATATCGACGGGAGGGTTGGATGATGATAGCTATGAAAGCCAGTTTGATAGTGGGCGCTGGAAGCTCATCAAGGGTTCGTTGATCACAGTTAGAGGAAAGAAGTGTTGCACCCTTTACAAGGCAAGTATCAGTCTGTGTAAGGGTGGGTTGAACGCATAGGAAGATTCAGCTATTGACATGTGGCACAGGCGTCTAGGCCACATGAGTGAGAAAGGGCTTCAGCTACTAGCGAGGAAGCAGCTCCTTCCAGACATGACAGGTACACCTTTCAAAACCTGCCTTGATTGTTTATCAGGGAAACAACATAGAGTTTCATTTGTTAAATCTGCTTCTCATGTTAATAAAGTGCATGCATTAGATTTGGTTTATTCTGATGTTTGTGGTCCTATGAGGACAAAAACCTTAGGTGGGGCATTGTATTTTGTCACCTTTATAGATGATGCATCTAGGAGGGTTTGGGTTTATGCTTTGAAATTCAAGGACGAGGTCTTTGGTGTGTTTAAGTTGTTTCATACTATGGTCGAGAGAGAGACAGGTAGATCATTAAAGTGCATCCGCACTGACAATGGTGGTGAATACATTGGTGACTTTCATGAGTATTGTAAGTCCCTGGGTATACGGCATGAATAGACGGTTCCCAAGATCCCCCAGCTAATGGTGTAGCTGAGCGAATGAATCATACCATTGTTGAGAGAATCAGATGCATGTTATCCCATGCGAAGTTGCCCAAGACATTCTAGGGAGAAGCAATGCACATGGCGGTGTATTTGATAAATAGGTCTCCATCAGCCCTGTTAAATGGAGAAGTGCCTGAGAAGGTATGGACTGGACAGGATCTATCGTACAGTCATCTCGGGATATTTGGATGCAGGGCATCCGTTCACGTACCAAAGGACGAGAGGTCCAAGCTTGATATGAAGATCAAGCATTGTGTGTTCTTAGGGTACGGTGATGAAAAATTCGGTTACAGATTATGGGATTCGACCAAGAGAAAGCTCGTCAGGAGCAGAGATGTGGTTTTCTTTGAAGATCAGTGTATAGAAGACATTGGTAAGCCAGAGAAGAACTAGCCTAGTTCAGGTGAGCTAGAGGACATAGATCTGGTTACTCCTCCCATGGTGCCTGATGATGAGAGAGTACAATAAGGTGCAGAGGACAAGGGAGTTCCTTCAGAAGATGGACCAGGGGAGCAGCCCCCACTTGATCCACCTGTTAAGCTACAAGTGAGGAGGTCATCTAGGGACAAACAACCGTCCAA
The DNA here is from genome assembly GCA_030180095.1 of Magnolia changhungtana. Lineage (NCBI taxonomy): Eukaryota > Viridiplantae > Streptophyta > Magnoliopsida > Magnoliales > Magnoliaceae > Magnolia > Magnolia changhungtana. The sequence goes on along the minus strand of JASAUF010000396.1, from coordinate 10,564,832 downwards.
AAGGTACTCGCCGCATGTAGTACACTATACTCACTGATGGGGGAGAGTCAGAAGATTATTCTGAGGCCCTAACCGACGAGTATAAGGAGGAGTGGTTGAAAGTTATGCAAGAGGAGATGCAATCCTTACATAAGAACCACACCTATGACATGGTGAAACTGCCTAAGGGCAAGAAAGCGTTGAGCAATAAGAAGGTATTCAGAAAGAAGATTGAGAAGAAGAATTCACAGACGAGGTTCAAGGCCAGACTTGTGATGATTAAAGGGTTCGGTCAGAGGAAAGGTATAGACTTTGAGGAGATATTCTCACCGGTGTTGAAGATAACATCCATACAGGTGTTGCTTGGGTTGGCGACTAGCATGGATCTGGAGATAGAGCAGTTAGATGTTAAAACTGTCTTTTTCAATGGTGACCTGGAAGAAGAGATCTACATGCACCAACCAGAGGGGTTCGAAGTCAATGGCAAGGAGCATATAATGTGTAGGCTGAGGAAGAGCTTGTATGGGCTGAAACAAGCTCCACGGCAATGGTACAAGAAGTTTGACTCGTTCATGTTATAGCATGAGTATGGCAGAATGGAGTCGGACTACTGTGTGTTCACGCGCAAGTTCACAGATGGTGATTTCTTAGTTCTGCTCTTATACGTGATCACATGCTCATCATGGGAAAAGACATCAAGAAGATCGACATGCTGAAATAGGAGTTGGACAAGTCTTTTGCAATGAAAGACTTGGGCCCAACTAAACAGATCCTAGGAATGGAAATAACCCGTAACAGAAGCAGCAGGAAGCTTTTACTATCACAAGAGCGGTATATTGAGAAAGTCCTAGAGCAGTTCAATATGAATGCAGTGAAGCCGGTCAGTACTCCACTGGATGGTCACTTCAGATTGAGTGACAGGTAGTGTCCCAAGACAAAGGCAGATGTGGAAGAGATGTAGAAGATACCCTACGCATCAGCTGTAAGAAGTTTGATATATGCTATGGTGTGTACACGCCCAGACATAGCATATGTGGTTGGTGTTGTCAGCCGATATCTTGTCAATCCTGGCAAAGAGCATTGGGCAGTGGTGAAATGGAAACTGTGGTATCTAAGAGGCTCATCCAGGTTGAGCCTATGTTATGGTGACGGTAAACCTGCGTTAAAGGGCTACACAGATGCAAATATGGCAGGTGACATAGACTCCAGGAAGTCTACATTGGGGTTCATGTTCATGTTTACAGGGGGAGCGGTTTCTAGGTAGAGCAAACTATAGAAGGTCGTAGCATTGTCGACGACAGAGGCCGAGTACATTGCAATCACAAAGGCATGTAAAGAGATGTTTTGGATGAAGAGGTTCCTATAAGAACTTAGCCTGAAGCAGGAGTAGCACGTGGTCTATTGCGATAGTCAAAGTGCTATACACTTGAGCAAGAATCTAAGTCAGCACTCCAAGTCGAAGTACATAGAGATTCGGTATCACTGGATCAAGGATAGTTTGGAACAGAAGGTATTACAGCTTGAGAAGGTCCACACGGACGATAATGGGTCAGACATGATGACCAAGGCTTTACTCAAGGATAAGTTTGAGGTTTGTAGAAACCTGGCTGGCTTGAAGAAGGTGGATTCCTCCTGAGTCCAAAAGGGGGAGATTTGATGGGGATTTTCTCCTTATTGTTGAGATCGATGAAATCGAACAGGTTTTAATCTCATCGATAATTGCAGGATTTTTCAGCGCTGGTCGCTGGACAGTTTTTTTATCCTGTCGATATCATTGAGAGACTTTCAGATGACATCGAGGCTGTCATCGAGAGTGGCTCGATGACATCGATAATTGTTGGAATTTTTACCCCTCATTATTGGACAGTTTTTAGTCCTGTTCTGATATCATCGAGCGACCTTCAGATGATATCGATGCTGTCATCGAGAGTGGCTCGATGACATCGATAAGTTCCGCAGATGCGATTGGGGAAACGCAGATTTTATGGATTTTGTTTCCTATTTGGATCCTACCTCTTTCTATTATTATATAAAGGGATGTATCCGGGATTTGGTGTATTCCAGGGCAATTTCAGGGTATTCTAGGGTTTCCTAAAGCTTTGCTTAGGGTTATCAACAGTTAGAGAGAGAGTAAGAGAGAGAGGAAGCTTGTGGAAGGGAGGTTATGCTCGTAGAGGTGATCTACCATATCTAAGCGCTTCCACATCCTCGTAATCGGTGAGATCTCTCCATTTTCTTTGTTTCTCTTATTGTTTATCTACTCCTATATGAGTGAAGAAGGTTTGATCCAAGCGGTGTGTGCTTGTGATCGGTTGTAACATTCTGCTTTATAGTGGATTGTTGATTTGGACGAGGTCCCATGGTTGTTACCTCTTTAAGGGTTTTCCACATAAAAATCTCTGGTGTGGTGTGTTTATGTTTTAATTTAGTTCATTACATTATTATTCCATAATTCTGATCTGTTTCGGGAGGCTAGATCCTAAGGTTTTCTGCAAGGCCCCCAACAGAGATAATGACATCTACCGTCTACAGTTGAAACTTCCTAGGACTCATCATAATATTTATTTTACATCTAACTGCTTGATAATGTCTCACATATCTTGACAGAGGAAAAAGACATACATTAGCTCTGTTTAAAACCTTTGCCTGCCTCAGAACCTTTCAATGGACATGTCAATTACCCAGAAGCTTTCATATCAACATGATCTTGAAAAAATGGATGTACGACATGGATACAAAAATCACACTTGGCCTCAAAGTGACCAACGCATCACTACGCCGCGGGATGGTGGCGGGAACACCGCCTGATCTGCATCCTTTTACTCAGTATTGACTCTTGAAAAGCACGCATTTTGGTCCAACTAGTTGGACACTGTCTTTTGGTATAACTAGCTGGGCATTTAACCAGAAAATTTCTCTTAAATGCAATATTATACACACCTAATTCACATTAATTAACGCTAATTAATGTTAAGAGAGAGGGTGTTTGCTTCACGTTAGCTTTTCAAGAGGTCTTTTGAAAATGATCCCTGCTTGGGTGGCCCCACCGTGGTGTAATGTAAAATTCACATTGACCATTAAGGTGTGTCACCCCATGTTAAATCTAGGAATCGCAAAATCAACTCTATCTATGGTTCAAGTGGACCGCATAATTAGAAATAGTATGTAAAAATAAGATCACCTTCCAAAATGATTCCTTTGATGAGGTACAGTACTTGAATCAAGTATGACCCTGATTTTTTAGTTTTATGCCTAACCTTTGGTGTGGCATCTGGTGATGATTGGAGTGGATTTCACTTACTCATAATTGTAGGTATGGTAAAAATCAAAGGTAGAAGTTTCTCCCCTCTACCGTTCTATTGGTATAGCCTACCTGGATCAAAAGTCAATATGATATTTTGTCAGGAGACCTAGAATGAGACGACACATCCGACACGGTCGTCGTAGTGGATCTGATATGCACGTCATGACATCACGATGTGCCAGTGAAAATAAGGATAGGCGTTCCTCTTCTGTCGTTGATGTACGTTCTTCAGCTCTGTTACAGGGAGAAAAGGGCCATATTAGAAAAATTTTCTCTTAAATACAATACACACTTAGTTTGCATTAATTAATGCTAATTAATGTTAAGAGAGAGGGCGTTTGCTTTCCTTTAGCTTTTCAAGAGGTCTTTTGAAAATGATCCCCGCTTGGTGAGCCCCAGTGTTGCGTTAATGTAAAATCCACAGTAACCATTATATTTTTCACCCCATGTTAGACCTACGAACCGCAAATCAACTCCATCCATGGTTCAAGTGGACCGCACAAATGTCAAAATAATAGACTGTGGGTCCTATAAAAATCTATGGTAGACATCTCTCCCTCTACTGTTCTATTGGTGTACGTGGCCTACTAGGATCAAAAGTCAGTCTTGTTTTTTGTGTTATTTTTAAAAATGATATGAAAAAATGGATAGACAGTGTGGATAAAACATATACATTAAGATATGCCCCACAAAGCCCAAACTATCCGTCTCTAGCTCCATTCTCGTTAAAGCTGATTGGCTGGAGTACGTATGGTGCGAAGCCGTGGGCTGCGGCTCCTCTTTTTTTCTTTTTCTTTTTTCTTTTACTACACACGCACACACACCACCACACACTCACGCCTTAGTGGGATTTCACCACCTATGGGTACTCGAACCCTCGTCCAGGTGTTAAAACTCCGGAGAGTCTACCACTGAAGTAAGAGCAACGACCCTGGGCTGCGGCTCCTTAGTTGTCAAAACGGTTCAAAGGATGTCAAAGTTACTTGGGCTCCAAATGATGTGCTTATTATATCCACACCGTTCCTCTATTTTGTGAGATCATTTTAGAGCATAATAACAAAAATTATTCATATCCAAATCTTATGTGGACCACACCAGAAATAGCAGTGGGACAATGATTCTCACCATTAAAACATTCGTAGGGTACCATAGCGTTTTTTTCGTATCCAAATTGTCCATAAGGTCACACAGAACCGGCATCGGACCGTTTGCACCCTAGAACCAAACTAGGACTGGACCGTAACTGCATCTCGATCGACAGTTATCTTGTGCCCATCATGTGTACATTTTCAATTTTCACGTAAATATCACATGGCTTAGGCTGTTTTTTTTTTTTTTTTTAATAAGGATTAATATGAAATTAGGGTCACTAGGTTAACTCATCCTAGTCGTTCATAACCTGGTCGATCGGCCCAAGTGATCTACTTCTAAATTTTCATAGGGATAGTCTTGGAGATGGTTGTATTCTTATTATTTTTTTTAAATAAAATAAAATAAAATAAAACTTTTCTCTTTTATATCTCACAAAATGGAGCCATTATTTACACTATGAGGTTAAAATGCGGGTGATCATTGGAGTAAATGAACCTAGCCAGATGATTTTTTATTTTTATTTTTTAAAAAAAGTAAAAATAAAAAATAAAAAAAATTGGACCGATTGGGTCAGGTTTTGGCTCAAAAACATGGTGATTATCAAGTGGTAGAGTCTAAGACCTCCCAAGTTTAACTCAGCCCGACTGCCAAACCAATCGCGTCTTGACCACATAAAATTAGACCTAACCCATAAGCAATCTAGAAGTGGCCCTTGAAAACTACTAAAATTAAAGTAATTAAGATAATTAAATAAATTCTAACAGCCTACATTAAATAAGGAATTGAAAACTAAACCCCAATTTACTTAGACTTGACAAAGACTCTTAAATCTAGATCATTTTGGTCTAACCATCTTGAGCCTAACCAAATTCTACTTTGACCCCAAATAAACTAAACTAATATACTATTGGATTAGGTATACGAAACAACTCTATTTTTATTGCTTGTAGGTACTAAAATATTATAGAGTAAGCTTTGTGGTTTATACCAGTTTAGCACCATGACCCAAAAAATGGAGTCTCTCCATCAAGAGGTGTTGGCAGGTAAAAATGCCACTAACCCATGATAAGGACCTTTCATAGTGTCTTAATCATTTTACTTGTAAGGCATTATAGGGTTTTTTAAATAATATAAATCGATTCAATATTTACTTGATGCATTAAAAAAATTGTATAGATCAAAGGGTGCATTTTACACCATTGAATTAAACGATGATTTCTTTTTTACACTCACCCACATCACATGGGCACTCGATCCCTTGATATCAATGTTGAAACAGAAGTTGTCTACCACTAAACTATGGAATCAAACCCAAGTAGCAGATGAAACTTGATGGGTGAAAAAAATCATTATTTGAATAATTTCAATGATCTAGATCTTGACTATACAACATCTTTAATTAACCTGATTAGCAATTGAGATTAATTGAATTTAATCTTCTTTCTTCTCAACTCGCTATAATTCTTTATATTATTCCAACATAGGAGGCAAAGCTTCAAAGATGTGTTAATCTGTGTCTCCGGAAGTTTTCATATTCAATTATTGCATTAAAAATTGGCAATGTGCAATCTATTAACAAGTCTAGTCAAATCTCCACCAAACATTGAGAGAAAGCTTTGGGACAAAGTAATCTTACTGGTAATTTAAATAGAGGGAATGTGTGGACAAGATCTTTAACAAGCATTTCAAAATTGTGAATTTTGAAACTCCTATTTAAAATGTGTTTTAAGATTCCCTCCCACTTTTATTGAACAGGGGGAGATAATTGATCATTGTGGCCAGCCAAGATAAATGTACATAATGATCATATTGATCAGATGCATGGCCCATTAGCTAATTTTCTGAACCTTTGGGTCAAATCGTCGAAGTATCAAACCACCCAAAATGCCATTTTTCCGGGATATTTTAATCTCCACTGTGGGGTGGATGGTTTGGATGGACGAGTAGAGACACATATTTGCCTTTGGCAGGAAATTCCTGTGCTGGGAAGTTAGATGGGCCACCATTATGTTGGTGAGAAATCCACATCATTTACTTGTTTTGCGAGCATATTTTAGAATACGCAACCAAAAATCAAGCGGATCCAATACTCAAGTGGGCCACACGAGAAGAAACACTAGATATTGAAAGACTACCGTCAAAACATTTATATAGCTACAAAAGTTTTATACCAGTTACGCTTTTGTATTTTCAGTTCATCTAACCTTATAAAAAATTTGGACGGCATATAAACATTAAGGTAAAGCCTAAGTAAGTTTCAACGGTAGACATTTCTTTCCTCAGTTTTCCCTCTTATACAGCCTCCTTTAGTTTTGGATCCATCTTATCCTTTGTCTAATGTCTTAAAAATACGAATGGACGGTTAAATTCTAAAAGAACGCACCTGTTAAAAAAAAGTACACGGATTCGCTTTTGCACGAAGTTAATGCCTAGGTGGGCCCACCGTGATATTTATTTAGGAGAAAGTTATCACTGAACGCCACTTTTTATCGCGTCTTTCGTGAACGTATGTACGGATAAAGCATTTGAGATGAAGATATCCCTATCCGTATGTGCAAGGTATTTTTGTTCTGAAATGCTCTGTCAGCATGTACAAGGCATAAGCTGAGAAGGTAAGTTTTAGACGCTTCATAAACGATGTTGGATAAAAGGTAGTGCCACGGTAATAATTTTTTCCTTAAAAAATATTACGGTGGGCTACCTAGGCATTAACTTCATGCAAAAGCTAATCCGCACCTTTTTCTAGAAACCCGCCCACCAACCATACACGTGGCATATCTGTATCACTGATTCCCACGTTTTATCGGTCATATCCCAAAAAGGTTAATTGATTGAATGACTCTTAACCTCCGGTTAGTCACCAATGCTGAATTTGGGGTACTGACTATTTTTCATTTTAGCCCCCTGTTTGGTGGCTACCAATCCAAATATTAAAATTAACCTATCATTCTAGTGTTCAGATTATTACCCATCTACGATTGGACCCACTATTTTAACGGTTTGGATTGAGTTATTTCAATCCCATTTCCACAGTGGTTGTGTGCATGTGTACGGATATTCGTACCCTACAATGTACTTGTGAAGGTTCATTGTCCTGTTCATAGGCAACTAGACTAGTATTTTAGATTTCAGTAGAGCTGGGTATGTCTGACCCGATCCGGTGGATCCGACCCGATCCAACCTGATCCGAACCAAACCGACGACCTGGATCGGTGTGAATCGAGTTGGGTCATTCAGATTTGAATGTTTTTCGGTTTAAGTTTGGATTATGGTCAATCCGGACCGATCCAATCCGAAACTCAAACCGAATGGATCCGATCCGATCTGACCCAATCCAGAGTGGATAAACCACATGCATTCACGGTGGGCTCCAATAGAGTTTACTCGGTACAATAAAAGAACCCACTAAGTTACGGAAGCGGATTTGCTGGTGTACCACACACCAGCTATATAGCTGCTGTAACCTATAGGTACGTGTCATGTAAAGACGAGTACCGATGCTCCTCGAGCTCTGAGTTGTACGAACGGTTCAAAGGTGATCAAAGTTATATGGGCCCCACAGTGATGTATTTATTATATCTACATCGTTTATATAATTTTGGAGATCATTATAGAGCATTATCTAAAAAATGAATAATATCCAAAGATCATCTAGACCACACCACAAATAGCAGCAGAGATAATGATTTTCACCGTTAAACAATTCGTGTGGTCCACTTGATAGTTAGATTTGTCTTATTTTTTGTCTCAAGCCTTAAGATAAGCTTACCAAATGGATGGACAGTTTAGATATAACACATACCCTATTATCAGACTCACAGAACTTACTAACGTCAATACAACAATGCACTATGCACTTTCGTGCACAGCAAGTCACTGTACTTTTGTGCACAACACGTCAACATTACACAGCTGTGTAGATACGTGTATTGCAAAGGCGAGCAAAGATGCACCTCAAGTTCCAAGTTGTACGAACAGCTCAAATGAGATTAAAATTACATGGGCCCCACAATGATGTATTTATTATATCCATACCGTTTAACCATTTTTCATGATCATTTTAGAGCATTTGAAAAATAATAATAATAATTGAATCATATCTAAAGTTCAAATGGACCACACCGAAAATAGCGGCGAGGATAATGATTTTCACTGTTAAATAATTCGATTTGAATCGTACCCACCCCAATCTAAATCAATTTCCTTGACCGAGTTGCACTCGGTTCGGGTCAGGCCAACCATGCCTTGGATCGGTTTGAGTCAGGTGTCTCGAACTTGGTTCTAGATTGGACCGAGCTCGGGTCAACTTATGTAAATTTCCAACCGAATTGAGTTAGACCCAATCCGATCTAACTTACGCCTAGCTCTAGATTTCAGCACCGATCAGAGAACATTTGATATTCTGAGGGAGTATGAAGCTTGATACTCACGCACTGAGAAATTGTACACGTGGCTCACGAGTAAATCAAATTGAACTAGACAAGCTATGGTTGTAGTTTAGATCCATCACAGCCTAAAAATCGAACTTGTTTAGACCATATGAAAATCAGGTTGGTGGACATTTACTGGACGGTTGAAATTGAAACTATCCAACGGTCCAGTTTCAGCAAACGAGTATGGACGAATCAGAGATTGGCTTCTTCCAGCTGGGTTGTGACCGGCTTCCACAACTTAGGCCATTTCGCATGAGTTAAACGTATGCATGGCTCCAATTTTTAAGTGCCTGTGTATCAAGCATCATACCCTGCCAGGTGCCAGAGTAGCAAATCACTTCCCTTTTTACGAGACGTGTTGGGTGGTTACTTCTAAAAAGGAGTTTGGTTACTTCTAAAAAAGGGTTTTCGCAAGAAAAAATCCTTGTAAATCCCGGGGATTCCTCTAGCTAGCAGTGATTTTTGAGAAAAGAAATTACTAAAGTACCGTCATCAGAAAATTATGGGCCCACCACGTGTATGACGTCGGGCGTGGATTGGATACTGACAAGGTCAGTAGCAAAATGGCTACTGAAGTGACGTCACCAAGATCTGTGGACCCATCATGATGCATGTGTTGCATCCATGCCGCCCAACCATTTGTAGAGCTTGTTTTATGGCATTACAAATAGAATGAGATAGACCTAAATTTCTAGTGGACCCACCACAGAAAACTATGGGAGGTCACAGTCACACCCACCGTTGAAACATTTATAGGGCCCACAGTGATGTATTTTTGAGATCCATCCTATTAATAAGTTAACGTAGAAAGAGATGAAGTGAAAACAAAAATATCAGCTTGATGGGAAACTACTGTGGCCCCTAAGAAGTTTTGAACGGTGGATGTCAGTGTCCCCACTATTTTCTATGGTGGAGTTCACTTGAACTTTAGATCTATCTTTTTCTCTTTGTAATGCCACAAAACGATCTCTAAAAATGGTTGGACGGTATGGATACAACACATGTATCATGGTGGGGTCCACAAAGCTTGGTGACGTCACTTCAGTAGGGGTTTGACCACTGACCTTGTCAGTATCCAATCCGCGCCCTATGACGTCCGGACAACGTTTGGTTAGTGGTCGGTACTCTGTGATCCACCGTGATGTATGTGTTTGATCCACACGGTCCATCCATTTTTTCAGATCATTTTTAAGGCTTTATTCCGAAAATCAGGCAGATCCAAATTTCAGGTGGACCACACCACAGAAAAACAGTAGTAATTGAATGTCTACAATTAAAAACCTCCTACGGCCCACTGTAATGTTTATTTGACATTTAACTTATGCACTCGGTCATACAACCTGCATGTGATTTTTAATGTTTATAAGTGGTGCATATTATTTTTTTATGGTGTGACTCACCTCATATTTAAAATAATTTTTAAAAAACCCACAAGGTAAGGCCCCATCGTGATGTTTGTTATAAATCATTTTCATCCATCCATTTTATCAGCTCATTTTAGGAAACGGGACCAAAAAACAATGTGAATGCAAAACTCAATGAGGCCACACTAGAGGGGAAAATAGGGAAAGAATTGCATACCATCGAAACTTTCATGAGGTCCACCTCAATGTTTATATGTCATCCAAATTGTTTATGAGGTCATTCCCATTGCGATGAACTGGAAACACAAAAATCTTAGCGTTTCCTCTCATGTGGCCCACTTGAATTTCGGATCTGCCTCACTTTTAGTATTGTCTTAAAACTAACGGCAAATGACAAAACAAATGAACAAAATTAGATTTATCACAAACATTATGGTGGGCCTGCCTAGCTTCCCAGCATTCGAATTTCTAAAGTTGTATACAAGTTGAACCGAGTTGAGCTTGGTACAACTCAACTTGGCTCGCCCACCAGCTGATCCCAACTCGAACTCGGCTTAGCTCGGTCCTCGAGCCTGACTGGCTAGCTCAGCTCATTTGGTCAATAGCTTAGGCTGCTTCGAGCCGAGTTGGAGCCAAGATCGAGCCTATGCGGCATTTTTTTAAACACATAGAGTGCACATTCAATTTCTCACGAAATGTAAATAATAGCACCAGTGCACGGGTATTTCATCAAACACTCAGTATGCAATATAAAAATAAAAATACATGGGTATTTGTTTCATATCCATACCTTCCTCGCCACCGGTTGATATTTCGTTGAGTCATTTCATCAAACAATAGCCGAGCAACAGGTATATCAAAATAACCGAGTCACCGAACTAATTCGATCCGAGTTGGATTCAAGTTAGGGTTTGATCTGAGTCAAGTCGAGCTCAGGCAAGCTCAAACTCGGTTTGAATTTTTTTTCGAGTTCCAAAAATCAGCTCGACTCAGCTCAAACACAATTTCAAACCAAGTCGGGTCAAGTGAGCTAACCCAGCTAACTTGGTTCATGTACAACTCTAGAAATATCCTGCCAAAGCTTTTTGCAGGCATCCGTTATCCCGTAGAAATACATATGAGCCCCACAATTTTCCTCCATTTCACGGCTCCAAAAACACTTATTTGATGAGGATTATTTATCAAAATCCTAATTTGCCAAGGGTTTGTGGTAAAAATTCCTTCATTAAATAAATGAGGCTCATATTAAGGAATGTCGATCTTTTGGGACCCACAACATACAGTTGGCCAGAAAACGTCCTAGATTAGAAGATCCCGACCCTTCTAATATCATCAAAAATAGACCGCTAGGATTAAAAGTACAAGAATTGTCTACAAAGAATACATGATTGGACGGTTAGCACCTTCCACTCAATAACACCGTTTGATCATGATTTAACATAGGATGTAAATGGGTCTGATTCGGGTGTATCTAGATAGGACCCGATTCCTATTCAAATCCCAGCATGTAGAGGGTCCAAAACCTAGCGAATTTAGGGGTGACAATTGGGTCGGGTTCGGGCAGGTCGGTGTTAACCCAAGCCTTGTTTCGAGAATTCTTGACCAAACCCGACCCATGACCAATTACCCTTTGACCCAACCCTAACCACTTGATGAGTACTCATCAAGTAGTCCCAACTCATTGATAATCTACGTGGGCCCAGCAGGGGCGATCCGGGTCGGATAAGGTTCAATTAACCCATTTACTTAAATAGGTCACATTTCTAGCCCAAACCCGACCCGTTGCTAATTTAGATTGGCCCGAACCCACCACAAAGGCCGATCAGGACGGGGGACCCATGGGCCGACCCATGGTTGGTGGTGAAAGAGGCATATGCATGTTTTGTTTGAAAAATGGTGGTGACTCTTCCATGCAGAGGCGTGAACATTACAAGTATGGTAGATGTTATAATGAGAGTTTAGAATCAATCATCTGATTTCCTTTAAATTTAGACCATTCACTCTTTTTACTCTTAACCATTCATTTGATAGTCATTAATTGAATGGCTAGGATCGCTTTATCAATATGAATCTCAAATCATGTTTCATCCACACTTGGACCCACTTTTCTGACGGTTTGGATAGTTATATACCATCACCACATGTGAGGATGATGAATATTATGGGAAACATGGGTTGATCCATAAATGAAGGTCGGACCAATGACCAGCACGACCCAATGGCGAACAAAGAGCCAGCCGTACGACGAACAACTAAGGTCGGCATGGCCCTCAGCGGACTTCCCCAATGGCTTATTGGAGCTATCGGGCCCAGCAAAGGATCCAAGGGCTACCGAGGTTAGTGATCACAAGGACATCACAAGCCTGGAACGACGCCGACCTTCTGATAGCTCGGCCAATGTATCGCTAAGGAACCGCTACACCTTTGTCATCTGAACTTATCTATAGGTCGGGCGAGTTCACCGGCTCCCGACTGGCATCCGACCTTATCCAACAGAATGGTCCAAGATTTCCTCCGAGGATCTTGGAGGAATAAGCTCAGAATCCCAAGGATCACGGGAAGATCCCGATTCGTTAAGGATTCCAGCTTAACATGTATCTACCAAACAGAAAAGATCACTCAATGGTGTGATCTTCCCTCTCTTATAAAAGGGGAGTCCTCTAATGGTGAAAGGTACATGTACTCATACATCCATAACCCCTTATGTTAAGTAATCTCTATAAAGACTCGGATTCTAGACTTTAGCATCAGAGGGTTTCCTGTACTAGCTAGGGTCTTCCTTGTCGTTCCTTGTGCAAGTACTTACCCATTATAAGTTCAATAATGGTAAGGAGAAAGAAAAAAACCAGGGCTTCTCCTGTTGTAACGGACCTTGTGCCGCCACCGGAGCAGTCCAATAGCTATTGGGACTCTGCCACCCAACAATACATTGACTCTAGTCCTGTAAGGCAGGCACAATGGTCCCGCAATAGAGGAGGACAGCCAAACTCCCTCGAACAACAGATAGAAACATTAAACGATAATATGAACTCCATGAGGCGGTTGCTGGAACAGCTACAACCCCAACTCAAACTGGGGGTTGGATAGGCAATAGGCCCGATGACTCAAGACCCTTCTCAACCCCCCAATGTTCCTACTGTGTTGCATAGAAGCCACCAGTTTAGGTCAGCAAAGCCCGCGCCAAATGGGCGATCAGGAAGGCTGACCAAATGGGCAATCGAACACGGTGAGTTTGACATTAAATTCCGCCCCTGCATGGCAATCAAAGGCCAAGCCGTAGCCGATTTTATTGCCGAGCTCACCCCTAGGCACAACCAAGAGCCAAGCAATCAATCTGATGTAAGTGTTTTATCCACGGTTTTAATCGCTTTTCTCAATTCATTTTAAGGTATGATCCAAAAAATGAGGCGGGTCCATGGCTCACGAGACCAAAGGAAGCTGAAGTGATAAAGACACCCACCATTGAAACCTTTTTAAGGGCCACCATGATGTTTTTTTTACCATCCTATCTATTCACAGGGTCATGTAGATGTGGATGAAGTGAAAACACAAATATCAGCTTGATCCGGAACTTCTTCAGCTTCCAAGGAGTTTTTAATGGTGGACGTTCAATCCCCACTTCGTGGTCCACTTTTTTTTTTCTTAACACACATGCACACCCCTCACACACTCACGCGGTCGTGGGATTTCACCCCCTGCTATGGATACTCAACCGTTGATTGGGTGTTGAAACTCCTGGGAGTCTACCACCGGAGCAAGAGTAAAGATCCACTTTGTGGTCCACTTAAGCCTTTCACCTTCCTCTTTTTTTGGGGTCATATCTTCATCTGAGAAAAAGGATGAAGGTCGTGGATAAGACACATATCGCGGTGGGCTCCACAGTCCTCTCTAGTGTAAGTTTCCACGGACGCGGATCTCCTGCATTTGCCAGGAACCCAGGAAGTTCCTGCGCTCGGACTCAAGGTGGGATCCACGCTGATGCTTATTAGAAATCCAACCATCCATCCGTTTTTCGAGCTCATTTAAGGACATGCGGTAAAAAATGAGGTGGATCCAAAACTCAAGTAGGACATACAAGATGAAACAGTGGGAAAAGGAATGCCCACCGTTGAAACCTTCCTAGGCTCCACCTTGATGTTTATACTCCATCCAAACCGTTTATAAGGTCCTTTTCACTGGGATGAAGTGAAAATACCAAAAATTTGACGGGTAGAAAACTTTTGTGGCCATATAATTGTTTCAACGGTGGTCACTAAATCCCCAATGTTTTCTCTCGTGTGGCCCATTTGAGTTTTGGATACACCTTACTTTTAGCCGCATGTCTTACAATGAGCTCTAAAAATGGATGGACAGAGTGGCTTTCTCACGAACATCACAATGGGCCCCACCCAGACTCCTTGCGCAGGAACTTCCTGCGGAAGGCTTTCGCAGGAAATCAGCGTCCAGTTTCCATTTCCCCAATCGGGAAACGGATAGGCTACTCCCCTGACATAAGCCAATGGCTAGTGGTTGGTGCTCTGTGGGCCCCACCATGATGTATGTGTTCCATCTATGCCGTCCATCTATTTTTGAAAATCATTTTAAGATATGAGACCAAATATGATTTACATTCCAATCTCAAGTGGACCACATTATAGGAAACAGTGTTGAATGAGCATTGAACATTAAAAACATTTTGGGGGCATAAAAGTTTTGGATCAAGCTGATTTTTGTTTTGTCCTTTCATCAGGGCCTGTATAACCTACTCAACAGATTGGATGTCAAATAAAAAGTACAGCGGGCCTTAGGAGGATTTTAATGGTGGATATCTAATCGCTATTGTTTTCATGTGGTGTGGTACACGTGAGATTTATATCCCTATCATTTTTGAGATGGAGCCTAAAATTATCTGTAATAATTGATGAAAGGAATGGATGAAACATATACATCATGGTGGGGTCCACAGAGCACCGACCACCAGCGACGGGGCTGGTGTCGGGGGAAGCGGATTGGCTACTCCCCTGCCACCACCCCCGGGCTGATGTTCAGTTCTCTGTGGGCCCTACCATGATATATGTGTTTCATCCATTCCGTTCATCCATTTTTAAAGATCATTTTAGGTCTTGGTCCCAAAAAATTAGAGGTATATAAAGCTCAGATGGTCCACACCACATGAAAACAATAGTGGTTGGATATCCACCATTAAAATCCTCCTAAGGCCAACTGTACTGTTTATTTGATATCCAATCTGTTGACTAGGTCATACAGGCCCAGATGAAGGGAAAAAACAAAAATCAGCTTGATCCAAAGATTTTAAGGCCCTCAAAATGTTTTTACTGGTCGACGCTCATTCAACAATGTTTCCTGTAATGTGGTCCACTTGAGATTGAGATATACCTCATTTTTGGTATCATACTGTAAAAATAGATGGAAAGCATGGAGGAAACACTTACATCATAGTGGAGCCCACGGAGCACCGACCACCAGCCATTGGCTGGTGTCGGGGGGAGTAGCCAATCCATTCCCCGATAACGGATGGACGCGGATTAGACACTGACAGGATGAGGAGGGAGACCCTCGCTACGGAAGTGACGTTACCAAGTCATGTGAGACACACGATGATACATGTGTTGTATCCACACCATCTATCTATTTGGAGATATTATTTTAGGGCATGATCAGATCCAAATCTGGAGTGGACCCACTATAGAAAACTGTGAGAAGAGTGAAGCCCACCATTGAAACCTTCTTAAGGTCCACTATGATATTTGTCCCAGATCCAACATGTTCATAAGTTAAGACAGACATGAAAGAATCGAAAACACAAATTTCAGCTTGATCGAAAACTTTTGTGGCCCTCAGAAATTTTTAATGGTGGCCGTCACTCGCTCCACTGTTTTCTGTTGTGGGGTCAACTCCAGCTTTATATCGTACTTATTCTTCGGCTCATCCCTAAAATTATCTCTCCAAATGCATGGACGGTGTGGATACAACACATACATCATGGTAGGTCCCACATAACTTGGTGACGTCACTTCACTAACGTGTCTTGCTACGCTCCGTGCCACCATCCCGGTGGCTGATGGTCGATGCTCTTGGGCCCCACCATGATGTGTGTTTTTCATCCATGCCGTTCATCCATTTTTACAAATCATTTTAGTGCTTGATCCCAAAAATGAGAGGGATATAAATCTCAACCGGACCACACCACAGGAAAACAATAGTGATTAGATATCCACCATTAAAATCCTCCTAAGGCCCACTGTACCGTTTATTTGACATTCAATCTGTTGATTAGGTCACACAGACCTAAATGAAGAGAAAAAACGAAGATCAGCTTGATCCAAAACTTTCATGGCCCCCAAAAAGTTTTTAATGGTTGACTTTCTTGTAAAGTGGCCACTTGATACCGGGCTATACCTCATTTTTGGTCTGATATCATAAAATGATCTAGAAAAATATATGGACGGGATGGATGAAACAAATACATCATGGTGGGTCTGACGGAGCACCGACTACCAGCCATTGGCCGGTGTCAGGGAGAGTAGCCAATCCGTTAACACCTATTTTTGGCAGAGGAGAAAACACCCAGGTCATGTGGGGTCCACCATGTTGTTATTGTGAAAGTTACTCCGTCTTTCAACTGCTGCTGCTCATATTCACCTTAAACCTCTAAGTTCCTCAGTGTGGCCCACTTGACTCTTGGACAGGCTGATTTTTAGGGATACTGTTATCCTCATGTTGCTAAACTGATAAACGGGCTGGACGTAATGTGCACAATATGGTGGGCCAAGCACGCAAGCCTATGATTGGCATTCCTACCCCATTGTTCCATGTGGTGTGGCCCACCTAAATGCAGATCAGGCTGACTTTTCTCCTCAGGAATTAGCATAGAAGGGCTTACCTTATTGTTAGAATGGATGACGCAAACACAACACGGTGGGGCCACGGGGCTCAACTGTTGTATGCACTGAGTATCTAGTGGCCTATAATGCACTGAGGAAACTCTGTGGGCCCACTGTGGTGTACATGTCTTGCCCACGCCGTCCGTCTGTTATATCAGCTCATTTTAGGACAAGAGTCCAAAATTAAAGCATATCCAAATCTCAAGTGGACCACACCCTAGGCAATAGCAGGAAGTGATCTCTTACCATCAAAAGCTTCCTGAGGGCCACGGAAGTTTTGGATCATGCTAATATTTGTATTTTTCTTCGATCATGCCTATGTGAACTTATGAACAAGTTGATAAGAAATGGACTAGTTATCCCGCTGTTCCGTGTAGTGCTGTCCAATTGAGATTTAGATATGCTTCACTTTTGGGCTCTAGAAGAAAACGAGGCTTTAGCCTCGATTTAAAACCGTGGCTAAAAAGGTTAAAAACTGAGGCTAAAGTCTTTAACCTCAATTTTGCCTTAGTTATCTAAACCGAGGTTGGAACTGCTGTAGATAAAGTCTTTAGCCTCGGTTTTAGCAACCGAGGCTAAAATGACTTTTATAACCTCGGTTCTTTAAGTGAAGCTAAAAAAAACATTTTTATCTTCGGTTATCTCGAAATGAGGCTAAATCAAAATTTTAGCCTCTGTTGTATCCAACTGAGACTAAATCTAAATTTTATCCTCAATTGCCTCCAACTGAAGCTAAATTTCTTTTTAACCTTTGTTCTCAACAATCGAGGCTAAAGCCTTTAACAATGGGAGTTGTAGACTTAGTTTGGATAACTGTAGTTAAAGATAAATTTAGCCTCTGCTATCAACTGAGGTTAAATTCAATTTTTTAACCTTAATTCTCAACAATTGAGGCTAAATTATTTATTTTAATCCATTCATTTTCTATTTTTATTTTTATTAAAAAAGTGGGATCTACTGTAGATGGAAGTTGATTGAAGAAATACATAGATTGGATCATCCTAACCATCTAAACAACAAAGTTTAAATCGACAATCGCTAGGAAAAACATTAATGGTCAACATTAAGGGCTGAAAAGTAAAAATAAGTGATGACTATGGTCTTCTTCTAAATGTGATTCTCTTGACATCATCCATATATAACATGGACCATTTGTTGAACAACTCAGATTTTAATCCATTCATAAACCTATGCATAATCATTCATTCAATCAATCAAATACAATAATTCATTTTAATCCATTAATTGGTACAATACCAATAAATAAAAAAAAAGTTATCCATTCATAAAAGCACAATGCTAATAAAAAAGTTATCTACAGTTGCATTCTTTAGAGTACCATAGGTAACCCACCGGCCTTAATTTTCAAACTGATCAATGAAAAGCTGCTTGACCATACAACCCAAAGCTCGCCCCTCTACAACAACAACCTGTAGATAATTTATAAGCAAATTGAGGGATTTCAGAGTCAACATACAGGAATAGAAGCAACTTCATGTTAGTAAGTTAAAGAAATGAAGATGAAGAAGATATGCTGCATTGGAAGAAATAGATGAAAACCACCCATGTCTACTCATAGTTGGGAGAGGTCTTGCCTTCATTGAGCTTAAGACCCATCACCCTTGGCTCAACCATGATGGGACCACATGCCTGCATGGCCCACATAGTGGGTCCTACTACTATAGATGGGCAATGTTGACAATCCTAGACACCAGATTTCCCCATTAAACATATGGATAGGCAGTTGATTGCATTAGGGGAAGTCTTGAAGGAGCCTGATGAAATTAAGAAAGCTGCTATCAACCATTTTGAGGAAATTTTTCGAGACAGACCCAACACTGTGAATTCTCGACTTAGCGCCGCATTTGGTGACGTAGGAGATGAATGACTGTCTCACAGCACATCCTTCCATCCAAGAAGTGCACTTAGCTATCCTCTCCATTCCGTCAGAAAGTGCGCCTGGCCCAGATAGTTTTTCTGAAGTTTTCTATTCAGTTGTTGGGACATTGTTGGCCTGGACATTCACAAGGCGATGGTCTACTTCTTCCAGGGAGGGAAGATTCCTCGGGCAGTTAATTCCTCGTTGATTTGTTTGATTCCCAAAAGGTCTACTCCTAGGAAATGGGCTGATTACCGCCTTATAAGCTTATGCAATTGTCTCTATAAGATCTTCTCGAAGATTATAGCAGTCAGACTCAGTCATTTCCTCCCCTCTCTGATCTCTCCAGAGCAGGGGGCTTTTGTTAAAGGTCGGGCTATCTCAGAAAACATTGCTCTTGCTCAAGAGTTGTTCAGGGAGGTTAATAGGAAGTCCAAAGGAGGCAATGTGGTGCTCAAGCTGGATATGGAAAAAGTATACGATAAAGTAGATTGGACTTTCCTAAAACATGTTTGATGTGGTTCAGGTTTTGCGAGAGGTCGGTTAACATCATGGAGAACTGTTACTCTACTTGCTGGTTCTTTGTCATGATAAATGGGGAAACAACTGGTTTTTTCAAGTCATACTATGGGCTGAGGCAAGGTGACCCACTTTTGTCGAGTCTATTCATTTTAGGGGTGGACGTTTTAAGCCGCGGCCTTCATCACATGGTTGCGACGGGCAGTTGTGCTCCTTTCTCCCTCGGGAGGGGCAACACGGTTATTTCTCATCTTCTCTATGCGGATGATACCCTCCTCTTTCTAAATGGAGGCAAGACTTCGATGAGATGGATTACAGCTCTGCTGGAGGAGTACCAGTTGATGAGGACATTGTGCACACGCACAACCGCACACCACCACCCCTACGCACGTACGTACACAAAAGGAGGATCCCATCATCAATTTAGCTCGATGACGACATCCAGGGAGGGCCTCCTACCTAGAAGACAAGTTTTGGTTCATAAATGTGGGCCCGATAGTCAAGAAAAGCCCATCATAGGATCTCATGATTGTGGTCCACTCGTTAGATTGATTTCATTTTTTAGGTTTTGCTTATTGTTATTATTTAGAATATTATGAATGCTTTAGATTTCTGAGTTTGATTTTTATTTTAGTTTACTTCATCGCCAAGTAATAGGTTGCGCACATGGTGCGAGTTTTGGAGTATAGGATTTTTCCTATAAATAGGCACCTCTTGTAGTTCTTTTATTCATTGAAGTTTAATAAAAAAATTCTGCTTTATTTTTCTGCTCTTTTCGTGAGTTGTGGAAGAATTCAAAAGTGGGTGTGAAGCCCTCCCTTTTCGAAGGGCTAACTACCATGGTACGAAACCACATCGACCCCGATTCATCCCCATCCTCCATCATCTCTTTTCTTCTATCTTTCACCACCATCCATACTTCACGTTCGTCTTTGGTTGCATCAGTTTCCTTTCATTACAATAAGTTCTCAGATTTCAGCCCGTAAGGAGGGCTGAAACTTCGATGGAGCACCATGCCCAGATCAGAGCTCGGATCAACGTTAAAATCGGGAGTTTTGCAGCCCAGGCTTGGCCGACCAAGGGCTAGGAATCCTTTTCAGGATTCTCTCCCCTCTCACACGTGCGGCCAGCCTCAGGTGCACGTGCGCCTGCACCTGGCCCGCTGTCCACATGTCGGGATCATCTCGGGTTCAGGTTTTTTCTATTTTCTTCTTTTTTATACCTAATTGCATAACCCTATACTTAAATTATATTATCTCTCACTGATTTGCCCTTTCACTCACCCTAGGGTTCCTTGAATTGAGATTAGGGAATCCCTTGAATTAGGGACTGTTTTTTATGCATGAGTGGTCGATTTTATTTTCCTTTGACATCATTTGGCTTATAATTTTTATTGGTTCAGCCCTAACCTGTGTCGGCTTGGACCCGCATAGATTCCCCTTCTTAATTGAATGTTTGGATTTTCATGTGGGATGTGGAATTTGTGTGATGGTTTCTGAGTTGGTAGGATTTAAGCTTGAAATCTTGTATGTCATATTTAAATTTCCATGTCCTGCATCAAATTTGGTATCAGAGCCTAGGGTTCTTGTAGGGGAATTCACCACATATTTAGGGTTTAGTTTATTTGAGTTCGTCATGCATTCAGTCCATCATATATAGCTGAGTTTTAGTAACGGTGTGTAATCGCCTTCATATAGAGTCTCATAGGGTCATTTAGTTTTTCTTATATGTATATAGTTGCCATAGCAGGTCCTTAGGTTGAGTTAGTCTGTGTATGCCCACACGTACGGGTCGTAGTTTTAGTTTGCACCCTACTCTAAACATGGAGCAACTACAAGAATCAATGGCCAAGTTAACCCAGCAGTTTGAGTCTGTGTTTAAGCGCTTGGAACAACGCATAAATCAATGCCTTAACCAATTTGATGATCGCGTTACTCAAATAGAGGCCTCCCTCAAGGCAAACCCCACCATTGGGGAAAATGCCTATTCTCAAGCAGGTGGTCAGGAGGTTAGACCAAGGAATAGAGGCGACCAATGAGTTGGTCATGGGCGCGCACTTGTGCACCCGCCCCGTGAGGGACATCATGACCAATGTGACTCAGATGCGCAACTCCTCAAGGGAGTTAGAGTAGATGCCCCTACTTTTGATGGCCACTTAGACCCTAAAGCTTTTTTAGATTGGTCGGCGGATATGGACCACTATTTTGAGTGGTATGATATGTCGGATGCTCGACGAGTCCGATTCGTCAAGATGAAGCTTGTGGGTCAAGCAAAGAGGTTTTGGGCGACGGTTGAGCGAAAGAAAGAAAAAGCGAGGGAACTCCCAATAGTTCATTGGGGCGAAATGAAAGAAACACTTAAAGAGAAGTACCTCCCTTTCTCTTATCGCCTGCGGTTGATTGAGGAGTGGCAATCTCTTCGACAGAGTTTCATGAGTGTTGCTGACTATATTGAGAAATTCGAAGAGTACTTGACCTGCTGTGAGGTTGATGAGGACCCCATACTCACCCTTGCTCGTTTTAAAACAGGCCTTCATCCTGACTTTAGGAGAGAATTGCTCACCAAAGACATAGACACTATCGAACAGTTGTACCAAGTAGTGTTAGATATCAAGCAATACCTTAAAGTATCTGTGGGAAGGCAGTTTGACTTTCGCGAATCCGGTGCTAAGGCCAACCCCTTTTGGGCTAGACCTAACACGAGATTCCAAAACAGACCTTTCCCTAATGTTCAGCCTAGACCTAAGGATGATAAGGGTAAAGAGATTGTCGGGTCTAGTTCACGTAGAAGTGGGGTCACTAGGTGTTTTAGGTGTCAGGGGTTTAGTCATTTTGCTCATTAGTGCGGCACGAGAGAGGGCACCAAAGTACTCCTTATTGATAGGCAAGTAAAAGTAGTGCCCCAGAGAGTGATAGTGAGGAGGAGGAATATGATCCAGTCAGAACCCCTAGTGATGAGGAAGAGGGAATACAAGAGTCTGTGACCCTCACAATTGTGCGTTGCGCCCTGACTCAAGCTAAGAACACTAATGACTGGCGCCGCAACACGATCTTCTACACTTATACAAAATGTGGGGAAAAAAACTATAAGATGATTATGGATAGTAGTAGTTGTGCCAACGTGGCATCAACTAGCACTGTGAGTCGTTTGGGCTTGAAGCTGGAAGCCCATCCTCAGCCCTATAGAGTCTCCTAGGTTAATGAGACATCCATTCTAGTCTCGCACCGCTGTCTTGTCCTTATTCAGTTCGGATCTTATGAAGACACAATTTGGTGTGATATTGTTCCTATGGATGTGGGCCATATCATTCTGGGTAGGCCGTGGCTCTATGACAGGGATGTTACCATATTTGGTCGTTCAAATATGTGTACATTCTGATTTGAGGGTAAGAAGGTTAAGTTAAATCCTCTACCACCCAAGAATACAACTGGAAAAGATTTCACCACACAGAGTAGTGTGAGCGGCCCAAAAGAAGTGAAGGAGTCGAAGTTCAAGTCCAAACCGCTCTATATTTTGAATGCCAAAGACTTTGAGCGTGAAACGGAGGCGGACTCGATGATATACGCCCTTGTGGCTAGGGAGAGTGTACCACAGACTAGCATAGAATTACTCACCGAGGCCATTCAGGTAGTACATGAGTTTCGTAATATCTTTCCTGATGATTTACAGAATGAGCTTCCCCGTATGAGAGATATACAATATGCCATTGATTTAATCCCTGGGGCAACTCTACCAAACCTCTCGCATTATAGAATGAACCTGAAGGAGCACGCTGAGTTGAAGAGGCAGATTGATGAACTCCTAGAGAAGAATTTCATTCGAGAGAGCATGAGTCCGTGTGCCATGCCCGCCCTTCTTACACCTAAGAAGGATGACACATGGAGGATGTGTGTTGATAGTAGGGCTATCAACAAAATCACAATCAAGTATCGGTTTTTCATACCGCGTCTTGATGACATGCTAGATATGATGGCCAATGCTACTATCTTCTCAAAAATTGACCTCAATAGCGGGTATCACCAAATCTGTATACGCCTTGACGATAAATGCAAGACGGCCTTCAAGACGAAGGATGAGCTATATGAGTGGCTAGTTATGCCTTTTCGGTTAACTAATGCCTCAAGCACTTTTATGCGTGTGATGACCCAAGTGTTGAGACCCTTCATGGGGAAGTTCGTCGTATACTTTGATGATATCTTGATTTATAGCATGACTAAGGAGCAACACCTCAACCATTTGAGGCAGGCTTGTGTTTGAGGCAGGCTTGTGGGATCCTTGGGGCCGAGAAGTTGTACGCCAACCTAAAGAAGTGCTCCTTCTTGTCTAGTAGTGTGATCTTCTTAGGTTTTATTGTGTCAGTTGAGGCCGTATCGGCGGATCCTGAGAAGGTTAAGGCCATCGTTAATGGCCTGAACCCTGCAATATTCATGACGTGCGCAACTTTCATGGCTTAGCCACTTTTTATAAGAGGTTTATTCGAGGCTTCAATTCCATTGTGGCTCCCATCACGGACTGTATAAAAAAGGGAGAGTTTCAATGGACAAAGGTTGCCTTGAAGGCCTTCAAGGAGATAAAGGTCAAGATGACCGAAGCTCCAGTCACGCAACTTCTAGATTTTTCAAAAGCTTTTGAAATCGCATGTGATGCGTGAGGAGTCGGCATATGAGGAGTACTTAGCCAGGAAGGGCACCCTGTCGCCTTTTTTAGTGAAAAACTGAACGAAGTGAAGTAAAGATATTCCACCTATGATAAGGAATTCTATGCGGTAGTGCAATCACTACGCCATTGGCAACATTAGCTATTACCGCAAGAATTTATCTTATTCTTAGATCATGAGGCCTTAAGATACTTGAACTCTCAGAAGAAATTAAGCCCCAGGCATGCTAAGTGGGTTTAATTCCTTCAAGAGTACACTTTTGTGCTTAAGCACAAGGCCGGTGTAGAGAATAAGGCTGCCGACGCGTTGAGTCGTCGAGTTGCATTACTCAACTCCATGAGCGTTGAAGTTACGGGCCTTGAGCGCATCAAAGAAGAGTATTCTGAGTGTCCAGATTTTGGGGTTGTATATACGTCTTTATTAGAGAGTCTGTCAGGAGCTAACAGTGAATATTTTATTTTGGACGGATATTTGTTTAGGAGTGACCGCTTGTGCATACCACACACCTCCCTTCGAGATTTTCTTGTCTGAGAGTTACATTCAGGGGGGTCACGGGTCATTTCGGTCGTGACAAGATCATTACCCTGGTGGAGGATAGATTTCATTGGCCAAGCCTCAAGCGGGACGTGGCCAAAATTATAGGGCAATGCCGTACTTGTCAACTGGCAAAGCAGAGGAAATAGAATACAGGATTAGATATACCTTTACCAGTCCCATTCATCCCTTGGCAGGACATCAGTATGGACTTCATACTTGGACTTCCCAAGACTATTTGAAAGCATGACTCCATATTTGTTGTCGTGGACCGTTTCTCTAAAATGACCTACTTCATTCTTTGTTCTAAGACCTCTGACGCCTCTCATGTTTCCAAGCTATTCTTTAGTGAGGTCGTCAAGCTACATGGGTTACCAAAAACCATAGTGTCTGACCGTGACGTGAGATTCATGAGTTACTTTTGGAAGACACTATGGCACATGATGAATACTAGGCTCCAATTTTCTTCTGCCCACCACCTTCAGACCGATGGCCAGACTGAGGTGGTTAATAGGAGCCTAGGAAGTTTACTTCGATGTTTAGTGGGAGAGCATACCAGGACGTGGGACACCGTACTACCCATAGCCGAGTTTGCATACAATAGTTCTATCAATAGGTCTACAAGTCTAAGTCTTTTTTAAGTCGTTATTGGTTACAAGCCTAAGAAGCCTATTGATCTTATCCCCATGTCATTATCCCATAGGCCATCAGAGTCTGCAGAGTCTTTTGCGCATCACATACATTCATTACATCAAGAAATCAGGCGAAAGATCACTACTAGTAATGAGTAATACAAATTTTCTACAAACCAACATAGACATTTCAAAGAGTTCAATATTGAGAAATTTATGATGGTCCGCGTCAAGCCCGAGCGGTACCCTCCAGGGGCCGTTCGTAAGTTATATGCGCGTAGCGTTGGGGTCTTCAAAATTATAAAGCGAAATGGTCTCAATGCGTATGAGGTAGATCTTCCACCCTCCATGGGAATTAGTTCCACATTCAATGTGGAGGATCTAGTTACTTTTCAGGGACCCAATGATACTTTGTCGGGCCCTTCGCCCACCCATCCTGATTTCTCAGACTTACCCTTTGATCCATGGCCTCTTCCCGACCTTTCATCCCAGCCTCTACCTCCCATACCTAGCCTTCACACCCCAAGAGAGGAAATAGAGGATATCCTGGAACATGAGATAATGTTCACGTCAGATGGCGGGTTTCAGAAGTACCTCATTAAATGAAAGTCACGTCCAGCTTCAGACAGCATATAACTCACTGAGGAAGAGCTCCAGCGACTTGATCCTGACATTCTAGAGTGGTTCAGGAGTTTTATTTCACCAGTGGTGAAATCTTCGCAGCCGGGGAGAGTTGATGAGGACATCGTGCACAAGCACGGCTGCACACTACCACTCCTACCCATGTACGTACGCAAAAGGAGGATCTCATCATCGATCTGACTCAATGACGACGTCCAGGAAGGGCCTCCTAGCTAGAAGACAAGTTTTAGTTCAGAAACATGGGCATGATAGTCAAGAAAAATCTATCATAGGATCTCATGATCGTGGCCTACTCATCGGATTGATTTCATTTTTTAGATTTTGCTTATTGTTATTATTTAGAACATTATGAACGCTTTAGATTTCTGTATTTGGTTTTTATTTTAGTTTACTTCATCGTCAAGTAATAGGTTGCGTACATGGTGCGAGTTTTTGGGCATATGGTTTTTCCTATAAATAGGCACCCCTTGTAGTTCTTTTATTAATTGAAGTTTAATAAAAAAAAATTCCTGCTTTATTTTTCTGCTCTCTTTGTGAGTTGTGGAAGAATTCAAAAGTGGGTGCGAAACCCTCCCTTTTCGAAGGGCTAACTAGCGTGGTGCGAAGCCACATCGACCCTGATTCATCCCCATCCTCCATCAACTCTTTTCTTCTATCTTCCACCACCATCCATACTTCACGTTCGTCCTTAGTAGCATCAGTTTCCTTTCATTACAGCAAGTTCTCAGATTTCGGCTCGCAAGGGGGGCTGAAACTTCGACGGAGCACCATACCCAGATCAGAGCTCGGATCGACGTTAAAATCGGAGGTTTTGCAGCCCTGGCCTGCCTGACCAAGGCCTAGGAATCCTTTTCAGGATTCTCTCCCCTCTCACACGTGCGGCCAGCCTCAGGCGCACGTGTGCCCGCACCTGGCCCGCTGTCAACACGCCAGGATCATCTCGGGTTTAGGTTTTTTCTATTTTTCTCTTTTTTTATACTTAATTGCATAATCCTATACTTAGATTACATTATCTTTCACTGATTTGCCCCTTTACTTACCCTAGGGTTCCTTAAATTGAGATTAGGAAATCCCTTGGATTAGGGACTAATTTTTATGCATGAGTGGTCGATTTTATTTCCCTTTGACATCATTTGGCTTATAATTTTTATTGGTCCAGCCCTAGCCTGTGTTTGCTTGGACCCGCATAGATTCCCCTTCTTAATTGAATGTTCGGATTTTCATGTGGGATATGGAATTTGTGTGATTGTTTCTGAATTGGTAGGATCTAAGCTTGAAATCTTGCATGTCATATTTAATTTTCCATATCCTGCATCACCAATTAGCGTCGGGACAATATATTAACAAAGGCAAAAGCTCCTTTTATTGTTCTGATAAAACTCCGGCAGCCAGGATTCGAGCAATTTCCAGACAGCTAGGCATCAGAAGATCCACAAGTCCTTTTCTCTATCTAGGAGTCCCACTAGCAGTTGGTAGATTGAAAGCTAATGCTTTCCAGCCGTTGGTAGACAAAGTGGAAGGCCGGATTAGGGGCTGGCGATCCAAATTTTTATTGCAAACAGGAAGAACGGTACTTATCAAGCATGTATTAGGCAGTATTCCTATACACACTATGGCAGCCTCTTGCATTCCAAAATAGGTTCTATTAGGCCTTGAGAAAAGTTTCGCCTCTTTTTTCTGGGGGTGGGCAGGTGGTAAACGGAAATTACATTGGAAGACTTGGAAGAGTATAATAAGGCCGAAAGAAGAAGGTGGATTAGGCATCCGAAATCTTTCAGAGGTGATGAAAGCCTTCCAAATTAAAATGGCTTGGGTGCTTCAGTTCCGCAGGGAATCCAGCTTATGGGTCTCTTTTATGGCAGCAAAGTATAGTTACAATCAGGAAACATTGGTGCTCGATAGATATGTAAGGAGTGCGTCCCCCTATTGGAAGAAGATCTTGAGCGTCATTCCTTCCCTGGTTGAAAAAGTCCAGTGGAGTGTTGGTGCAAGCGACTATAGCTTCTGGCGATGCAATTGGATCGGTCTTGGCCCTCTCTAGAATTTTTTGACGTCAGAAATCTCAGCTGACGCTCTTTCCTTGCAAGTTAACCAGGTGCTGGGCTCATCTAGTCCTCTCCCGCCGTCGACGGCTCTTTCCAAGCTCCCTAGTCACGTTTTTGAGTATATCTTCCAGCGTGGTTTTTGTGTATCATCTGGTCCTGATACCCCTCTTTGGCCCTTCACCTCTTCAGGTGCCTTCTCCGTTAAATTTGCATGGGACATTAGCAGATCGATCGCCCCCAAAAAGGGCTGGGCGAGATGGGTGTGGCACCGGAAACTTCAGCAAAAAATTTTCCTTTTATCTGGAAAATTTTTCACAATGCAATTCCGGTTAAAAAAGCAGTCTAATCCAGAGGCGTGTCCCTTGCATCAAAGTGTGGCTACTGCAGGGAAGATTCTGAGCTGGGCCCAGCCGAAGAGACAATGTCCAATCTCTTTCTGGATGGTCAGTAAGCTTTATACATCTGGAGATTTTTTGTTATTCAAGCAGGGATTTCCTTAATGCCGGCATCAATGGTGGAAGCAAGAATTCTTCAATGGAGGAGGGCCTGCGCAGACAGCAGGGGGCGCTCAGTACAAATCCTTCTTAGTCCAGCTTTTATTCTTTGGGAACTTTGACGTGCTAGGAACGGGGCTCTTTATGATGATAGAGCTATGAAGGATCCATCGGTTATCGTAAAAGTCTCTTGGTGGCCGACCACTACCTCCAATGAAGATATTAAAAGAAGGTATGTGTAGCCTCACCCAACACAACAATCTGTGGTCTTATGGCAGAAACCCCCTGCTAGTTAGGTGAAAGTTAATGTTGACGGGTCCTCTAGGGGAAACTCGGGCTTGGCTGGGGGTGGAGGGGTATGTATAAATGGTGAATTCATGTTTGGTTTTGCTTTTGGTTATGGTGTGATGTCCAATATTGGAGCTGAAATACATGCGGTTCATGATGGGCTTCTTCAATGCTTGGAAAAAGGTTTCTCCAAAATTGTGGTGGAGTCAGATTCAGAATTGGTAATCAAGGTCTTCAATGAGGAAGCAAACATTGGTTAGCAATGGAATGGTTGGAGAACCATTACGGATAAACTACGGACTCTTGCCTCGGTGGAGTTCAGACACGTGTTCAGAGAGGGAAATGCTTCGGCCGATGTGCTCGTGCGTGAGGGGAGTGTGTCCCAAGTTCGTTTTCTTACTTCTTACAGGGCGGATTTGCCTCAGCAAGTGAGGGGTCTCCTCTTCCTTGATAAGGTTGGTCTCGGGTCGATCAGAGAGAGGAGAAATTAAGGTCTCTGTCCTTTTGATGTTTCTTTGTTTTGTTTCTTTCGGTCAGGGGGTCCCGACTCCTTTACGATAGGTCTTTTGCAGGTCCTTTTTCCTACGAAGACCCGAAAAGCTGTAATCTTTTTGTCCAGAAATGATATATACCTTTTCTTCTTCTTCTTCTTCTTCTTAAAAAAAAGGCAGTTGATTGCAAGTGAATCTTTATCAATGAGCAGTAAGACCAATGGTCCAGACAGTGGGATTGATCATAACTTCCAGTTTAGGTTCATTGCCAAAGCCGAAGCTACTGAATCCAATGAAAGCAACCATACCAATATCAGGAGTACTGCAGAGAAGTTTCAAAGCATTGTATCTCTGGACCCACCTTTAACCACTAAAAGAAACACCACTTTTAGCGACAAACATTTTCGTCGCTAAAAGTTAACCTTTCGCAGCTAAAAGCATTTAGCGACGAAAATTTTCGTTGCTAAATTCGTCACTGAAAGACCGATGTGCAAGGCTTTTATCAGCGAAAAATTCAAATCGTTGCTAAATGAAAGATTTTTAGCGACGAAAATTTTCGTCGCTAAAAAAAATTTCCTAGACCTTTAGCAGCGAAAACGTTCGCTGCTAAAAAACTTCAAGACTTGTAGCAGCGAAAATTTTTGCCGCCAAAAAAACTGCCAAGACTTTTAGCAGCGAAAATTTCCACCGCCAGAAAATATCCAGGACTTTTAGTAGCGAAAACTTTTGCCGCCAAAAAACTACCAAGACATTTAGCAGCGAAAATTTTCGCTGCCAAAAAATATCCAGGACTTTTAGCAGCGAAAATTTTCCCCACCAAAAAAATCGCTAAGACGTTTAGCAGCGAAAATTTTTGCCGCCAAAAAAACCGCCAAGACGTTTACAAGCGAAAATTTTCGCCACCAAAAAATATCCAGGACTTTTAGCAGCGAAAATTTTCGCCGCCAAAAAAACCGTCAAGACGTTTACAAGAGAAAATTTTCACCGCCAAAAAATATCTAGGACTTTTAGCAGCAAAAATTTTTGCCGCCAAAAAAACCGCCAAGACGTTTAGCAGCGAAACTTTTCGCCGCCAAAAATATCCAGGACTTTTAGTAGCAAAAATTTTCGCTGCCAAAAAAACTGCCAAAACTTTTAGCAGCGAAAAGTTTCACCGCCAAAAAATATCCAGGACTTTTTAGCAGCAAAATTTTTCGCCGCCAAAAAAACTGCCAAAACTTTTAGCAGCGAAAAGTTTCGCCGCCAAAAAATATCCAGGATTTTTTAGCATTGAAACTTTTCGCTGCAAAACAAATTTAGATGATTTTTAGCAGCGAAAAGTTTCGCTGCAAAAACTATTTTCCAAAATATGCAAGAATCTTTAACAGCAAAAATTAAGTTTTTAGCGTAAAATTTTACCATGCATAAAGAAATTTCCAAGAATTTTTAGCATCGAAAAGTTTCGCCGTCAAAAAATTTCCAAGACTTTTAGCAGCAAAAATTTTCACCGCCAAAACAAATTCCAAGAATTTTTAGCACTGAAAACTTTTGCTGCTCAAAGGCTCTAAGAGTTTTAGCAGAGAAAAGTTTCGCCGCCAAAAAAATTTCTAAGATTTTTTAGCAGCGAAAACTTTCGCTGCGAAAAAATCGTTCCACTTTTAGCGACGAAAATTTTCGTTGCTAAAAGTCTTTTTTTTTCAATATACAGCCCAAAATTCTGCACAAAATTCCTGATAGACACCTGTTAACAATATATCATCATATTCATCATAATATACACCTGTTATATAATATATTTCATCATATTCACATTCACATCCAGCTAAACCCAAACCCAAACCCAAACATAAACTACATTAATTCAAACACATTCATTCATGCATTAATACATATAAACTTAACATAATAAACAAATATACAAAAAAATCAGAAAGATGAAGGCGGAGGTGGTGGAGCATCGGTGGGTAAGTGTGCAGCGAAAGCCTCTAACATCTGCATCATCCGTCGCTCATGGTCCACCCGCATCTCCTCCATCATCCTCTCCTTCTCCTCCCTCAGCCTCGCTAGATGATCCTCCACCTCCTCTCCTGCTCCTCCCTCTGCCTCACCAGCTGATCCTCCATCTTCCTCTCCTGCTCCTCCCTCTGCCTCGCCAGCTCCTCCATCATCTTCCTCTCCTGCTCCTCCCTCTGCTTGTCCAGTTGATCTTTGATGTCATCAACGACGACCCGTAGCTGCTGAATCTCTCTCTCTACGGTATCAGCTCGGCGTATGGCGCTCTCGCCAACGATGATGGATCGGCTAGAGGCAGCTCTAGCGGGTGCCATGAGCTTGGCACTATAGCCAAACCCACGCACATATCTAGAACGGGTGCCAAGCACCTGACTCAGGATCTCTGGCTCACTCCGCTGAGTACCATCGGGAGTGGGCTGACTACGTAAGGTGTTCATCTCCTCCTGTAATAAAAACATATGAATTTTCATAATAAATGACATGATTATAATTTAATACAATTAAATTATACAATGTAAGGATTTTTACCAAAATCTCGCTGGCTTTACGATGTACCCAAGATCCCGTCGTCTACCGACAGTGAGTCCTTTTGTAGAAGTCTACTGGTCCGGGCTCCTGGCCAGTGACAAAATCTCGCTGCGCAATCGAAAGGACGATAGAGTTAATATAAATGCATGGAAAGAATATATAAACGTAATAATTACCAGTACTTTCTTACCATGTCGTGACGAAGTCGTACGAATGACTTTGAACCAGCTACATGGTTCACTTCTAACTTTCCTCTGTTATCAGAATTTATTTTGCTCCTTTTCTGAACACATTATTCATAATACATTGTTATTAATTGCGAAATTAATTATTACGCTAAGATATCGTAAATATGTAAATATTACCTGAAAAGAATCAGACGAAAACCTATCACAAAGTATCCGTCAGTCCCCATAGGTCACGTGCAGCGGTGCGGACTGTACGGCCTCCTCGTGGCTCACGCACCGCTTGTACTGCCGATGTAACCTAGTGCGGTAATCCTTGAACCGCTCTTTCATCATGTCGTCGACGGCATGGGAGATGTGCGGAACACTCAAATCAAAGTCAAATTTATCCTGCAGTTTCGTAAATAATAGATTAAGACAATAAACTTATTAATAAAATAACTTAACCGTAAATGAACATTTATAAAATAAATTTTAATTAACTAAAATTTACCTGAAGGCGCTGACAGATGAGTTGCCGAACATCATCTGTCACGTCTCTCCAACGGGGGGTGGTGGGGGGAATCAGAGATCGGCATAAGACACCGACCTCTGACGTAAATAACATGACATTGTTCCCAACAGGTCTCATGCAGGCCTGTGTGAACTCTACCGTCACCCTACCCTCACGCGTAAGTCGCTCTAAAAGTAACCCACGCGTGGGTCCACGTCCTCGCCAGCTGGTCGACGACGCTGTTGCAACAGAATTATGTAAATCTAAACATAAACAGAAATCATTAAAAGAAATATATGTCTAAACTTACATGCAGTGCCTGGTGTATGTACGACTGAGGGATCAGACGCCTGCGATGCAATATGCGACGGCGATGCTGGCTCTGTCGCATCACGGGTAGAAGGGGTAGATCCAGTGTGCGAACGTCGTACTCTCCCACCTGGTGTCATCACTGAATATGTGCGAACTACGAAATTTAAACAATGTCAATACAAGTGGAATATACTAAAACATTATACAAGTAGTGTTGATGGTATAATGCATTTATGCTTATGCTCAAAGAGATGAATAAAATATGATTAGACCATTACACTATAATGCAAGCATAATATAATAAAACTGTAAACTTTAATCTATAACCATTGAAAATTCCATTACACATTGTCATTGTATATTAAATACACATATTTGTTGTAATACGAAACAACTATGAGGTAAACTATCTGAAGTACTCCTTGCGTAAGTCATCGTATGCTTCAGAAGTGTATGTCATCTTGTGTGAAGCATTGGACATTTTTATATCCAACATGACAGTCACAATAGGAGAAATTTGATCTATCGGGACTCTGTTCAGATGTGCAAGTGACAGAGTCACATCTTCCATATCTCGTTTCCCACGGTTATATATCTCCATCAGCTCCAGAATTTTTTTGAGATTGTATAATCTTTCGTCTGAGTCATCGTCGATATATTCCACTCTACACTCATCGACCAGACCGGGTATCTTTATGGCTCTACCAGAAGAAGACAGGACCGAAACGTCCATCTGCAACAGCTGATGAAGTACGTTGCGTGCTTCTACTATGCTCCGGTTTGAGGATGACATGATTAGAAATTGTCTCAACTGTAAATGTGAATTATAAACAAGTCAATAAAAGAAATTAATCATGACTTGTAATTTTCACGTATACATGGAATACATAAATTATTTGAATTAAAAAATGACATGTAAATCATGTGTACATTTAATAATCATCGTCTATATCACTATCGCTTAGGGCTATTTCTTCTTCACCATCACTATCGCTGATTAGTATTTCCTCCTCATAGTCTCCAACGTTGTCATCAATGAAACCTGTATCATCTCTAACGATGTCTTGTATTAATGAGGCATCAACATGATCAGATGACACATCATCTCTGTCTAATTGCACCACATCAATATCAATACTTGAATCAGTCCCTGTATCCCTAGATGACATGTCTTCTTGATATGCTTGTTCAACCCTAGACGTATCATTTCCCCGTCCTCGCTATCTTCAACTTCTGGTACGGGAACGTCAAATACGTTCCTGGGCTTTATTTTCTACACCATGTGCTAAGAGCCGCCTAACATAGTGTCAGCAAGGTAAAATACTTGTTCAGCCTGACTGACAATGACAAATGGGTCGTCCTTAAACTACTTTCGAGATAAATTTACGCTCGTAAAGTAGTTGTCAGTCTGTATTCCTAACTTCTTATTTCCAATGTCTCACCAATCACATCTAAATAAGTACACCCGCTTTCTCGTACAATAACTCAGCTCAATAATATCAGTCAAAATGCCATAAAAGTCAATTTCATCCTCCTCATTTATTCCTTTTACAACTACCCCACTATTTTATGTGGTCCTATACTTCTTACGTTCTTCAGTGTGGAACCGAATCCCATTTACAATGCAACCTTTATATCTAGATACACGTCTATTAGGGCCACACGCCAATGAGTATAGTGCATCAGACATATCTGCAGAGTTGCTTTTGCGCAACGTCTTTATCTATTATCATGTACAAAATATAATTGTTTAGTGATTTTCTTAGGTTGAAATAATGTGCAATACAATGGAAATTCTAAGTGTGGTGAGATACAATGTGAAATCTTACACGTTCGGCAAACTATTCTGGAAACTGATCCTGATGCATCCAATCATAATTTGTGGAGAATTTGGACTTCATCTCGTCTATGTGTTCACTACACATAAATGGCATGTCGTCAGCAAGAAACATTAAGATCATCATATGTATGAATTACAATAATCGAGAGAAGACTTACTCCAAGTACGACTCTATTTCTTCACAATTGTGCAACACATACCATCGTGCCTTTGCTAGATCCTCAAGGTCCATATCCTGAAACGTCGGGGATCCTAAAGGACTAACGTTTTGTGCAAATATAGATATGAGTCCTTGTTCATGCTCCTGCCCTTCATCGACATTTCGATCTTCTCGGTTGAATCTAGTCTCTATGCCATGAAGATACATGGAGAAAAATGTAAGGCACTCATTATCAATGTACGCTTCAGCTATCGACCCCTCCAGTCATGCCTTACTCCTCACAAATTGTTTGAGTGTGTGAAGGTATCTGTACACAAAACCACTGTGTTATACGTATGAAAACATGAATATATGCAGTTTATGGAATGAATAAAAATTTCAACAGGTTCTACCACCTTTCGATCAGATACATCTAACGATATTGTACTGGGCCTGCAAGCTTCGCCTCGTGCGGTAAATGAATCGCTAGGTGTACCATGACATCGAAAAATGCAGGTGGAAATATTCTTTCAAGTTTGCAAAGGATTATGGAAATGTCCCTCTCCAGTCTTTTAATAACATCCACATTCAACGATTTTGAATACAAATCCTTAAAGAATATCCCCAGCTCAATCAGCGTCGCACTAATATCCTTGCTCAGGAATCCACGAATCGCAATCGCAGTAGGCGTTGCAGAAGGACGTGACAATCATGACTTTTCATTCCTGTTACCTTACAATCTGTAACGTTTACGCGCCGAGATATGTTTGACGTATACCCATCGAAAAACTTCACCGATCTCAACCATTCACATAAACGCTTTCTCTCTAGTTTGGTCAATGTGTAGCAGGCTGCTGGTATAGTATACGAATTTCCATGTGATTGCAAGTGCAATTCTTTCCTTAAACCCATTTCTTGTAGATCCAATTGAGCCTTGAAACTATCTTTTGTTTTCTTCTCTATGTTCATCACTGTTCCAAAGACATTGTCACATATATTTTTCTCAATATGCATGACATCCAAGTTGTGTCGCAATTTCAGATCACTTCAATAAGGCAACTCAAAAAAGATGCTCTTCTTCCTTTAGTTATAGTCCAATACTGTATGTTTCTTCTTCTTCAAGTGCGATGCCTTACCAAATCTAACTTCTCCAATGTTACTCAGTTGTTGCATCACATCTTCTCCAGATAGTTCTTTCGGGGGTGGCCTATGATCTTGTTGCCATCAAAGATCATCGTCTTCCTGCGCCAACTATGATCGCTCGAAAGGAAGCGACGATGGCCCATATAACATATTTTTCTACCATGCTTCAATGACAATGAACAAGTCTCAATACCACATGTAGGACAAGCCAACTTGCCCTTCGTGCTTCACTCAGACAAATTTTCATATGCGGGAAAGTCATTTATTGTCCACAAGACCGCTGCATGCAATCGAAATGTCTGTCCTGCAAATGTGTCATACGTGTGTACACCTTGACTCCACAACTCGTTTAACTCATCTACTAACGGTCACAAGTACACATCGATGTCATTCCCAGGTGACCTGGGTCCAGGAATAAGCAATGATATCATGAAAAATGATTCCTTCATACACAACCAAGGAGGTAAATTATAGGGCATAAGTACCACTGGCCACATACTGTACGAGCTACTCATATTACCAAATGGATTAAAACCATCACTTGTAAGACCTAGTCGAACATTGCGAGAATCCTCTGCAAACCAGTCATGTTGCTTGTCAAATTTTTGCCAGGCTTCAGAGTCCGCAGGGTGCCTCAGTGTACTATCATCATGAACGCGTTTCTCCTTATGCCACCTCAAATCTTCAGCCGTTTTACGAGACATAAACAATCTTTGCAATCTTGGTTTCAATGGGAAGTACCTTAACACCTTTTGCGGGATGTTCTTATCCCTAGCTTTGCCATACTTTCACCTAGACTCTCCACATTCTTGACACTCTCCAGCATCCTTATGCTCTTTTCGATATAATAAACAATCATTTATACATGTATGTATGAGTTCATATCCAAGGCCCAAGTCTCGCATCAAGGATTTTGCCTCGTAATGGGACTTATGCAATGTCTCACCGTCTAGCAATGCTTCTTTCAACAACTCTAGCAACATGTTGAACGATTTGTTACTCCAACGATTTATTGTCTTCAAATGAAGTAACTTTATAAGAAAATTCAACTTGGAGAAGTTCTTACACCCCGGATAAAGTGGACGTTGCGCATCCCTCAACAACCTACTAAACTTTTCTGATTCGACATCACCTATTGGAGGAATATCTTGGCTACTGCTTGTCGCTACAAAATTAGTATCCGCAGCTGTTCCCCTAAACACATCCCCTATGATATCTTGCATTTCGTCAACGTCTTCATCTGACACAATTGGATCAGCAATGACTTCAGTGGGCTCAACTCTATGGGTCATATCTTCACCATGATAGATCCACCGAGTGTAACCCCGGTCAATCCCAACTATGAACAAATCGTCCTCTACTTTGTCTAAAGTCTTAAATATTGTGTTCTTGCATTTTCGACATGGACACCTAATCTTATTCCTTAAATCTGCCCGATTTCGGGCAAATTCCATGAACTCTTCAACCCCTTGTTTATACTCTAGGCCAAACCTATTCTTAGCTCGCATCCAACTCTTATCCATGTTTACAATGAAAAGACTAAAGTCAGTTTATGAAAATAGCTTTAAGATTATGCTAAGTTATAGGTTTAGGTTATATTATATGTTTAAGATTTGATAATAGGTATAGTTTAGGTTATAACTTTAGGTTATAGGTTTAGTTTTAGAGAATTAAGTTTAGGTTAAGGTTACAAGTTTAGGTTAAGGTTGTAAGTATGGGTTATAGGTTAAGGTTAAGGTATAGGTTTAGGTTATAAGTGTAGGTTATAGGGTTAGGGAAAGGTTAGGTTCTCTTCCGTTATAGGTTTAGGGAAAGGTTAGGTTCAGGTTATAGGTTTTAGGATTTGAGAATAGTTTTAGATTTTAAGTATAGGTTTAGGTTGGATTATAGGTTAAGGTTTAGGGATTTGAGTTTAGGTTATAGGTTATGGGTTATAGGGTTAGGTTAGGGTTTAAAAGATATAAGTTTAGGTTTCGGGAATCGCTTTTAGGTTTAGGTTATAGGTTTAGGTTTAGAGATTTAGGTTCGTGTTCGAGTTTGGGATCGGGTTTAAGTTTAGTTTAGGGTTCGGTTTAGGTTTAGGTTATGAGGTATAGGTTTAAGTAATTGAGAATTGATTTAGGTTTAGGTTTAGGGAATCGGGTTCGGGTTCGGGATCGGGTTTAGATTTTGGTTTTCAAGTTTAAGCTTAGGTTAATATTAGGGATTTGAGATTAGGATTAGGTGTAGGTTTAGGTTTAGGGATTTGAGAATAGGTTTAATGTTTAGGTATAGGTTTAGGTTTAGGTAATAGGTTTAGGTTTTGGTTTTAGGATAAGGTTAAGGTTATAAGTTTAGGTTATAGGTTAAGGTTATAAGTTTAGGTTATAGGTTAAGGTTATAGGTTTAGGTTAGGTTTAGGTTTAGGTTATAGGTTATAACTTTGGGAATTGAGAATATGTTAAGGTTTAGGCACAGGAAATCGGGCTCGGGTTCGGGATCGGGTTTAGGCTTGGGTTTTCATGTTTAGGCTTAGGTTTAGGGTAGGGAGTTGAGATTGGGATTAGGTGTAGGTTTAGGTTTAGGGATTTGAGAATAGGTTTAGGTTTAGGTTATAGGTTTAGGTTTTAGGATAAGGTTAAGGTTATAAGTTTAGGTTATAGGTTAAGGTTATAGGTTTAGGTTATAGGTTTATGTTAGGTTTAGGTTTAGGTTATAGGTTATAGCTTTGGGAATTGAGAATAGGTTAAGGTTTAGGCATAGGAAATTGGGTTGGGGTTCGGGATCGGGTTTAGGCTTGGGTTTTCATGTTTAGGCTTAGGTTTAGGGTAGGGAGTTGAGATTGGGATTAGGTGTAGGTTTAGGTTTAGGGATTTGAGAATAGGTTAAGGTTTAGGTAATAGGTTTAGGTTTTGGTTGTAGGATAAGGTTAAGGTTATAAGTTTAGGTTATAGGTTAAGGTTATAGGTTTAAGTTATAGGTTTAGGTTAGGTTTAGGTTTAGGTTATAGGTTATAGCTTTGGGAATTGAGAATAGGTTAAGGTTTAGGTATAAGAAATAGGGCTCGGGTTCGGGATCGGGTTTAGGCTTTGGTTTTCATGTTTAGGCTTAGGTTTAGGGTAGGGAGTTGAGATTGGGATTAGGTGTAGGTTTAGGTTTAAGGATTTGAGAATAGGTTAAGGTTTAGGTTATAGGTTTAGGTTTTGTTTTTAGGATAAGGTTAAGGTTATAAGTTTTGGTTATAGGTTAAGGTTATAGGTTTAGGTTATAGGTTTAGGTTAGGTTTAGGTTATAGGTTATAGCTTTGGGAATTGAGAATAAGTTAAGGTTTAGGCATAGGAAATCGGGTTGGGGTTCGTGATCGGGTTTAGGCTTGGGTTTTCATGTTTAGGCTTAGGTTTAGGGTAGGGAGTTGAGATTGGGATTAGGTGTAGGTTTAGGTTTAGGATTTGAGAATAGGTTAAGGTTTAGGTCATAGGTTTAGGTTTTGGTTTTAGGATAAGGTTAAGGTTATAAGTTTAGGTTATAGGTTAAGGTTATAGGTTTAGGTTATAGGTTTAGGTTAGGTTTAGGTTTAGGTTATAGGTTATAGCTTTGGGAATTGAGAATAGGTTAAGGTTTAGGCATAAGAAATTGGGCTCGGGTTCGAGATCGGGTTTAGGCTTGGGTTTTCATATTTAGGCTTAGGTTTAGGGTAGGGAGTTGAGATTGGGATTAGGTGTAGGTTTAGGTTTAGGGATTTGAGAATAGGTTAAGGTTTAGGTTATAGGTTTAGGTTTTGGTTTTAGGATAAGGTCAAGGTTATAAGTTAAGGTTATAGGTTAAGGTTATAGGTTTAGGTTATAGGTTTAGGTTAGGTTTAGGTTTAGGTTATAGGTTATAGCTTTGGGAATTGAGAATAGGTTAAGGTTTAAGCATAGGAAATCGGGTTGGGGTTCGGGATCGGGTTTAGGCTTGGGTTTTCATGTTTAGGCTTAGGTTTAGGGTCGGGAGTTAAGATTGGGATTAGGTGTAGGTTTAGGTTTAGGGATTTGAGAATAGGTTAAGGTTTAAGTTATAGGTTTAGGTTTTGGTTTTAGGATAAGGTCAAGGTTATAAGTTAAGGTTATAGGTTAAGGTTATAGGTTAAGGTTATAGGTTTAGGTTAGGTTTAGGTTTAAGTTATAGGTTATAGCTTTGGGAATTGAGAATAGGTTAAGGTTTAGGCATAAGAAATCGAGTTGGGGTTTGGGATCGGGTTTAGGCTTGGGTTTTCATGTTTAGGCTTTTAACCTATTCTCAATTCCCAAAGCTATAACCCATAACTTAAACCTAAATCGAACCTAAACCTATAACCCTAACCTAAACCTAAAACCAAAACCAAAACCTATAACCTAAACTTATAACTTATAACCTAAACCTATAACCTATAACCTAACAGAAACCTAAACCTAAACCTAAAACCTAAATGTATTCTCAAATCCCTAAACCTAAACCTACACCTAATCCTAAGCTTAAACTTGAAACCCAAACCTAAACCCGATTTCCTAAACCCTAAACCCTAAACCCTAAACCTATTCTCAAATCCCAAAACCTATACTTATAACCTGAACCTAAACCTAAACCTGGAGGAGTCAAGGCGGGCGAGGGAGGAGCAGGAGAGGAGGATAGAGGATCAGCTCGCGAGGCAGAGGAGGATGGAGGAGGAGTTGGTGAGGCAGAGGGAGGAGCATGAGAGGAGGATGTAGGAGATGCGGGTGGAGCATGAGCGACGAATGACGAAGATGTTTCAGGCTTTCGCTGCACGCTTACCCACCGATGCCCCACCACCTCCGCCTTCATCTTTGTGATTTTTTGTTTATTTGTTAATGTTAAATTTATATGTATTTATGCGTGAATGAATGTGATGTAGATAAGATTGTTTGTGTTTGGATGAATGTAGTTCATGTTTGGGTTTGGGTTTAGCTAGATGTGAATGTCAATATGATGAAATATATTATACAACAGGTGTATATTAGGATGAATATGATGAAATATATTGTTAACAGGTGTATATCAGGAAATTTGTGCGGAATTTTGAGCTGTATATTTAAAAAAAATAAAAAACTTTTAGCGACGAAAATTTTCGTCGCTAAAAGTGGAACGATTTTTAGCAGCAAAAGTTTTCGCTGGTAAAAATTCCTGAAAATTTTTTTGGCGGCAAAAATTTTCGCTGCTAAAAGTCCTAGATTTTTTGGCAGCGATAATTTTCGCTGCTAAAATCTTGGAAATGTTTTTTGCAGCGAAAATTTTCGCTGCTAAAGTCTTTGAAATTTTTTGCGTGACAATGTTTAGACTAATAGTCTTGGAAAATTTATTTTGCCGCAAATATTTTCGCTGCTAAAATCTTTTGGAAAATATTTTTAGCGGCGAAAAATTTAGCTGCTCAAAGTTTTGTATAGTATTTTTTAGTGGCGAACAGTTTCGCAGTTAATAGTCTTGGAAAATTTATTTTGCCGCAAATATTTTCGCTGCTAAAATCTTTTGAAAAATATTTTTAGCAGCGAAACATTTTGCTACTAAAAGTCTTGTATAGAATTTTTTAGCGGCGAACAGTTTCGCAGCTAATAGTCTTGAAAAATTTATTTTACCGCGAACATTTTCATCGTTATCGTGAAAATTTTCGCCGCTAAAAGTTTAAAGAATATTTTGCGACGAAAGTTTTCGTCGCCAAAAGTCTCATACAGTATTTTAGCAGCGAAAATTTTCGCAGCTAAAAGAAATTTATTCAACATCGTTGTAAAATGTGTGGAGCATTTAACGGCAAAAATTTTCGTCGCTAAAAGTCTAATGCACTATTTTTAGCGCTAAAAGTTTCGTCGCTAAAATCTCACTTTTAGCGACGAAAATAGATTTCATCGCTAAAAGTGACTTTTGGCGACGAAAATGAGTTTCGTCGCTAAAAACCCTCTTTTTTGTAGTGAACCCCTCACTGCAAAAATGGTAGAGTTCTTGAAACATTTCAAGCCATAGGCAGGCAAGGCTATTGCAAGCATATGTATTTTTTTAGTCTGTGTTATTTAGAACTTGCAGAACTCTTTGTAGTTTGATTTTCTGATCTCACCTGTAGTTTCATTTTTAAACTTGAGAAATTAACCTTAAACCCTTCTTCAAAAAGAAAGTGTTTCCCAATCATTTTTGGTAAAAGAATTTCATAGAGTTAGCTATTTATTGATTTTCTAGTTATATCATATATAAGATGTTAATTACTGCAGCTGAACCTTATGAAGATTCCCCAAAAGTCTTCTAGTAGACCTAATTTGGTTGAATCGGATTTCTTGACTTTTTGGGACTATGCTATAAATGGCTTTTGTTTTTTGTTTTTGGAACCATTAATCATGCATTATAAAGCACAAAGCTGCCCACAACAGTGATGTTCACTAACTAATAAATGTACATAAAAACAAAGCCTCGACGAGAATTTATTTTTAAAAAAGACAGGAATTTCTACTTCAGGACAGGCTCAATGGCATCAGCGATGGTGCCTTACAATCAATAACTCCAGTACAGCCCCAACAACAACTTCATGGAATTAAAAAGGGAGAAATATATTCTTATGGTTGTGAAAACATTTTCAATGCCATAATATGCAAGAGGGCAAGTGTAGGATCACCTGGTTGATCATGTTCCATTGCCCCACATTTGGATGCAAGTTGGATTGATGTACAGCAAGTACATATGCACGAACTGATGTTATAAATGAAAAAGAAATCATCAATGATTGCCTCAGCATGATGTCTTGCCAAAAGTGTTGCAATCCAATGCAAGGCCTCAATTTTGATAGCATCTCATTCATTAGATAGTTGTCTGACAAACATAACTACTAAACATTAACATCTAGTCATATTACACAGGAGGAAGAAAACATCTTAACCTCTGCAGCAGAAATGTAACCATTTTGATCCTTGTCAAAGACCTTGAAAACTTCCTTCAGTTCCTCCTCAGAATCAGTGTCCTTCATAACAAGTGGAAATGGGAAAAGTTAGAAACGCCTAACAGAAGCTGGCGTTTCTGTTACTATTACTGCTAAATAATATTCATAAGGATTAGAATCACACAGTCACACAGTGAGGTTTACTACTCTATAAGGAGGTTTAGTATAAAAGGGGGGAAAAAAAAAAAGGCCAAATGCAAATTCATATATGTTTGTATTTTTTTTAAAAAAATTTTATTAATATTTTTGCCTAAATCTCAATCTAACTTATTTTCTTGTTTAGTCAATGCAATATACGTCTTATATTGCATTGATAGGTGATCATGATCTCAGGCACTTGAAAAAAATGATTTGCAGTTTAGGTGAAAATCAAGAGACACATTTATTTGAATAACTAACAATGTTTTCTGCATTCAACTAGAATTTTCATGGTAAATGATGATTCAAAGGGAGATCTATATAAATCGGATTCTCGATCTTAATCTTAGCTGATCTATATGAATAAGAGGAATGTTTGCAAGTGAAAACTCATGACCATACAAAATCTGTGGGCACTGGATGCATGACAACAATCATCCCTTTTCTTTTTATAGTGGTTTTGCATTTTGCAATGTAATATATACTACTGTAATGAAAACACCATGCATTAAATTTTGTCAATGTTCTATATCATTTGAAAACATCATGCATTGAGGAAAGCAGTTTTTTGGATGAATTGTTTTTTTTTTTTTTTTTTTTTTTTTTCTTTCCTTATTTTAAAACAAAAAAGCCCCCAATATCAAGGTGTTGATGCAACCAAAAAAAAAAAATTTCCCCTACTTTTTCTCTTGAAAAGATGGCTCCTTGGTACAGATAAGCCCAATTATTGGGGATCAAGAAGTTTTTAATAGTGGGTGCTTAATCCCCACTGTATGTATTTTAAACTTTCTATGTGAAAAAAAATAAAAGAAGAAGCAGTGGATTTAACAAGCTACTCATAAATTTTGAGATCAAGGAGAGGAAACACCATTTTTAAAGTAGGGAAATTATCCAGTAAGGAACTCCAATTGCAAATGGCTATCGGAACATGAAACAGAGCTGCTGTGTTTTGCAATGGATCATTTCCCACAACACTATTGGTATCAGAGAAATAACCTCTTAATAGTACCCAGGTACTTAGTGAAGCTGGTTATACTCATCGCAGCCATGATGGGGGCTCACGTCTCCTTGATATAGTGATGAGGTGAGGCAAAGGAAACAGAGTAACTAATTTAAATTGCTTCATACCACATTCTGCCTGGTCTTAAACACTATGAACCAACCATTTTTGAGATACGGTGATAATTAACTCGACCAAGCAACTGGAGAGCATTATATAGGAAACTGTTGGAAATAGTACTCGCAAACCTTTTGAATACTAAGAGCAGGCAATGACTGATGCTCTAGTCCTCCG
Source organism: Magnolia changhungtana (assembly GCA_030180095.1). Lineage (NCBI taxonomy): Eukaryota > Viridiplantae > Streptophyta > Magnoliopsida > Magnoliales > Magnoliaceae > Magnolia > Magnolia changhungtana. The sequence goes on along the minus strand of JASAUF010000396.1, from coordinate 10,520,600 downwards.
TCTTCAGGAAGAGTTTTGGCTACTTCATATGCCTCCTGGAAAATCAAATCCTCAAATTCCACATTAAATGAGTGATTAAAATAAGCAAATCACTAAACAAAAATTTGAAAAAGTTCAAACTGAAATAAGACAGACTCATGTGTTATGTAAGCACAAAAGAAAGCAATAAACTTTATTTGCCGGATTGGCTCTGGTACACAGTATTCACAACACATTTTAACAATCTTGATAGATGCATCAAGAGATATGCGATGTCCAATAGATATGAATATTGGTTTTGAAGAACCTTGAGTACATCGCATTGGCTGCACAAAATTTTGAAATTCAAAACAAAACCATATAATGTAGAGTTAACTAGCCTAAGCTGAATTCTCTTACCACTCGCCTAGAAAGTTTGTTTGTTTGTTTTTTTTTTTTTTTCCTGAAAAATGAGTATGGTTCAGTTTTCACAGGAAATACATCAACTGAAAATACAAAGAAATTGAAAAGACCCTAAATGTGTCTAGTGAGTACCAAATGATAAAGAAATAAATGAAAATCCAAAAAAGAACCTATGAAAATCAAAGGTGGCCCCACCTTGTAGATGGCCTGGCCAAAATAACAACCCAGTTCATTTATCAGGTAGGCCCCACCCTGTAGATGGCCTGGCCAAAATAACAGTCCAGTCCACATATCAGGTGGAGCACACCTGTCGTTAAACCTGGATATTTGTTGCAGTCATGACCTACGTGAGAGGTAATCCTCAGAGTTTCAAAAATCATCTAGCAATATTATGAATTCTGCATGCATTGTGATTACATGCTCCTATGAACTGCAGTAAATAGATCTTCTATGAAGTGACATCCATGCCAAAAATGTGGGAAACATGTAGAGTCATCAGAACCATCGATTTGGTGGGCCACCATACAATTGAGCCAATTCAAACAAACAAATTAGCATTTTAAGGCTATTCTTCTTCAACCAAGGGAAAATTGAGAAGTCTAAGGGAATCAAATTCCTTTGAACTAAGAGTTCATCCTAAGACCTTAGCTAGGGTGCAAAATAATTGGGTAAAATCGCCAATTTTTCTCTCAGTCGAAAATTTCCATCTTTATCTGTTACTTGAGATAATTCCTTCATTTACTCAACTCTTCCACAAAAATTACTTCTTTGTAACAAAAGAAAATCATAACAAAGATATGATCTCTATAACTTACACTAATACATGACTAAATTGTTTTTTGTTTCCTTAAACAGATGAATCCCGGAATACATGAGACTAGATACCAGCTGTGCTTTGTACATAGTAGTCAGTTTTAGAGTAGATTGCTTGATCATTTTCAAGGTTCTGTTCCAGGCAACAAGTTTCTCCATCTTCTCTAGCTATGGCTTCCCATTTGTGGTTTAAAGTTTGAGGATTTCTTATACAAACAAGTTTTCATTCACAAAAGAAAAACATTTCTGACTCTGTAACAGATTTAATCGGTTTCGTGAGAGAGAGTGAAGATGAAGATGGCTGCAATAATTATATGTAAATATGTTGAAATCATGTAGTATCTTCCTCTGACAAACTGATACAATTACATGTCTGCAAGCTTCAAGTTGTGTCAATATTTTGTAGTCAATACACCTACAATGCAAAACAGAAACTGTAGAAGTTGGGATAATGACCACTCACTGCTAATGAGTTGAGAACATTATGAACTCCTGGTAGTTGTAGGCTGATGACAGCCACTGGACTTCCCCTGTGACACTGCAGGCAATAATTACTTCAGAATTGGTAATTCTATAATAGATGCTTTATGCACTGAACATGGAAGCCATGGACTTTATGTTATAATACCACCACAATTTTTTATATTGAAAGGTGAATACACACATGTTATGACATCAGCCTGAAATTGAGGTAGATCCAAAACTTGAGTGGACTACATGGAAAAAAAAAAAAAGGTGGGTAGAAAAATGCCTAACATTGAAATCTCTCTGGATCGACCATTATTTTCATTTGCCATTCAAACCGTTCATAGGGTCATTTCTACTGAGATGAACTGAAAACACAATAACATTAACCTGATCCGAAACTTTGTATAACCCAATGAATGCTTGACTGTAAACATTCAACCCTCACTATATTACTGTTGTGCGGCAAACTTGAGTTTTGAATCTGCCTCATTTTTTTAAAATTAAGCTCCAGGCCAAGAATAATATAGAATAACATATGGATGGGGCTGGTTTCTGACGAGCTTTACGGTGAGCCCCACTTAGCTTGTGACCGCAATCCGGGTCTGTCCGAAAGCTAGCGTGGGAAAACCCAAGCTGTTCGTTCACCTGTTAAAAGGCAACGAGTGCTAGGGGAGTGGATTAAGTGAGACGTCCCACTCACCCAAGACGGTTTAGGTGCGCATCAAGCCGAGTCGGACCAGTTTAAGTCCAACTCGACTTGATCTGAAAATTTCAAATAATTATCCAAACTTGATTCGATCACGGACCGAGTCCGTGTCAGCTGACTCGATCCGATCTGATACACTGCTGGCTTGACTGGAACCAAGTCCGACTCGGCCAGTGAAACCGAGTCGGGTTGGGTTGGGTTGGGTTGGGTTGGGTTGGGTACGGTTCTGATCAGGTTAGGTCGGGAAGGGAAATGGGCAGATGGGCGGGATTAGGGCAGAAGAGAGAGAAGTGGGTGAAGTAGTGGTTTTGGTTCCATCGTCGGGAAGCGGATGGGTTGTTGGTGTATTATTGGCGTCAGCAAGTTCCGTGGGTCAAAATATGAAGTATGTGTTATATCCAAACCGTCTAACCATTTGGAGAGCTCGTCTTAAGTCTTTAGCCTAAAAATAAGACAGATCTAAAGATCCTTTGGACCACACTACAAAAAACAGTGGGGATTAAATGTCTGAAACCTTTAGGGGGTCACAGAACTTTCAGATCAATATGAAATTTGTTTTTCCGCTTCATCTATGTATTTTTAACTTTATTAACAGAATAGATGGAAATAAACGTTATGATGGGCTCTAGGTATTTTTAAACTGTGAAAATCATTATCAGTGTGGTTCATTCGAACTTTCCGTATGATTGATTTTTTTTTTATTTTATTTTTTATTATTGTTTTTCTAAAAATGCTTTAAACTGATATCGAAAGATAGATTAACTGTATGGATATAATAAGTACATTATTATGGGGGGGGGGGATGTAACCTTGATCTCACATGTCGTACAACTCGAGCTTGGGGCGCGTTGGCGCTCGTCTTCCCACCACACGTATCTACATCAGCTGTGTATAGCTGGTGTGAGTGGCGTGTGCTACACGAAATTGGATTACAGTACGACTCTTATCTTACTTGGTAGCGTATAGGTAATATGCGCTCGAGCTCACTATAAGCTCCCGTAAGGTCGAGCTGTGTGGGCCCCACCGTGATGTGTTTCGACCATCAACACAGTGCATTTGATGGGTCCCATCTAAATTATTGGATTTTCCAAAAATCAACCATATACAGAACTCAGGTGGGCCATACCATCTAAAATTATGTGAAGACACCGTTAAAATATATAAAAGCACTTGGTGGAGCCCACCTGATTTTTCATCCGCCTGAAACTTAGTCTGAACCATTATTCAAGTGGGACACACATAATGGATGGGCTAGATTTGCAAACCACATCTTGTTGGACCCTCAAAAATGGTTATGAATGTTTTAATGGTGCATGGCCCCTCTCCACTTCTGTATGTGATGTGGCCCACACAAGTCACGGATTGACTTGAATTTTGAGGCCCAGGCCCACGATAGAATGATGCATCTGACTGATGTGGTGATGTGGTAGATGTTCGAAAGGCATCACAGTAGGGCCCACACAGCTCGTCCACATGAGACGGGCTCGTGAGGTAGAGCGCATAGTACCTTTTTCCTACTTGGTAACCTCGGTGGGAAACGGATTGGCTAGCCCCTGACACCAGCCATTGGCTGATGGTCTACTCAGTGGGGCCAAGCATGATGTATGTGTGTCATCCATGAAGTCCATCTATTTTTATATATCATTTTATGATATGGTAGAAAAATGAAGTATATCTCAATCTCAAGTGGACCACATTACATGAAACAGTGTTGAATGAATTTTGACCATTAAAAATGTTTTGGGGGCCATAAAAGTTTTGGATCAAGCTGATATTTATTGTTTCCCTTCATCTGGGTCTTTATTACCAAATCAACAGATTGGATGTCAAATAAACAGTACAGTGGGCCTTAGGAGGATTTTAATTGTGAATGTCCATTCATTATTTTTGTCCTGTGGTGTGGCCCACCTAAGATTTATATCCCTATCAATGTTTGTGTCAAGCCCTAAAATGATCTGTAAAAATGGATGAACGGAATGGATGAAACACGTACATCATAATGGGACCCACAGAGCACTGACCACCAGCCACGGGGCTGGTGTCAGGGGGAGTAGCCAATCCTTTCCCAACTCAGTGGGACCAGTGGGAGGAGGATGCGGACGGACGTGGATTACTAACACTACGCTGACATGCGACATGGGGCTCGAATTAATGTGTATTTTATCCACACGGTTAATAGGTTTTATCATTCATTTTAGGAAATAAGTTAAACCGTTTTACCATTCATTTTAGGACATAAGACCAAAATCGAAGCACACAAACCTCAAGTGAACTACACCACACGAAACCGTGGGGAATAATCACATACACCGTTGAAACCTTTCTATGGACTACAGTGATGTCAGTTTGATGTTTATTTGTCATCCAGAACTTCTATGGCTCGAAAAGCTTTCAGCTGTTTCCTATGGCTTGAGCTTTGGATATGCTTTAGCTTTGGGCTCGTGTCTCAAAATTAGATGGAAAATTAAATGGACAGTGTGAATAAGACATGTACATTATGGTGGGCCCCACTGAGTTTACTCAACATACTATAGGTTGCTGAGTTACTTGTCCAGTCCCTCCGGTGAGGAACAAGGCATACCCGATTGGATATTCGATTGGAAACATTCCACCATATGTTGTTATAAAGATGGGCCAAATCCAGTAGGCATATAAGGAATAACTTTCAAAGATGATTTATATGTTTATTATGGCAGGAGTCTACTTTCCAATCAAATTGACACCCCCCATCAATAAAGGTGGCATTTGTTGCACAACCATTGATCAGAGATATATGTTGAATCTAAACACACTGAGAATCACGTGGGCTTCCCTGTGATCTTTATGCATGACATGAATCATCGGTATCAAAATGATTTTCGAACACACCACCTTTAGAGCTTGTTTGGATTAGGATTACCATAGTAATAAAAAAAAAATGCAATAATTTTAAAATTCTCTATCAAAATATTTTTATTTGACCGAGGACAGTTTTACTTGGTTTATTGAGGGCACATTTTATTATTTTAATGTCAAATTATTAAATCTATACAACATCACCTCACACTTGAAAATCTTTGTGAGACTCCTCATGATGCATGTATTTTTCTTATCCATACCATCCATCCATTTCTCCCACTCATTTTAGGGCACCCAAAAATGAGGCAAATCAAAATCTCAGTTGGACCACAATATAAGAAGCAATAGTGATTGAACACCCACCTTGAAAAACATCTTAAGCCCATTGTAATGTTTACTCATCCAACCTGTCGATCAAGTCATATACACTTGGATGGTGGGAAAACACAAATATCACCTTGATCCAAAACTTTTGTAGTCCCTAATAAGTTTGCAATGGTAGGTGCTCAATCACCAACTGTTTCTTATGATATGGGGCCTAAGATTTGGATCTGCTTTATATTTTGGGTGAGTTCGAACCCATGGCTTAGTGATAGACAAAGTGCATTTCAACAAGAGCGCTCGGGGTTAAGTGCCCATACGGGCGTTTGTTAAAATTTTTTTTTTTAAAAAAAACAACTTAGCTAGTCTATACTACACTAGGCAAGCTAGGGGTGTCAATGGGATGGAGTATGCAAATAGCCATGCCATTGTGCACATCAAGAGAGCCCCGGTGAAATCAGGGTGCTTGTTTCTCCCTTATGTTTTTCTTGCCGTGGCCAACCTGAATCACAAATCATCCTGAATTTCAGACCCTGATTCTAACATGATGTGACGCATGATGGTTGGAATTAATTGATGCAAACAGCACATTACAATGAAGCCCACCCCATGTGGCCTATTTGGTGCCCACTGTTCTTTACAGTTCATTGGGTGAGAGAATAGAATGGGATTTGGTCACATTAAACAGTTCAATCCATTTCCATAGAAGAGGAAATTATTACAAAGTAACCAACCTAAGTACACATGGAAGCCTTATCAAAGACACAGATAAAAGGATGCGTAAGCACATCTCACACTAACCAAGTACATGAGCTAGCATTGTTTATTTAATTAAGACAAGCCTCATCTTAATCACACACTATAATTCATTTCTTCTTCATTAACCATCATAAAATCAAGGATAAACTTCGATAATCGACCGCAAACCCAACACAGGTATAATCTTATAGTCAGAGAAACCAGCGTCGATGAAGATTTTCTGCCACTCATGTTCTTCCCTCTGCTTGCCTGTTGAGTGTACCATCATCGCCATATCAAAGCAAAGCTTTGTCTCCATTGACTTGTAATCATCGGTATGGGTATTCACAACTGTTTCTAGTAAGATCACCTTCCCTCCATCTTCTTTACTTGGAATCACCTCTTTGCACCGTTTTAATATCTTCACGCACTCATTGTCGCTCCAGTCATGTAGGACCGACTGTAAGCCATTTTCACAGCGATTAGAAGCCATTGCTACAGATGAAATGGGCTGGTTTGGATCAGCCCAATTGCTTAACTACAAGGCAACAAGTGTGTTGAGCATGGTTCTAAAACTGGTTGACTCAACTCAAAACATGGCTGAGTCAACTCGAATTGGGAAGATTTTTAGCTGAGTCATTGGGAAGCAAGGTAGTGAGTGTGACTTGGCCTGGACTTCGCGGGACTTGTTGATTCAATGGGATTACTTCAAAGAAAAGATGTTGGTAGATACATTCAAATTCCCACCTCACTAAGTAAGGCAACAACTTTAAGGGCACATGCAACTGCATTTTTATGACAAGCTACCTAATTAATATGGAATTTACATTGAAACTTTTTTCAAAAAAGTTTTCAAAAAACTGCATCTTTAGTAGGGATATACATGAACCGAGTTAGCTCAGTTAGCTCGCTCGACTTGACTCGAAAAAGCTGGATTCGACTCGGTTCAAAGCTGAGTTTGAGCCGAGTCGAGCTGATTTTTTTAAGCTTGAAAAAATTTTGAACCGACTCGACTCGACTCAGATCGAACCCCAACTCGAATCGAACTCGGATTGAACTAGTTCAGTGACTTGGTTACTTTGATATCGATGTTGCTCAAGAAGTGTTTGACGAAATGACTCAACGAAGTGTCGGCTAGAAGCAAGGAAGGCATGTATATAAAACAAATATAATTTTTTTCTTGATTTTGATATTGTATACAAAGTGTTTGATAAAAATACTTGTAAACCTGCTGCTGTTTTACACAGTGAGAAATTGAAAGTGTACAGCTTGTGTTTGTGAAAATGCCGCAGAGGCTCGATTTTGGCTCGAACTTGGCTTGAACTGGCCTGAGCTGCTGACCGAACCGAACCAAGCTGGCCAGTCAGGCTCGAAGATCAAGCTGAGCCGAGTTCGAGCTGGGGTTAGCTAGTGGCCGAGCCGAGTTGAGCTGAGGCCACGCCGACTCGGTTTGACTCCGTGTACACCTCTACTCTTTAGTCATCAAGCAAATGGGTCTGTGGCTCTAGTGGACCCACCATGATGTTTATGTGAGTTCCACCCTAAACACCAGGTGCCTAACCCCATGTCAGCTCCCTAACCCCTTGTTAGGCCAATGGCCCAAAAATCAGCCCCCTTTATTCATGTCATCGCTGGATCCACGCTACCGGCACTTCTCCTGGTGGGAGAGGGAACACACACCTATTTGTTTGTGTCGACCGGATCCAACATGAGGTGACACACCTTATGGTTGGGGTGGATTTTATGTAAATACCATAGTGGCACAGCCAATCATTTTCTGGAACGCCATCTCGAGTAGATGGATCGTAGGGTTTCTTGTACAAATAAATAGCGGTAAATTACCTTGAGGAGATGAGCGTCCGCAGGGGGGATCGATTCGAACATGTTCCCTCCAACCGCATCTATTTTTGTACTCTTTGGCATGCCGGCAATCACATGTGGTTGATCAAACACGGTGCATTTCACGTGTGGGAACGCGTCAGCTATGGCCCGAGCTACAGCCCCTGTCCCACCCCCAACATCAACCAACGACCGCACCCCGTCGAAAACCTGACCGTACTGTTTAACGACCATGTTAATGATGAACTGTGCATCACTAGCCATGGAATCGTTAAAGAAGCAACTAAGCTCAGGGATCTGGGCCGCGCCTTCCCAGAAACTGACTCCGTTTGCTGTCTCGAAGGCCGTGGTTTCATTGCCTTGGAACCAAGTACTTAAGAAATTCCAAGGTGTGAGTAAAGTAGAGTCCAACTCCCCTAATACAAAGGTTGACAAACTGACCGCGGCCTCTTTGCGGAGGAGGCTAGAAGGTGGTGTGATAACATAACCTTCTTCAACTCCTTTATTGCCGTTGATTTTTTCTACAGCAAAAAAGCCCAAGTGGACCAACAGACGCATCAGGCGGCTCATGTAAGGGGTTTTGGATGAGTTAATCGGAAGTGCAGCAACCAACTCAGAGAGGGTCATTGGACGGCCATGATTGTGGATGATGTCCGGTATGCCCAGCTGAACGGCACACTTGAGAGACATGGAATTTACGAAATGATAGAGATGGTTCCATACGTGGGCTTCAGCTTTCAACAACTCGTGGCCTCTTTCTCCTTGGTTGGGCGCCATCACTAACTCCCGTCTTCCACACCTGGAATCACAAAAAAGGATTTTAAAACACACTAAAGCTGTGTACTCCTAATAAGTCCTATTCCATTTTAACTTCCAAATATATAAGCACCAAATGAAAAAGCGACCAGGAAGAACATGTGTACCTCCAATTACATCTAAACGGAGCTGCCAAACAACTTTGTAATATTTATCATTATCTGCACAAGTCTCCGTATGCGTCTCGCTCGCATGAGATTAAGGTGGAAAACGCGCAATATGTACCATTTCTAGCATGCGTGTGCCAGATCATGAACATTCACCAGGAGAGACTAACCACAAAAATGCAAGTCTCACATTCCAGCTGGTCCACGTATTAGGAGGGCTATAATTGTACACCCATTGTTGACCGTTCGTCGGTTTCTTTTCATAATTTGCTTCTTTAATAATAATTAAAAAAAAAACCTCCGTGACCCACCTAAACAGGATACTTCCTGATTTAATGCCGAGGCATCTAAAGATTGGGACCCTTATGAGCGGCTTGGATCTCTTTCTCTCGCCACAGCAAGTTTCCACGTGACCGTAGCACCTGTTGTTGGCACAGGAGAAAACACCCAATGATGTAGAGCGGGTCGTGGACAGTTTCATGGCTAAGATGGCCAGGATGGTTAAGATGGATTGTAAACGCCCAATTGAAAGCGGAGGTGATCTGGACTGTTAGAACTTAAAATGGACTGTTAGAACTTAAAATGGACGTATTCCGCAAGTAGGAATTAGTTATTGGATGTACCATATATGATATTGGGGTAGGACTGTTGGGGGCCTTGCACAAAACCTTAGAATCTAGCCCTCCAAAACAAACCAGAATTATGGATAATAAAGCAATGAAATAAATCAAAGCATCAATCACACACCACACGAGATTTTTACGTGGAAAACCCTCAAAGAGGTAAAAACCACGGGACCTCGTCCAGATCAACAATCCACTATGAAGTAGAACGTTACAATCTTCTTCACTCAATAGCAGAGTGGATAAACAATAAGAGAAATAGAGAAACCGGAGAGATCTAACCGATTACGAGGACATAGAAGCGCCGAGATGTAGATTGCAAAGTAGAGAACCTCCACGAGCGTTAAACTCCCTTCTATAAGCTTCCTCTCTCTTTTCCCCTCTCTCTCACCTTTGATAGCCCTAAACTCTTTAGCAAATCCCTCTGCAAAGTTTTAGGAAACCTCTTGCTATTTCCATGCATACCTAGAAAAACCCTTGGCACCCCCTTTTATAGTTTTGAGAAACTCCTTTCTGCATCCCATGCCATGCGAAAGACTCAAATCAGCTTTCAAGCGCAAAATCGCGAACAATAATTTACGTAACCTACGACTAGTCCTCGGCTCTCCTACGACCGGTCGTTTTGACCACCTACGACCGGGTCGTAGCTCTCCCACGACAACATCCTAGCTACAACTGAAAAAGAAAGACGAACTCGGGGACTTCCAGTCGTGCTGTGGCTCGAACCTACGACCGGCCGAGCACCTCCCACCTTGACCGGTCCATTGTACCTTTTCATCCCCTCGACCGGACGAGCACGGGGCAAAAACCCCATCAAATCTCCCCCTTTCCAATGACCGGGAGGGATACACCTTCTTCAAGCCACCAGGTTTCTACAAACCTCAAACTTGCCCTGAGCAAAGCCTTGGTCATCATGTCCAAGACCCATTATTGTCCGTGTGGACTTTCTCAAGTCAGTAACACCTTTTGCTTCCAAAGTATCCTAGATCCAAAAGTGATACCGAATCTCTATGTGCTTCGACTTGGAATGCTAACTTGATTCTTGCTCAAGTGTATAAGACTCGACTATCGCAATAGACCACGTGCTCCTCCCCGCTTCGTGCTAAGTTCCCGTAGGAACCTCTTCATCCAAAGCATCTCTTTACATGCTTCGTGACCGCAATGTATTCGGCCTCACGTCGTCGACAATGCTACGACCTTCAGTAGCTTGCTATATTCCGCCAAGAAACCGCTCCCCCAAACGTGAACATGAACCCCGATGTAGACTTCCTGAATCTATGTCACCCGCCATATCTCGCATCTATGTAGCCCTCTAACACAAATTACCGTCACCATAGCATAGCTCAACTCGGATGAGCCTCTTAGATACCGTAGTATCCATTTTACCGCCGCTTTGATGATTAGAATGTTCTTTGCCAGATTGGCAAGGTACCGGCCGACAACACCAACCGCATATGCTATGTCCGGGCGTGTACACACCATAAAGATACATCAAACTTCCTACACCGACGTGTAGGGTATCTTCTCGCATCTCTTCCACCTCCGCCTTCGTCTTGGGACACCGCCCGTCGCTCAATCAAGTGACCATCTAGGATGGAGTACCGACCGATTTGCCACGCATTCATATTGAACCGCTCTAGACTTTCTCAATATACCGCTTTGTGACAGCCAAAGCTTCCGATCCGCTTCGTCACGGGTTATCTCCATTCCTAGATCTGTTTAGCAACGGTCCAAGTCTTTCATCGCAAAAGACTTGCCCAACTCCCGTTTCACTGTCACAATCTTCTTGATGTCTTTTCCCATGATAAGCATGTCATCAACGTATAATAGCAGTAACTAAGAAATCACCATCTCGAGAACTTACGCGTGAACACACAAACTTGGTCCGACTGCTTCTGTCATACCCATGTTTCAACATAAACGAGTCGAACTTCTTGTACTCATTGCCGTGGAGCTTGTTTCACCATACAAGCTCTTCCTCACCCTACACACCATATGTTCTCTTGCCCTTGACTTCGAACCCCTCCGGTTGGTGCATGTAGATCTCTTCTTCAGTCACCATGGAGAAAGGCGCTTTAACATCTAACCGCTCTATCTCCATATCCATGCTAGCCGCCAACCCAAGCAACACCCGTATGGATGTCATCTTCACCACCGGTGAGAATATCTCCTCGAAGTCTATACCTTTCTTCCGACCAAACCCTTTAACCACAAGTCCGGCCTTTGAACCTCATCTCGTGAATTCTTCTCGCTCAATCTTCTTTCTCGAACACCCACTTGTTGCTCGAGCTTTCTTGCCCTTAGGCAGTTTCACCATATCATGTGTGTGGTTCTTATGCAAGGATTCCATCTTCTCTTGCATAGCTTTCAACCACTCCTCCTTATGCTCGTCGGCTTAGGGCCTCGAATAATCTTCCCGGCTCTCCCCATCGGTTAATGATGTACTCGTGCGGTGAGTACCTCTTGACTACTGGTCTCGTCCCAGATGACCTCCTCACCCGTGTGGCTCAACAGTGGATCAAGTGGGGCCGCTCTCCCCGTCCATCTTCCGAAGGAACTCCTCGTCCTTCGCGCACCTTGCATCGTACTCCCCGTCATCGCACCACGGAGGAGTAATCGATCCATGTCCTCTAGCTCACCCGAATCTAGGTTTTCTTCTCTCGGCTTACCAATGTCTTCGATACACCGATCTTCAAAGAAAACCACATCTCTCGCTCCCGACAAGCTTCTTCTGGGTCGATCCCATAACCCGTAACCGAATTTTTCATCACCGTACCCTAAGAACACACACCGCCCGATCTTCATATCGAGCTTGACCTCTCGTCCTTTGGTACGTGAACGGATGTCCCGCATCCAAACACCCCGAGATGACCGTACGATGGATCCCGTCCCAGTCCACACCTTCTCGGTACTTCTCCATTCAACGGGCCGATGGAGACCTCATTTATCAAATACACCGCTATGCGCATTGCGTTTTCTCCCCGAACGTCTTGGGCAACTTCGCATGGGATAACATGCATCCGATTCTCTCAACAATGGTGCGATTCATTCGCTCGCCTACACCATTATGCCGGGGGTCTTGGGAACCGTCTTGTTCATGCCGTATACCCCGGGACTTGCATAACTCGTGAAAGTCGCCAATGTATTCACCACCATTGTCACAATGCGATGCACTTCAAATGATCTACCGTCTCTCTCTCGACCATAGCATGAAACAACTTAAACACACCAAAGACCTCGTCCTTGGATTTCAAAGCATAAACCCAAACCCTCCTAGATGCATCATCTATAAAAGTAACAAAATACAATGCCCCACCCAAGGTTTTGTCCTCATAGACCACAAACATCGAATAAACTAAATCTAATGCATGCACTTTATTAACATGAGAAGCAGCTTTAATGAATGAAACTCTATGTCGTTTCCCCGATAAACAATCAAGACAGTTTTGAGAGGCATACCCGTCACGTCCGGAAGGAGTCGCTTCGCTTGCTAGTAGTGAAGCCCTTTTTCACTCATGTGGCCTAGACGCCCGTGCCACATGTCAATAAGCCGAATCTTCCGTGCGCTCAATCCACCCTTGCACATACCGACACTTGCCTTGTACAGGGTGCAACACTTCTTTCCTCTAGCCACGATCAATGAACCCTTGATGAGCTTCCATCGCCCACCAAGAAATCGGCTTTCATAGCCATCATCATCATCATCCTTCCCCGTCGACATCAAGTTGAGGCGAAGGTCCGGATATGCCTCACATCCCGAGAACCAATGTGCAGCCCACATTGGTCTTCACACAAATATCACCGACTCCCACGATCTTTGATACGCCGAATTTCCATCTTCACACCCCATAGTCACCGACTTGTAGAACAGGAAGGAGTCCCTGTGTGGAGTCGCATGAAAAGAAGCTCCCGAGTCTATCACCCGCCTGCCCCCGACTCGTGAGCCGTGAGACATACATCGTGATCCGTAGAAAGAATAACTACCATGTCGCCATCCGAAACCGGCTGCGGGGAATCGATTCTTCTTCCTTCCTTTTCCTTTCTTGTCGTTTTTCTTACCACGACATTCATGCTTGAAGGGCCCTTCTTGCCACAATTCCAAAGATTCAACCTCTTTCGTTACTCGACTTGCCTCTTGATTTATCTCGGCCTTCCCGCCCTTCCCGTTCTTTCCTCTCCCCGTTCCCGTGTCACAAGGGCCTCTTGCTTGAGTAGACACCGAGACTTCCTCCTTGTCTCCTCATTGAAGAGACAACTGTTACCTGTTCCATGGATATCTTTCCGTCCGACGCGGAGTTACTTAGAGACACCACCAATGTCTCCCAACCGTCGTGCAAACAATGAACTAAGCAATAGTAAAGCCCGCAATTCATCATCCAGACCATCTTCATAGAGGTGAGTTGGTTCACTATATTGCCGACCTCATTCATGTGCTCGGCCACGTAACCACCATCCTTGAACTTGAGATTTACAAGTCGCCTTATCGAAATATTTTATTACCTGGAAAGATGTCTTCCTCTCATACAAATTTTGTAATTTCAAATTATAAAGGCTACCTACGGCCGAGGTTTCGTAGACACATGGTGAAACACGGAATCATCCAACCATTGTCTAATAAACCCCACCGCCTTTCTGGCCATCTTCTTCCAATCATCATCACCATATCCTTGGATTTTGCCGATATGCCCGAGATTGAGAATATAGTCCTTGCAATAAAGCAAGTCCTCCATCTTAGCCTTCCATATGGTCCAGCTAGAACCATTGAGGCCGATCATCCTCGAGCCACCTTCCATAATTCAAACCGATCCTACCCGTTCAATGAACTTAGCTCGATACACACTTGTTGGGGCCTCAAGCACAAAACCTTAGAATCTAGCCCTCCAAAACAAACCAGAATATGGATAATAAAGCAATGAAATAAATCAAAGCATCAATCACACACCACACAAGAGATTTTTACGTGGAAAACCCTCAAAGAGGTAAAAACCACGGACCTCGTCCGATCAACAATCCACTATGAAGTAGAACGTTACAATCTTCTTCACTCATGCAGAGTGGATAAACAATAAGAGAAATAGAGAAACCGAGAGATCTAACCGATTACGAGGACATAACATTCTCAAGCGCCGAGATGTAGATTGCAAAGTAGAGAACCTCCACGAGCGTAACCTCCCTTCTATAAGCTTCCTCTCTCTCTTTCTCCCTCTCTCACTTTGATAGCCCTAAACCCTTTAGCAAATCTCTTGTGCAAAGCTTTTTAGGAAACCCTCTTGCTATTTTGTGATACCTAGAAAAATCCTAGGCAACCCCTTTTATAGTTTTGGGGAAACTCCTTTCCGCATGTCCCGGTTGCGAAAGGACTCAAATCCGCAGGTTTAGCAAAATCGCGGAACAATCTGCGTAACCTACGACTAGTCCTGGCTCTCCTACGACCGGGTCGTAGACCACCTACGACCGGTCGTAGCTCTCCTACGACCATCCTAGCTACAAGAAAAAAAAGACGAACTCGGCCGGACTTTGAGTCGTGCCAGGGCTCGAACCTATGACCGGTCGAGCACCTCCCACGACCGGTCGTACCAGCCCTCGACCGGTCGAGCACGGGGCAAAAAACCCCATCAAGGACGAGCTACTTTAACCACCCAACCCACTACACTAGGTTGCCCACGCCAGGGTCCTTACTCATACCCGGGTGGTAGACTCCCTGGAGTTTCAACACCGGGTCAAGGGTTCGAGTACCCACGGTGGTGAAATCCTACGGTGTGTGTGTGTGGGTGTGTGCGTGCGCATGTGGTGTAAGTGTGTGGGGGTGTGTGCGCGTGTGTTATAAAAAAAAAAAAAAAAGGTTGCCCATGCCAAATTTGCAAACTACCATCAGATCCACGGTCAAAATCCTGTTTTATTTTCAATTTTACCATTTTTAGTAAGTTTTAGTTTCAGTATAACTCTTCATCAGTTGGGCTTTAAGAGTTGCACCTAACATGAAAAGTGCTTTAAAATAATTTGGAGAATCTCATGTTCGGCCAAATAGGACACTTACTATTTTGGCCGAAAACCATGCGCACTAGTACACATCTCCACCGTCTATAAATAGTAAGTCATGATTTCTAGGAATTTTAGTTGTAGTTTAATTATGAAACTTCTCCCATGGCTTAATATCCTTATTTAAAGGGCTATGAACTCGTTTATTTCAATAATCATCAATTAAATTATGAATTTTATAGAATTTGTTTTCTATTTACCTTGCTTTTTTTTTTTCCCCTCATGGCTTCGTGGTACGAGCATATTATTATAAATATGGGCCAAATCATGTAGGCATTCAAGGAATAACTTTCAAAGATGCTTTGCATGTTCCATTCTAGGGCAACTTACCTTCCAATTAATTTGTGCCCCTCCATGCATAAGAGTAGGATCCAATCCGTTTGTTGCACGAGCATGTGTGTCGAATCTAGACCTACTGAGAATCATCTGGGCCTCCTTGTGATTTTTATGCATTACATGAATCATCAGTATCAAAATGATTTTCGAACACACCACATTTAAGGCTTGTTTGGATCAAGGATTACTATAATAATTCAATGAAAAATGCAATAATTTAAAAATTCTTTATCAAAATATTTTCATTTGACTGAGGACGATTGTGCTTGGTTTGTTTTGAGGGCACTTTTCTATTATGTTAATGTTAAATCATTAAATCCATACAACATACATCACCTCACTGGAAAAGTTATATAAGAATGTCACGATGTATGCATTTTTTTATCCATGTCATATGGACCAGAACATAAGAAATAGTGGTGATTGGACACCCACCTTGAAAAACGTCTTAGGTCCATTGTAATGTTTACTTTTCATCCAACCTTCCTATTATTGCAATGGCGTCACCATCCCTGGACATATGATATACCCTTTGGTTATTTATTGACTATGTTGGACAAGTCGTATACACTTGGATGGAGGGAAAACACGCATAATACCTTGATCCAAAACTTTTGTAGCCCCCAATAAGTTTCCAATGGTAGAAGTTCAATTACCAACTGTTTCCTATGATATCGTCGGCCAAAATTTTGGATCTACCTTATATTTGGGGTGAGTTTCAACCCCTGGCTTAGTGGTAGACAAAGTGCATTTTAACAAGAGTGGCCAGAGTTAAGTGCTCATGTGGCGTTTGTTTTTTTTTTTTTGAAAAAAAAAAAAAAACTACTTAGCTTCTCTATATATGCTACACTAGGCAATCTAAAAGTGTCAATGGGCAAGGCTGGCCTGTTAGGTTTTCGATCTTGGCCAGCGTCTGGCCAGACTTGGGATCGAGTATCGGCTCAAGGGCCAGGCTTGGGCTTAAAAATCAAGCCTGTTATAAAATCAGGCCAGGCTTCGATGCAATATCCAAAAGCTTGTAAAGCTCGAACTAACCCATCTCTCTCACTCTTAGCAGCAGCTGCGCACACCTCCTTCTCTATGAACCCATGCATCAGCACCACGCTCATCATTCAATTCTTGTATTTTGAATACATGGAAATTCTTTAATATATTCATAAGAACTTGAAATTTAATCAACTTAGTCAATTTTAATATTTTAAATTATATATATATATATATATACACACACACACACGATATTTGACAAAATAATTGTAAGAAGCCCATTGAAATATATACTTTGGTTAAACGTGATGAAATTTTGAGAGCCTAGAGAGTGCTACAAATGTAAGACTCATCCATGTTTTTTAACCACCAATTTATATGGCCAATGTTTGGACAATTTATATCATTCTATTGATGTGATTTTAGAGATGCGTTTGATGATTAGATTGTTTTGAGGTATCATCAGCTGGCATGTATATGATGAATTAGTAGCTTAAAAAAAAATAAAAAAAAATTAGTAGCTTAGCAACACTTTTGTATACATGTGACTCTTCTGCCTTAAAAAAGGAGCCTAACAGGGCATTTAACTTTAATTACACCAAAATCACAATAAAAATGTAAGATTTTAAAAGACATAAAAATTGTGTACTTCAAATACCTCTAATTCTAGTTTAAGACTAGTTTCAGAGCTTGTAAATAAAGGTAAATTAAAAATGAAATTGGAAGTAAATGAATTAGGAATAAATGACTTAGTTGTATTTAGATATGAGTAAATGAAATGCATTTGAAATTCAAATATTCTATTTGGATAGGAGTAAATGGAAAGATTTGGAATGTATTGAGTATTTTCAATATATTCACAAGAACATGTGATATCCTAAATAGCTTTAATATTTGAAATTAGTGTATATATGTGATATTTAGCATAATGATTATAATAAGCTTATTGAAGTATATACTTTTACCAAAAATGAAAGAAAATGAGCCTTGGGTGAGGCAAAAAAAGAAGGATTACAAACAAACAACTTGTCAACTTTTTTAATTGTTCATTTAGATGGCCAACATTTAGACAATTTGGATCATTATATTGATATGATTTTAGTAATGTAGCTAATAATTTAATTGTTTCGAAATATCAAACCACATGTATGGCTGACATGTGCAAAGCGGCACCTATGTTCGTTGGTGTGAGGAAAATCTGTAACTAGGGAATATACGGATGAGAGGGCGCTCGCGGGGAAGAGCTCCCTCGAGGAACGATCATGGTGCTACTGCCGCGGATAAAAAAACCCTGTTCGCTGGAAATCTGCCATTTAGCTGCTCTTCCGAAGATCTTTACAAGATTTTCCAGCGATACGGACGAATTTCTGAGGTTTTTCTCCTCTATTTCCCAAGGTCTGTCAAACCTTGGGGTTATGCTTTTGTCAAGTTCATGTATGAAGACGACGCTCGAGCGGCATTAGGAGTGCTGAATGGAAAATGAATCGACGGCAGGATTGTTTCAATCCAGATTGCTAACCCCAAACCAAGGAGAAGCGACATCCCTTTTGCCCCAGTGGTGAGAGCTCAGTAGACCCAAACGGAGTGGAGGCGGGAATTTCCCCCTTTAGTTGGGGAACCCCTTTAACCAACTAGGGCTTGGGAGGCTACCCTCCGACATCAACAGAGAAAGGCCCACAATCCACCACAATTGGCCCCTGAAGTTGAGGCCACCATTGCCGACCCAGCTACAGTTGAGACAAAGCTCCATGACCTTCAACTAGGGTTAGTTTCCACGGCGGAAACATCAACCATCTCCATCATCCATCTGCAACAAACGCTCCAAGAATCTCGCTTTGCCACATCGTCAGTAGATATTGCTCGCCTCTCCTGGTCCCAATTCCTCATAGTTTTTAAATCCAAGGTAGAACGGTCCGAGTTCATTACGGACACACACCTGCACGTGGCAATGGGACTGGTGAGTTTAGACCCCTGGTCCCCTGCTTTTAATCCTGCGCATGCTTGGTTCAAATCGGTGATTGTGGACCTGGGTAATGCGTTTGGAGAAGTTCTGCAGGTGGAGCCCAATGCTTCGTTTGGCCTTTTCCAGATGTTCGCTCGCATAAGGGTTAATCTCCATAGTTATCAGGCCCTGAAGAAGCTGGTCATCTAATTGTTAAGGGCGACTCTTATCAAATCTCAGCGAACACTACAAGAAATATGGTTTTTAAATTTTCGTAGGTAAAGATGACTTTTATCGACGAAAATAATTTTCGTAGGTAAAAGCCTACTTTTACCGACGAAATTCAATTTCGTAGGTAAAAGCCATCTTTACCTACGAAAATTTCGTAGCTAAAGGGTCTTTTGACTTTTTCAAGTATCGAAAACTTTACTTTTACCTAACACCCATATTTACCTACGAAAATATTCGTAGCTAAATAGTGTTTTGAATTTTTATAAAACCCTTATTTACCTACGAAAATATTCGTAGCGAAAGGGTCTTTTGAATTTTTCAACCAAACTAAAAATTGAAAACTTTCCTTTTACTTATGAAATTTAATTTCGTAAGTAAAACCCATCTTTACCTACGAGGGTTTTACCTACGAAAATATTCGTAGGGTTTTACCTACGAAAATATTCGTAGCAAAAGGGTCCTTTGAATTTTTAAAATTAAAAACTTTCCTTTTACCTACGAAATTTAACTTTGTAGGTAAAACCCATCTTTACCTACGACAAAATTCGTAGCAAAATGGTCTTCCAAAAGCCACCTTTACCTACGAAATTATTCGTAGCTAAAGGGTCATTTGAATTTTTACTTTTGCCTACGAATTAAATTTTTGTAGCTAAAAGCTATTTTTACCTACGAAAATATTCGTAGCTAAAGGGTCTTTTGAATTTTTTTACCACACTAACATATTGAAAACGTGTTTTGAATTTACTTTTACCTAGCTAAAAGCCATCTTTACCTACGAATATATTCATAGCTAAAGGGTGTTCTTATTTTTTTTATTTTAAAACAAAAAATGGAAAACTTTACTTTTACCTAGCTAAAAGCCATTTTTACCTACGAAAATATTTGTAGCTAAAGGGTCATTTGAATTCAAAAATTCTGAAAACATGTTTTGAATTTACTTTTACCTACGAATATATTCGTAGCTGAAGGGCCTTTTGAATTTAAAAAATCAAAAACATTACTTTTACCTACAAACTCGTAGCTGAAGGGTCTTTTGAATTTTTCATACTTTTACCTACGAATTTTAATTTCGTACATAAAACCCATCTTTACCTACGAAAATATTAGTAGCTAAAGGATTAAGAAAATTTTCGCGGGGTGATGGAAATGGTGGCGGTAAGACTTTTACCGGCGAAAATTGTTGTCGGTAAAAGTGTTTTTCCTACATCTTTTTTCCGACGGCTAAAAACCGTCGGTAATAATGTTAAAATGTTTTAATTTTTATTTTTTTTTTCTATAACCTAAATGTGTGTGTGTGTGTGTGTGTGTGTGTGTGTGTGTGTGTGTGTGTGTGTGTGTGAAATTAAAAGGTAATATTTAAATAATTTATAATATCACATGAAAAAGAATATTGAAAAGTTTAGAAATTTTAAATATGTTTAAGAAAAATTTTGAGAACAAAATAAAAGCTTTTGAAGAGAAAAATTGGCATTTTGAAATTTTTGAGAAAAAATTAAAATATGAGAAAATTTTTGAGATTTTGTAAATAAAAATTCAAAATTTATATTTTAAATATTTTTGAAATATTTATAATAAAAATGATATTTATTTAAAAGAGTAAAAAAAAATATATACCTTTTGAAAAAAAAAATGTTAAATTTATTTGTGAAAAATAAATTTACTAAATTATTAGGCACATCCACTAATTGAACCTTTAATCGTTTTTGGACAATCTAATCAATTTAAATTAAAGAGTAAATAACTTCAGATGTTTAAATCAATTTTCACTGAAATTGTTGATCAATCTTGTATGCCCAATATCTTTCTCATATGTAGCCTGATTGAGGCGAGTAACTAGTCAAATTGAGAGTATTGATCAGTAAAATAGAGTGAATACACCAGACATGTAAAATGGGCCAGATATTCTGGTTAAAATTGTGACCCAACTTACTGACCTCATGAGAACTTAAGAATTGATGTTAGTAAGTTTTGTGGGCCCCATCATGATGTCTGTTGAACATCAACACCGTGGATTTGATGTCTCCCCTTTAAATTATGAGATATCTCAAAAATCATCGGTAAACGAAACTCAAGTGGGCCATACCATTTAAAACTATGTGAAGACATCCTAAAAAATATAAAAGCACTTGGTGGCGCCCTCATGAGTTTTGGATGCGGTTGAAACTTGGTCTGACCCCTCATCCAAGTGGGACACACATAATGAGTGGGTTGGATATGTGAATCACATTTAGGCAGGCCCAATATATGATTACAAATGTTGTAAGGAAGCCTTTCTACACTACATTTGAGTTACTCGTTACCTTTACCAGAGTAAACTCTATGGGGTCCACCATTATTTATTTATTTTATCCACTCCATTCATCCATGTTAACAAATAATTTGAGGTCTAGAGAACAAAAAGGAAGCATATCCAAAGCTCAAGTGGACCACACCACAAGAAATAGTGTGATTGAACCTATACCATTTAAAACTTCTTGGAGGCCATAGAAGTTTTGGATCAAGCTGATGTTTGTGTTTTCTATTCATTCATATATTTTTGATATTATGAACAACCTTTATCCATTTTTGGACAATCTGATCAGTCCATATTGAAGAATAAATAACTTCAGATGTTTAAATCAAAATTCACTCAAATTGTTGATCAATCTTGTTTGCCCAATATATTTCTCATATGCAGTATGATCGAGGCGAGTAACTGATCAAATTGAGGGTAATGATCAGTAGAATAAAGTGAATGGACCAGACATGTAAAATGGGCCCATCATGATGTGTGTCGAACATCAACACTGTGCATTTTATGTCTCCCCTTTAGCTTATGAGATATCTAAAAAATCATCCGTTACAAAACTCAGGTGGGCCATACCATCTAAAACTATGTGAAGATATATTTTTTAGATGTCTTCACATAGTTTTAGATGGTATGGCCCACCTGAGTTTCGTAACGGATGATCGTCAATACCATTATCTAGATCATCGATATTATATGATCCAGATCAACTAAACCACCACGGATATTATGATCTAGACCATTCCGACCATCAATACAATTATCCATACCATCTAGATTGTTGATGCTATTACCAAGATCATCTTGACCATGAATATTATGATCCAAAGCACATTGATATTATGATTCAGGCCATTAAAACTGTGGGTATTATGATCCAAACCATCTTGACCATCAATAACGTGATCCAAACCATCTAGACCATTAATTGTATGATCCGAACCATTCAAACCATAAATATTTTGGTCTAGACCATCCGGAAAATTGACATTATGATCAAGACAATCCAAACCATCGATTTTATGATCTAAACTGTAATCTGTGGATATTATGATCGAGACCATCCAAACTATTGATATTATGATACAGTCCATCCAAAACATTTATATTATGGCCTGTACCATTCATACAGTCTATTTTATAATCTAGGCCATTCAGACTGTCAATATTATGGCCTGTACCATCCAAAACATCTATATTATGGCCTGTACCATTCATCCAAGCTGATTTTTATTTTTCACTTCATCTGGCCCTGTATGACCTAATCAACATATTGGATGTCAAATAAACAATACAGTAAGCCTTAGGAGGATTTTAATGATGGATATCCAATTACTATTGATTTCATGTGGTGTGGTGCACCTGAGATTTCTATGGTGGGGTCCATTACAAATTTTTATCTGCCTCATTCTTTGGCCAATGACGTAAAATGATATCTCAAAATGGTTGGATGGTGTGGATATAACAAATACATCATAGTGGGGCCCACAAAACTTGGTGGATGTTGGTCGGTGCTCTATGGGTCCCACCATGATGTATGTGTTTCATCCATGTCGTCCATCCATTTTTGCAAATCATATTAGGGCTTGACGCAAAAAATGAGAGGCATATAAATCTCAGGTGGACCACACCACATGAAAACCATAGTGATTGGATATCCACCATTAAAACCCTCCCAAGGCCCATTGTACTTTCTATTTGACATCCAATCTGTTGATTAGGTCATACAGGCCTAGATGAAGGGAAAAAATATGAAATTGATCCAAAACTTTATATGGCCCCCAAAAGGTTTTTAATGGTCGACGCTCGTTCAACACTGTTTCCTATAATGTGGTCCAGTTGAGATTGGGATATACCTCATTTTTTGTCTCATACCATAAAATGAAATGGAAAAATAGATGGACGGTAGGGATGAAACACATACATCATGGTGGGGCCCACAGGATTTACTCAGTACTCTTAGGAACGGATTGGCTACTCCCCCTGACACCAGCCAATGGCTGGTGGTTGGTGCTCTGTGGCCCCCACCATGATGTATGTGTTTCATCCATGCCGTCCATATATTTTTATGGATTTTAAAATTTGAGACAAAAAATGAGATATATCCAAATCTCAAGTGGACCACATTACAGGAAATAGTGTTGAATGAGTGTCGACCATTAAAAACATTTTGATAGCCATAAAAGTTTTGGATCAAGCTGATTTTTGTTCTTTCCCTTCATCTGGTCCTGTATGACCAAATCAACAGATTGGATGTCAAATAAACAGTACAGTGGGGCTTAGGAGGATTTTAATGGTGGATATCCAATCACTATTGTTCTCATGTGGTGTGGACCACCTGAGATTTATATCCCTCTAATTTTTGGCATAATGCTCTAAAATAATCTTTAAAAATGGATGAACGGAATGGATGAAACACATACATCATGGTAGGGCCCACAGAGCACTGTCCAATTCCCTAACCAAAATTGGGCGCGTGCTCAAAAAGAGCCGTGCCCAATCCCTTTTCCCTCTCTCTCTCTCTCTCTCTCTCTCTCTCTCTCTCTCTCTCACCCTCTCTCGCCGCCCCAATCCCTCCGCCACCCTCTCTCTCTCTCTCTCTCTCTCTCTCTCTCTCTCTCTCTCTCTCTCTCTCTCCTCTCTCTCTCTCTCTCTCTCTCTCTCTCTTTCTCCGTTAGGTCCCATTCCCCTAGCCCGAGGCCGTGCGTCGCCCTCCTTCCGACGTCCCTCTCTCTCTCTCTCTCTCTCTCTCTCTCTCTCTCGGATCTGTCTCGCGCACCATCGGATTTCTCTTCTTCGGAGGTCGATTTTCTCTTTGATTTTTAACAGTAAGTCTACGATCTTTGATAGTTTCTATTTTCTCCGTTGGATGTTGAGATCTCTGTTTCAAGTATGAGTTTTCTAGGTATTTTCTTCTTGAATCCGTCTCTCTTCTTGAAATATTTGAGTTTTGAGTTTATTTTTCTTATTTGTATGTGATTTATTTGAAGACATTAGGGGTTCATGCCATTTTCTGCTTCTGTTTTCGAGATCTGAAGCTTTTTTCTAGAGAAATTTGAGGGTTTTTTTTTAAGCATGATATTAGGGTTTCCATATGGCTCAACGGATGGAAACAACAACCTGGTCAAAAATACTAGCACATGACTAGTACATTATTTCTCTTTATAATCTATACCAACAACAGCCATATCAATGATAGTGTCATCTGAAGTTGGATGGGTCCAACTAGATGGACAGTATAAAATTTTTAGCGATCTAAACTATTGAAATGATTGGCTCAATCTGGATGCATGCTGGAACTCACCAATGCTTAAAGTCTTTGATAGGTGTAATCCCTAAAGCAGAAAAAAATAGTGGAAGCCCTCCCAGACCTATACATGTAAAGAAATTGCTTCTTATTTCAGTTTTCAACTAACATATTACAGGCAAACAATGCATACTTTTGAAATAAGTCAAACACTTATGAACAATTTCCCCAAATTAAAATGCAGAGCATGTAACGAATATTAGTGTATGGTTCCATATTGAAATATCTCAAACAAAAAGTACGTAAATCCTTGAGTTACAAATACAGATGATCATCCAAACATCTCATCACTGTCTAGTCACCATTCCACCATTCTTCACTTCGTCTAGTCACATAGCACATGTAGATCATTGCAATCCCTGTTGTGAGAAAAATGCCTGGAAAATGAAATTTATGATTAGACCTTAACCTAAACAAGGATCTTCTAATGCATTTAGTCCAAGTATAGGAAGTATAGGCTTCTAATGCATTCAGTCCAAGTATCTTAATGCGTGAAACAAGTGGGGCTAGTAGTTCTGAAATCCAAACTTTGTTTTGATACACTCTTCCATAGATGAAAGATGCTCCAAAAATCTTACTCGAAGCTCCTGTCTAACCTCTCGATGGGGCCCAAACTTTGTTTTGATACATAAAGTATAGGCTTTTCATCCATGGAAGAGTGAAACAAGTGGGGCTAGTATAGGCTTTTAATGCATTCAGTCCAAGTATCTTAATGCGTGAAAAAAGTGGGGTTAGTAGTTCTGAAATCCAAACTTTGTTTTGATACACTTTTCCATAGATGAAAGATGCTCCAAAAATCTTACTCGAAGCTCCTGTCTAACATCATGGACGGTATAGAATCACCAATTTTAGATCGCTGAAAATTTTATACCGTCCATCTATAGTTGGATGGGGCCCACCATGATGTATATTTTTACATTCTCATGTCTATCTATTTTGGACAACTCATCCAGTGTGATCCAAAAAATGAAGTAGATCCAAATAGCAATAGTCGTAGAAGGAGAGTGACTTTTGCACAATAGCAAAAGCATAATTTTGGACAGCAAAAAGTTCAGCATAGGAATTTGCGAGTTCGTAGTTTAGAAATGCATGTTCTCGCTTAGAGTTGCAACGAGTTCACTTGATCCATAGTCCATCGAAAAATTTAGTTCAATAGCAATGAATTTAGCAATGCATTTCAGTTCACACGTAAATTCCAATGGTATCGACTTCAACAAAATGTTCGGGCCTCAAGCTACACCACATTCCAGCTCAAGTTCGGTTCACAAATGAGTTCCAGCTCACGATTTGTCGAGTTTAGTCTATGAATCAGTTGACAAATTAGATTAGGATCTCACGCAATCACATGATGCAATCTAGTTCACATGAGTGCATGAATCAGTTTACAAATGAGTGCAAGAAAGAAAAGTAACCATTGATTTGGAAAAAAACCATTAATGTGCATCACTTCACAAAAATCGCAACCCATCACTGCAATCACAGAATAAGTCAATGAATCACTTCACAACCATCCATTGATCTGCATCACTTCACAAGCATGTGCATAACATTAGTTACAAAAGTCTAGGATCTGTTGCAATAAGGAAAAGTCAATCAGTTACATAAATGAGTAGATGAATCAGGCTACAAATGAGTGCATGAAGCCCAAGTACTACTCCTACATGTGGTGACAGGTCTGCATTGATGGCTATCAGTTTAGAAATGAGTGCGCAAAAGGAAAGTAACCATTGATTTGAAAAAAAAAACCATTGATACAAACCACTTCACAAAACCTGCAACTAAACTTAGCAATCACAAAAAAAAGGTTAATCTATGAAACATTTTCCTCCAAAACAAACAAGTGCAAAGGGTTTGGCTGATGTAGTTTACCTCTTGCCTATGTTGTATGTTTGTTTTGCTTTGCTTTGCATGTTTGTTTTGCTTTGCTTCGAGTTTTAGAGGTTATAGACTCGACTCTTTTGGGGAAATGGGCGTGGAGATTCGGGGTCGAGGAGGGTAGTCTCTGGAGATAAGTTATTGGTAGAAAGTATGGTGTTCAAGAAAATGCTAGGTGGACAAAGACATCCTCACTGTATAGAGACTCCTCTCTTTGGAAAGTGGTGGCCTCATTAAAGGTTAAAATTTGTGAAGGAGTGGGCTTTTCTTAGGGCAATGGGGAGGGGGCAAATGTGTCAAATTAACAAATTTCATACATCGTAGATGTTTGTTAACAAACGGGTTGTTTCATATTCCATACTTAATTTTCAGACTTTGGCACTTCTTTCAAATAGTTACCAAACAGGTTTTTGGACTTCAAATTCATACTTTAGATTCAGATTCAGGCTTCAGACTTCAGATTTAATAAACAGGCCCTAAGTTGAATTAGTAGTGTCTTAGGCCTTGTAAGTTGCGGTTTGTGGAGTTGTTTAGGTGTTATAAATGTGGCCCAAGCGAAGTTTTCTTTAGTGCTAGTTTTATAGCTTTTTGTAGTGGTTTTTCTGCTATCAGGTTGTTGAGTCCTCTTAACAGTCCCTATTTATGTACGCGTGATACATTTCCACATCATTGAAGTCGAATTCCTTCTCTAGAATCTAGTATGCACAATCTAATTCACTTTCATGTTCAGATTTTGCTTTGCACTGCATCAACCCACATCATGGAACTCCATGATGCATGTGAGTCTTGGTAGCATGCTAGCATTCCTCGATGCAATATTATTAGAAAGAGCTGGTAAGCAAATGGTAGTATGAATTGGAATGTGGCCTTTTGAAGAATGTAGTGAACACAAAGAGAAGCCTAAAACATGTTTAACTTTAGTAACAAAGGCTCTCTGAAAAAAGAAGAAGAGTAGAATCTCTCTTTTTTTTGAAAGGAAAAGTAGAATTTATTATCAAGGCAACTATTTTAAAATTGAAGAATGCAATGGGGAAAAATGAAGAGCAGATTATGTGGGGTTGAAGTTATGTTCTTCTAATAAAGTAGAGTAGAGAGGTACAGAATGCATACATGCATGCACGCACACACGCAACCTTTCACCATCATTTGATGAAGGAGCTCAACTTTCCGGATAGAACTCTGAAGCAGCAGTGTACTCTTATGGTTGTTCCAATACTAAGATTTATAGAACATGCACTCTCTCTATGGGTGAGCTAACATTGTCATTAAAGAGACTAGTGTTTGCAAGGTTCACCCAAAGTTTCCAGGTGATTGGTTTTGCCACCTGGCTTTCTGTGGCTGGTGACTACAGGAAAGACACTTGTCATTCGATGAGGTTAATCTACTTAGGTGCATTCATGTCCTGTAGAGCACCATATATATGTTTATAGGTTTAAAACTCTAATGATAAAAATTGTAAAAAACTATCTAGTTCGAAAAGCATAAAAGGTATTGAAAACCCATAAATGACCTTCATCTTGTATCACCAACAACTACTTTATTTCAGACCAACTCCAACAACCATATAGGAAAATTTCCAAGTTAATAACTGAATGGTTACTCAAAAGGGCATAATCCAAGTTTGATATCACTCTTAGTGCTATCAGTTTACTTTTTCTCCTTTGTCTAGATTTTGGTTTCCTGTACCATATAACAACAACCGTTGTATTACTATGTAGGTTGGTACGTGGGAGGAGAAGAACCTTAATACATGGGCAAGTAATAGGATAAAGGTTAGCACCAATACAAACTCTCTAGTAACACTATGTTTTGCTTTGCTTTGTTTTTTTTCTGGTGTCCTTTTTTTTAAATATAGATAATCAGCTATCAGATCAATTTTTTGTGCTGCATTGAAGGGGCCTATTGAAGCTAAGCTAACAATCAGCTATCAGATTAGTTTTTTGTGCTGCATTGACCTCACCTACAAAGAACAACAAATAATTTTAAAAAAAGAAAAAAGAAAAAGAAAAGAACCATTTCACCTCCAATCCAAAAAGAAAATCGAAACATGTTTAGGCTGCATTTGGAAGATACTATTATTTGCAAAATAGGGCCTAGAATTTTGCCACAAGAACACTCTTGCAAGTAGGCTTAAATAGGTTCCTCCTTTTCTCTGTGAGTTTTGGAGAAACCAAATGCCCAACTTCCATCATGAACGACCCGCATTTGTATTGCATCAACCCATCATGACATCTGCTTGGTACACAAGCATGTGCAAGATCACTTTCTTTTAACCATCCATTTTATAGCCATGCATGGTTAGGATTTCTTGGTGATCAGTGTGATTTTGGAGATTTTCTCTATCCACAATGTGCCCATCATTTGGATGGTCTTGATAGACGTACAAGAGTGCCCCGTCCATTTTCCTATTTCTATCTTTGAATCTTGCTTTCTCTTTATCAGGTGGTGGAAAGAAATGGACCTTGTAGCAAAAAGTAATCCTGCTTCTAGGATGACCAGTGTGGATGATGCCCTTACAGAGGTACTAATAAAATTAAAAAATTACTTAAGTTTTATGGTAATTATGAATATCCTAATAACTTGATTTACAATGTTTTACCGTTGGTTGGTTCTGACAGTAGAGGGCGAATGCGGGGTCTAGGTTGCTCAATAAGAGATCCTGAAAATGCAGTGAGTATCTCTGGTTTTATGGTTTTACTTGTAGATTCCTGTATTGATTACTCAAGCATGACAGTTATACGCATTCTTTCAGGTGGATGTTGCATGTGTAAGGATTGGAGCTGCATATTTCAGATTCAAGTATCTGGTACGTCTATTGTCAAGAATGCACATGATTGGAGTGGCTTGGCCATTTGGACAGGCCGTATTTATGTATTTGCTCGAAATTGATGGAGCAGACCCAGATGTGTGTCGGAGCTATCCGGAAGAGCGGGGGTCCCTGGAAGGTGGGAACCGTTGTTATGACCATGATGAAGCCGTTCATTTTCTATGAACGACATTGGAGGGGCCTGGCCATTTGGACAGACCGTGTTTATGTATTTGCTCGAAATTAATGGAGCAGACCCGGATGTGCGTCGGAGCTATCCGGATGAGCGGGGGTCCCTGAAAGGTGGGAATCGCTATTATGACCATGATGAAGCTGTCCATTTCCTATGGACAACATTGGAAGGGCGTGGCCATTTGGACAAGCCGTGTTTATATTTGTATTTGCAGGGATCACTGTAACAGCCCAGATTTTTGCCAACCTGAAATTAGACGTCCTTAGGCAATAGGTCACTCCTAACGCCTTATTAACTTGTCAGAACTGAATCCCATAGTCTAAAATCACTTCTGAACCCATTTCCTTTACAAATCCAACCCTTCACCACCTTGTTCTTTCAATTTTCCTAAGTACTTTCACCCTAGACACTATCTTAAACTAGTTAAGTATTATAACTTGGATCACCTTATATACAAACTACAAAGGCCTAAGTACCACCTCGACCAGAAATCACTTAGGATTAAATCCTTTAGAAATGAGACAAAGTAACTAAGTGCTAAACTAGATTAGCTACAAAATCCATTTGAATCAGTTTAAATATGATCTGCAAGACCCAAAACTTGTAGAATCATTGACGCTAGGTTACCCTAAAATCTAGGATCAATCTCATTACCCGACTGCTCTCGGGAGCACGTTAAAACTCCATATCAGATCTGGACCGCACATCGGGAGTCCGAATAATACGAGATTAAGGACTTAGGACCGCCTCGCTGGGCTTGACAACCATCTCAGAAATCAAATCCAGACAATGTCCCACGGCTGTTCGCTTGAGTCCGGAGCGAGGAGTGTGAAAATACTTAGATTTCTTTATATAAAAAATATCTTGAATAGTAATATGAGACTTGTCGCTTACGGATCAGTA
Organism: Magnolia changhungtana; assembly: GCA_030180095.1. Lineage (NCBI taxonomy): Eukaryota > Viridiplantae > Streptophyta > Magnoliopsida > Magnoliales > Magnoliaceae > Magnolia > Magnolia changhungtana. The sequence continues at coordinate 10,490,044 of JASAUF010000396.1, read as the reverse complement.
TTAATCAACTAGACCATCAGAATCTGACCAAATTACACCCTCGGATCAGGAAAAATTTCATAAACATTTACATGTACTCAGAATCTCCGATCGAGATCCACTGATTGTTGAACTGAAACTGGTCCGCCACGCGTGATCTGAGAACTCTATTGGAACGAAAACTTAATGAAACATAGATCCGGTGTTAGTGAGCTTAAGTCCGACCTTTGGCTTAAGGAGGCCCGCCAGAAGTCCTCCGTTGAGCTGAAACAGGTCCGCTTTGGTTATAACCTAAGTATACTTTGACCTGGAGTCTATTTCGGTGAGTTTTTAGGCTATATAAGGACCTTAAACCCTCTCTCATTGCAGCCATACGAATTTGAGAGAAACTCTAGAGAGAGAAGAGAGAAAAGAGAGAGAAAGTGTGGGAGAAGTGGGAGAAACTCTCTGCTACTTTTCCTTACCGTTCTATGAACCATTCTCATACTTTCTCGGCGATTCCGGAGTCATTTCTAGGTAAGAAACCCTAACCCTAATCTGTTTTGGGGTTGTGTAGGTTGTAGGTTATGAAATAGCTAACCTATTTTGTTCTATAGGTTGCCAAACTGCCGTAGATGAAAGCTTAGCAAACCTATCATATTCGTTACGATTCTACGAAAAAAGGTGCGGACTTTAGGTGTATAGGTTATGGTTTTCAACGTTTTCAATGTCAGATAATGATAGATTCATGATCTGCATGCAATTGCACATGTACAAAGTGCTTTCTGTTTCCTGTTTCGATTAAAGATGTAGATTATGAAATTTTACATATTCTAGGTATTCGTAGAAAATACCGTATACGTATAAATTTTGAAAATGTGTTTGACATGATTATTTGTTGTATGAATATACGATATATGGATAAAATACCTATGTGGCGAATGGATTCGTCCAAATACATGTTTTACTAATATACACTATGTATGTAGAAATACTGTATTATAGAAAGTACTGTATACATATATATTTTAGAGATGTGTTTGCCATGATTGTATAAATATATTATATGTGCGTAAAATACTTGCTTGGCGAAAGGACTCGCCCTAATACATGTTTGTGAAATGCTTGTGTGAGTAAGTGTTTGGATGTTGATGCCTTAGGTAGGTGTTGAGATGGGATTCTCAACTACCTTAGAGACATGTATGATTTCCTCCATGAGGTTGTTCACTTTAACCACTTACTTATGAAATATATGTGTTTGTATTCCTGTTTATATAATGCTTCATAACATGCTTATAACATGCTTTATAATATGCTTGTTAACATGCTCAACTGATTGTATAATTTTATTTATGTAATGCGTATGTTTAAAATTCATAATTACGTTGTATGATCCGTCATGGGTGATGGGGGAGTGGAACAACGAGTGCGTGCAACAGCCCTAGCAGTTCTAAACGGATAGTACCAGACTTTGATTGTATGATTTGAATCTTGATCCATTACTGCTTTAACTATCGGTAATTGAATGTGATTGGGGCTATGATTATAGTCCAGGCAATCGGTAACGGGATGGAATTCATGGCTGTACTTCATTTGCCACGTGAGATGTGCTTGACGAACTCGAGTCGTACTTCGGTTGGCAATAGTGGTTGGCCACACGAAGTGCTTATGTGCTTCATGTCGTTCAACTTGTTGTGCGCTCGAGCTAGCCGAGCTCGTCAAGTAACCCGATCTGTCTAATATATGTTCACCATGTTTGGACGCTACTGCTTGAACCTAGGGTACCAAACTTACCAATGAAATCTCGTTAACCATGGTACCTCGATCCGCTAAGACTCATGAGCCGGGCATGGTGGTATGGGACACCGTGGTCGAGCTGTCGGCCTACGCTGGGGCCACGTGCCTCCTCTTAGTGACCAGTGAGCAACCAGACTCGTGAGCCGATTATGGTGGTATGGGACACTATATTCGAGCTGTCGACACCTACGGCGAGAGCCGAATACGGTGAGACCTATATTCGTGCTGACGGGCGACGAGTCCTTCGTAGTGTCTTCGATTATACTCTTAGGTCTGTGATTGGTGACGAGCTCTTCACAGCAACTAGAGCATGAGTTGGGCCGAGTACGGTGAGACCTGTATTCAAGCTGACGGCCAGCGATTGAGCCGAGTACAGTAAGACTACCGTATTCGAGCTGACGGCCAGCAATTGAGCCGCATACGGTGAGATCTGTATCCGTGCTGATGGGCGACGAGCCCTTTGTGATGCCTTCGCGATGCTTTTCAAACTATAATATCGTATGAGATTATCTAGGAGTGACGACCCTGGAATGGATCATGTTTGGGAATGATATAAGGGAGGTACCTTAGTTTCCCAATACTGCTGTTTGAAATGGACTAATAACAACTCGGTAATCATGCTCATCATAGCATTGCATGTGCCTGGTAGATGTGGGGCACTAAGGGATGAATGTATGCGCGAACGTAAGATGTTGTCGCTGAGGGTGGTTTGGCAAGGGCATACATCATGACTGCATTCATACTTGCATTAATAAGAGTAGTTAAAAGTGTTTTAATTTTACTGCTTTATCATTACTGCTTGACTGAATTGATAACATGTTAACTTATGCTTTACTGTTCCACTGAGTTGATCACTCACTCCCACGTTACGGGACGGTGTTGTACATACCAACCAGATTTGTTGAGTTTTAGGTGATGACAATACTTATGAAGTAGAGCTGGACTACTACTATGATGTTGAGGAGTTCTCCTACATATAACTCTCTGATAGGTCTATGAAGACCTGGTAATGTATTGACGGGGCTATAGTACTTGGGATAGAAGACATTACACTTCCTCACATTTGGTAAATTTTAAAATTGTACTTGTAATTATTTAACTTGGTAACATTATCACACTCTGGAGACTCACCACAGTTTTTATATTTTATATATCTATCACAGTCTTTCGCTTGCAATTTAACTATCTCTGGAGTATGATATGCTGTTTTAGTTTAATCTCACTCATGTTCAATGCACGAATACAGTCAACATTAAATCATCATTCATTTTGTTGCATAAGTGATGTTCTGGAACTCGGGAGTTGAGTTACTACTCGACCCCCGATTTTCAGGATGTTACAATCACACTTGAACCCATTCTCAAATCCTATAACCTATAACCAAAACCTATAACCTATAACCTAAACCAAAACCTATAACCTAAACCTAAATCAAAACCTATAACCTAAACCTGAACCCATTCTCAAATGCTATAACTTATAACCTAAACCAAAACCTTAACCTAATCCTATAACGTAAACTCAAATCCCTAAACCTTAACTTATAACCTAACATAAACCTATACTTATAACCTAAAACTATTCCCAAATCCTAAAACCTATAACCTAAACCTAAACTTTTCCTAAACCTATAACTTAAACTCAATTCCTAAATCTAAACCTACACCTAATCCTAATCTCAACTCCCTAACCTAAACCTAAACCTAAACTTGAAAACCCAAACTTAAACCCAATCCCAAACTCCGAACCCGATTTTCTAAACTTAAACCATAACCCATTCTCAAATCCAAAAACCTATAACCTAAACCAAAACCAAAACCAAAACCTATAACCTAAACCCGAACCCATTCTCAAATCCCAAAACCTATAACCTAAACCCGAACCTTAACCTAAACCTATAACCTATAACCTAAACCAAAACCTACAACCTAAACTAGAACCAAAACCTATAACCTAAACCCAAACTCATTTCTCAAATCCCAAAACCTAAACCTATAACCTAAACCTAAACCTTAACATAAACCTATAACCTATAACCTAAATCAAAACCTATAACTTAAACTAAAACCAAAACCTATAACCTAAACCCGAACCTATTATCAAATCCCAAAACCTATAACATAAACCGAAACTTAAACCTATAACCTAAAGAACCCATTCTCAAATCCCATAACCAAAACCAAAACCTAAACCTAAACCTAAACCTAAAACCTAAACCTAAACCTATAACCTAAACTCAAATCCCTAAACCTAAACTTAAACCTAATCCTATAACCTAAGCTCAAATCCCTAAACCTTAACCTATAACCTAACCTAAACCTATACTTATAACCTAAAATATTCTCAAATCCCAAAACCTATAACCTAAACATAACCTTTCCCTAAACCTATAACCTAAATCAAAACCTATAACCTAAACCAAAAGAAAAACCTATGACCTAAACCCGAACCCATTCTCAAATCCAAAACCTATAACCTAAACCTATAACCTATAACCTAAACCAAAACCAAAACCTATAACCTAAACCCGAACCCATTCTCAAATCCCAAAACCTATAACCTAAACCTAAACCGTAACCTTAACCTAACCCTATAACCTAAACTCAAATCCCTAAACCTTAACCTATAACCTAACCTAAACCTATACTTATAACCTAAAACTATTCCCAAATCCCAAAACCTATAACCTAACTCAACTCCCTAACCTAAACCTAAACCTAAACTTGAAAACCCAAAGCAAAACCCAAAGAAAACCCGAACCCGATTTCCTAAACCTAAACCTTAACCTATTTTCAATTTCCTATAGCTATAACCTGTAACCCAAACCGAAACGTAAACCTAAACCTAAAACCTAAATGTGTTCTCAAATCCCTAAACCTAAACCTACACCTAATCCTAATCTCAACTCCCTAACCTAAAAGTAAACCTAAACTTGAAAACCCAATCCCGAACCCGAACCCAATTTCTAAACCTAAACCTTAACCTATTCTCAATTCCCTACAACTATAACCTATAACCTAAACCTAAAACCTAAACCTAAACCTAAACCTAAAACCTAAATGTGTTCTCAAATCCCTAAACCTAAATCTACACCTAATCCTATTTTCAACTCCCTAAGCTAAACCTAAACCTAAACTTGAAAACCCAAACCAAAACCCAATCCCGAACCCGATTTCCTAAACTTAAACCATAACCGATTCTCAATTCCCTACAGCTATAACCTATAACCTAAACCTAAAACCTAAACCTAAACCTAAACCTAAAACCTAAATGTGTTCTCAAATCCCTAAACCTAAACCAACACCTAATGCTAATCTCAACTCCTAACCTAAACCTAAACCTAAACTTGAAAACCCAAAGTAAAACCCGATCCCGAACCCGAACCCGATTTCCTAAACCTAAACCTTAACCTATTCTCAATTCCCTACAGCTATAAGCTATAACCTACCTATAACCTAAACCTAAAACCTAAACCTAAACCTAAACCTAAAACCTAAATGTGTTCTCAAATCCCTAAACCTAAACCCGCACCTAATCCTATTCTCAACTCCCTAATCTAAACCTAAACCTAAACTTGAAAACCCAAACTAAAACCTGATCCCGAACCCGAACCCGATTTCCTAAACCTAAACCTTAACCTATTCTCAATTCCCTACAGCTATAACCTATAACCTAAACCTAAAACCTAAACCTAAACCTAAACCTAAAACCTAAATGTGTTCTCAAATCCCTAAACCTAAACCTACACCTAATCCTATTTTCAACTCCCTAAGCTAAACCTAAACCTAAACTTGAAAACCCAAACCAAAACCCAATCCCAAACCCAATTTCCTAAACATAAACCATAACCGATTCTCAATTCCCTACAGTATAACCTATAACCTAAACCTCCTAAAACCTAAACCTAAACATAAACCTAAAACCTAAATGTGTTCTCAAATCCCTAAACCTAAACCAACACCTAATGCTAATCTCAACTCCCTAACCTAAACCTAAACCTAAACCTAAACTTGAAAACTCGATCCCGAACCCAAACCCGATTTCCTAAACCTAAACCTTAACCTATTCTCACCCCTACACTATAACCTATAACCTACCTATAACCTAAACCTAAAACCTAAACCTAAACCTAAACCTAAAAACCTAAATGTGTTCTCAAATCCCTAAACCTAAACCCGCACCTAATCCTATTCTCAACTCCCTAACCTAAACCTAAACCCAAACTTGAAAATCCAAACCAAAACCCGATCCCGAACCCGAACCCATTTCCTAAACCTAAACCATAACCGATTCTCAATTCCCTATAGCTATAACCTAAAACCTAAACCTAAAACCTAAAACCTAAACCTAAACCTAAAACCTAAATGTGTTCTCAAATCCCTAAACCTAAACCTACACCGAATCCTATTCTCAACTCCCTAACCTAAACTTAAAACCCAAACTAAAACCCGATCCCGAACCCGAACCCGATTTCCTAAACTTAAACCTTAACCTATTCTCAATTCCTTATAGCTATAACCTATAACCTACCTATAACCTTAACCTAAAACCTAAACCATTTCTTTAACCTAAAACCTAAATGCGTTCTCAAATCCCTAAACCTAAACCTACACCTAATGCTAATCTCAACTCCCTAACCTAAACCTAAACCTAAACTTGAAAACCCAAAGCAAAATCCGATACCGAACCCGAACCCGATTTCCTAAAACTAAACCTTAACCTATTCTCAATTCCCTACAATATAACCTATAACCTACCTATAACCTAAACCTATAACATAAACCTAAATGCAAACCTAAAACCTAAATGTGTTCTCCAATCCCTAATCCTAAACCTACACCTAATGCTAATCTCAACTCCCTAAACCTAAAACTAAACCTAAACTTGAAAACCCAAAGCAAAACCCGATCCAGAACACCGAACCCATTTACTAAACCTAAACCTTAACCTATTCTCAATTCCCTACTAGCTATAACCTATAACCTAAACCTAAACGTAAACCTAAAACCTAAATGTGTTCTCCAATCCCTAATCCTAAACCTACACCTAATGCTAATCTCAACTCCCTAACCTAAACCTAAACCTAAATTTGAAAACCAAAACCAAAACCCGATCCCGAACTCAACCCGATTTCCTAAACTTAAACCATAACCGATTCTCAATTCCTTATAGCATAACCTATAACCTACCTATAACCTAAACCTAAAACCTAAACCTAAACCTAAACGTAAACCTAAAACCTAAATGTGTTCTCAAATCCCTAAACCTAAACCCACACCTAATCCTATTCTCAACTCCCTAACCTAAACCTAAACCTAAACTTGATAACCCAAACCTAAACCCCATCCCGAACCCGAACCCGAACCCAAGATTTCCTAAACCTAAACCTTAACCTATTCTCAGTTCCCTACAGCTATAACCTATAACCTAAACCTAAAACCTAAATGTGTTCTCAAATCCCTAAACCTAAACCTACACCTAATCCTTATCTCAACTCCCTAACCTAAACCTAAGCCTAAACTTGAAAACCCAAACCTAAATCCGATCCCGAACCCGAACCCGATTTCCTAAACCTAAACCTTAACCTATTCTTACTTCCCTAAAGCTATAACCTATAACCTATAACTTTAACCAAAACCTAACCAAAACCTATAACCTAAACCTATAACCTTAACCTAAACCTAAAATCTAAACCTAAACCTAAACCAAAACCTATAACATACCTAAACCAAAACCTATATCCTAAACCTTAACCTATAACCTATAAGCTATAACCTAAACTTATAACCTATAACCTAACCTTCACCTAAACCTAAACCTATAACCTAAACCTATAAACTAAAAATTAAACCTAAACTTAAACTTAAAACCTAAATGTATTCTCAAATCCCTAAACCTAAACCTACACCTAATCCTGATCTCAACTCCCTAACCTAAACCTAAACCTAAACATGAAAACCCAAACCTAAACCCGATCCTGAACCCGAACCCGATTTCGTTAACCTAAACCTTAACCTATTCTCAATTCCCTGAGCTAACCTATAACCTATAACCTAAACCTAAACCTAAACCTAAACCTAAACCTTTACCTTTACCTTTTAACCTTAACCTTAACCTTAACCTTAACCTATACTTATAAATCCTAATTTATTTGATAAAAGTTTATTTACGGTTAAGTTATTTTCTTAATAAATTTATTGCCTTAATCTATTATTTACGAAATTACAGGATAAATTTGAATTGGATTTGAGTGTTTGAAATGGCCAAGCTATATGCCCTAGAGGGGGATGAATAGGGCAATGCCAAATAAAATTTAAAACAGCGGAATAATAAAAGATATAAATAACAATGCTGAAATAATAACAATCTCAAAGCATATGAAATATGAGAATGATATTAAATCAGTTCTAAGGACAACCTTACACCAAAAACCAATGGCTTATGGTAGGACAACCTTATTTCTAGAACGATCTAGAAAACACAAATGATATGGAAAATAAATCAAGAATAACTTAAAGAAATAAATCCTAAGTTATTACACCATTCAACCACACTTGCTTGAAATGAAAATTACAACATTCATTCACAAAAGCAATCCACAATAATAAAGGAATAAATGAATAAAGAAATCAAGCACATTGACAACACAACGATATATAGTGGTTCGCCTGTGTGTTCACCAACTGTTAGCCAACAACCACACAGAATGCTACTCCACTCCTAATATCCTCACACAGGGGATATTAGCATGCACTATCAAAATAGGTTTTCACAGGTTCACCCAAAACCTTCACAATTGTGCCTTTTTATTTAGGACTTACACAATCCAAAAACCCCCACAATCTGAGTTTTATGGCTCTCCTCAGATAACAAAAACAATGAGATTTTTCTGGTAAATCTCAAACAAAACCAGAGAAAGTAAATTACAAAGTAAAATACCTGGATCTCCTTTTGAAGTAGCCCAGTAGAACCAATCGGAGTAGATGAATGATATGTCGTTCAATGTCCAATACTCACATAAAGAATGGTTCTAAGTCTAATTGATTTTAGATTAAATCAAGAAGAGCAATGTCTATTTGATTTTGATCCCAGAAGAAGGAATATCACAAATTCCTCTTTTCTAAATAAGATTGGAATATGGATCAAAATCACAATAGAAAAATACTAACAAAAGGAATATTAAATATGCACAATAGCTTAAAAAATAATCACTACTTATCTCAGAGTATAGCCTTGAATCGCTTGAATGGAATGGAATTGAATAAATAAACTCTGAAATTCGTGCACTATTTATAGCCTTAAAAATCTCATCTTCGACTGGTCTTAGAAACCTAGGACTGGTCGTAGCGTCAAAGATTTTGAAAGATTTCCCCGGGATTAGATTTGCAATACTCACGACTGGTCTTAGGTAGTCTACGACCGGTCATGGACCACCTACGACTAGTTGTGAGACACCTACGACCGGTCGAGATACTCGAGATAAGTCGCTGGAGTTCGAGTCATAGAACTACGACTGGTCGAAGGATAAGTCGTAGGACTTCTCAGGACTGGTCGAAGCAAGTCCAGGACTAGTCGAAGGACAACCAGGAAAATTTGAAAATTTGTAACAACCTAGGATCGGTCTGAGAAACCTAAGACTGGTCGAAGCAAAGCTAGGGATTGGTCTTAAGATTTCTAGGACTGGTCTTAAACACCACACCAAGTAAATTAAAATATTTGGATTATGTATCCAGAATGACCTATCATCTAGACCAACCTAAGGTCAATCTAAGGTCAAACAAACCTTGAGTGAGATGGACATTGAAGTCTTGAAGGTCTGTATTCTCAGATGATCTTGAAGTAGAAGCTTGAGTCGAGTTGATGGTCTTTCTCGAGCTTGGTATATTCTTGACTTGTCTTGATGAAATCTTCTAATCTTGAACTTGATAGAGGCAAACTTGGAGTCTTCTATTCTTATAGACTTCATTCATGACATGTCTTGCAAGCATTCTTCATTTATGATCTTGTCTTGAAACAGTGTGTAGTCACAAACAAGAAACACAAGAGGTACAAGACATATAGGTTTTAGCACTACAAAATTTGACAACCAAAGGGATATGAAATCATAGCACTAACAGTGTTCCGCACATTTCCTTTGCCGTCGACGACATGATCAAAGAGTGGTTCAAGGAGTACCGCTCCTTGTTACACAAGCGGTATAAGCATGCATGAGTAGCGAGGAGGGCGCACTGTTCGCACTGCTGCACCTAATTGAATTTTTTGTATTTTATTTACGATGTTAAATTTATATGTATTTATGCATGATGTAGTTTATGTCTGGATGGATTTATTTATGTACTTTGGAGTTAAATGGATGTGAATGTGAATATGATGAAATATATTACATAATAGGTGTATATATATCAAGAAATATATTGTAACAGGTGTATATCAAGTGCATATCAAGAATTTTATGTGGGGAAAAAAGATAATTTTACCTACGAAAATTTTCATAGGTAAAAGTCTCATTGAAGTTTTTACTTACGAATATTTTCGTAGGTAAAAGTCTCATCCAAGTTTTTACCTACGAAAATTTTCGTAGTTAAAAGTCCCATCCATGTTTTTACCTACAAAAATATTCGTAGCTAAACGTTTTGTAAGTATTTTTACCTATGATATCATTCGTAGGAAAATGTTTGGTAAATATTTTTACCTACGAAAATAGTGGTAGGTAAAATTTTTCTAAGTACTGTTACCTACGAATATATTTGTGGGTAAATGTCTTGTAAATACCATTTAGCTACAAAACTATTGGTAGGTAAAAAGTGTTTTCAATATTTTTAGTTACGAAAATATTCGTAGGTTAAAAGTCTTGTAAATATTTTTAGCTACGAAATTGTTGGTAGGTAAAAAGTGTTTAAATATTTTTAGCTACGAAATTGTTGGTAGGTAAATAATCTTGTAAATATTTTTAGCTATGAAATTGTTGGTAGGTAAAAAGTGTTTTAAATATTTTTAGTTAGTAAAATATTCGTAGGTAAAAAATCTTTAAATATTTTTAGCTACGAAATTTTTGGTAGCTAAAAAGTCCTGTAAATATTTTTACCTGCAAAATTATTCATAGGTAAAAAGTTTTGTCAATATTTTTTCCAACGAAAATTAGCGTTGGTAAAATGTTTTGCCTACGAAATATTTCGTCGGCAAAAGTCTTACCTTTGCCAATGAATTTTTTTTTTCATGGGTAAAAGGTTTCCCCCTCGGACTTTTAGCAAGGAATTTGCCAACGAAAATTTTCACGGGTAAAACTTTTTGCCTACGAAAATTTTCGTTGGTAAAAGTGGCTTTTCTTGTAGTGGGAGCTGGAATCGGATCGCCCACTCGAATGCGGGGCCAGTGTGGGTGCGAGGGATCATAGTCGTTTGATGGAGGTAAACGGGATAGGAGGGGAAGAAACTGGTGGGCGCCCAACAGGGGACAGACTGATGGAACTGGCTCCTGGGTTGTCAGCGAGGTGTGTGGACCTCCTATCTCCTCTTCGTCAGAATGCCTTAGTTACTTTTGCTCCTCATTCCCAGAACTCGGTCCAAAGCCCTGTTCCGTCTCACAATCAGGCCCCGCTTGAGGGGGACCGAGGTCTCTCTATGCCCCTTGAAAACATCTCCATCTTGCCGCTACGTCAGGGGCACAACAGGAGCACCCTTTTGAGGGAGGGTGGAGGATCCCCTTCACCTACCCATTTCATCCATCGTGATCACGAGGAATTCTAAGATAGAGTGCCAATTCAATGCAGCACATACCCGACCAACGGTATGTCCCCAAGTTTATGTCAACTGACGGCCATCAGGGAGGATAGAATGCTCACGAAGTTAAGCGCAAGGGGCACTGACAACATCAATTTTTGGTTGGTATGGCCGGATATTGACGGCAACGAAGTTTGTGGAACAGCAGGTAAGCCAGGGCCAGATATCGAGGGCAACGAAAGTCGTGGAACTGCAGAATTGCCAGGGCCAGACAGCGAGGGAAAAGAAAGTCGTGGAAATGCAGGAATGCCAGGGCCAGACATCGAGGGAAGCGAAAGTTGTGGAACTGTAGGAATGCCAGGGTCAGATATCGAGGGCAACAAGGGTCGTGGAACTACAGTAATGCCAGGGCCATATATCGAGGGAAACAAAGGTTGTGGAACTGCAGAAATGCAAGGGCCAGATATCGAAGGCATCGAAGGTCGTGGAACTGCAGGAATGCCAGGGCTAGAGATCGAAGGAAATGAAAGTCGTGGAACTACAGGAATGCCAAGGCCAGATTGTGTGGGTAACACAGTTCGTGTAACTGAAGGAATGCCAGGGTCAGATATTGACGGCAACGAAGTTCGTGGAACTGAAGGATTGCCAGGGTCAAATATTGTGGGTAACGAAGTTTGTGTAATTGAAGGAATGCCAGGGTTAGGTATTGAGGACAACGAAGTTCGTGGAATTGCAGAAATGCTAGGGCTTTCTGCCAGCCTAATCGGTCAACAAGAAGATTTCCTACGGCAACATCTTCAGGTGCAGGCATCAAGAGTAACCGTTCGAGAGCAAGAGCCGACCCACACTATTCAAGGTCCTCCCGCTGTGGTGAAGGATGACAACTACACAACAGAACAGGAACACTTCTCTAGTGCAGAATCAGACCAAATCTAAGACATAGGGGACCTTCAGGTTGACTTATCCCCCTATTTTCCCAGGTCGCCTGAAGGAAGGATATCAACCCAAGTCTACTACTCTCAGCACCGGTTATATCTAACTGAACACGGAGTGTGAGAATGCCGATCAGAAGGCGATAAGAATTTCAGAACGGGCTCCTTGCCTGAAGGACATTTATTGACAGATCGCTGCAGCCATCAAATAAGTTCTTGGGTGGGAGGATTACTCGAACAGATAATTTCCAGCTAAATAGTAGTGGCAGGATGGAACATAGCCAGGGCCAACCCTCAGAAGCAGATGATGGAAGCGCCCCAATGGGAATCCCTGTGTCCATGCCTCCGCAAGCAGGGACTCATAATGACGTCTCCTCCGAGGATGGCCCCCTCAGAGAGGAGTCTATGACCGACCAACCTCCAAAAACCACCAAGAAAAAGACTACAAGCAGAGGTGGAAGAAAGAAGGCGATAGTCAGAAAGGCAAATATTGTGGATCCAGGAAAATGGCCCAGCCGGCTGAGGAAGCTTAAACGTAGGGTGGTCAACTCGGGGTGTGTTACTGATGAATAACATCATTTTCGTGGAATGCCCGCGGAGTGGGCAACATCACTACTGTTAGGTCGCTGTCCAGGTTGATCAGAAATTTTAAACCTTGGGGTTTGGCAGTTCTCGAACCTATGTTATCTGACTCCAAGAGAGTGGGTCTGGGGCTAAAGCTTGGTTTCCACCAATCCTTCTCAAATGATAGTGAAGGTGGTAAAATTTGGGTGTTCTTGAACTCCAACCTGCAACCTACAGTGATGGTAGCGTCTTCTCAAATGCTCTCCATTCAGGTCACCCTTCCAACCTCCCCTTTTGTTGTTGTTCTTTCAGTGGTTTATGCTAAATGTAACAGGATTCTCAGAAGGGGGTTGTGGGAGGAAATGGCTGCCACTAGCCTAATCATTAGGGGGCCATGGGCTGTTGTTAGGGACTTCAATGCGGTCCTCGCTCCTCATGAGAGGAGGGGTTATAGGTCATCTGACTTGCCCAGCACTTCTGAATTCAGTGAGGCCTTAAACCGGGCCAACCTTCGTGATGCTGGCTACTTGGGCAATCGCTTTACTTGGCCTAACAACCAAGCTGGGACTTCTAGAAGATGGGCAAGGATAGATCGGGCACTGATTAACCCTCAATGGTTGAATCTCTTCCACCTTTTCCGTGTGGATCACCTCCCTCGTGTCAATTCTGACCACGCCCCGCTGAGGTTGGTCTTTCCAGATGGACCCACCTCCAGACCGAAGCCCTTCATATTTCAGCGCATGTGGACCTTTCACGAGGGCTTCCAGGAAATGGTGCACAGTGCGTACACTGACGACCAGTTGCAGCAACTGATGCTTAATGTGCAGCTCAAACTTAGAAAGGTGAAACAGGCGCTCAAGGCCTGGAACCGAGATGTTTTTGGTAACGTCTTCTTGAGGGTTCACCAGGCGGCTGATAGGTTGGAGGATCTAGATTTGCAATGGCAGGATAACCTGGGTGCGAATCTCAGTATCGAGTTGGATCAGGCGAGCAATGAGCTGGCACATGCTGAGCTCCTTGAGGAAGTTTTTTGGAAACAAAAATCTCATAACTCTTGGCTTGCTGAGGGTTACTGGAACACCAAGTTCTTCTAGGCTCAGGTTCAGGATCGAATCAGAAGAGCAGGAATTTCCCAAATTCGGGATAACTAGGGCCAAATTTCCTCAGATATTGGGATAATCAAAGCTGAAGCTATTTTGTTCTTTTAGGCGGCGTTCAAGGCTGATCCTTCGCGGTCCATTCAGGACCGAGCTGATTACATCCCTCAGCTTGCTGATTACATTCCAGAGCTGATCTCGGCCCAGGAGAATGTAGCTTTTCTCCAAGAGCCTTCCCCCCAAGAAGTCTACCACGCCGTCCTTTCCATGCCAATCGACGGGGCGCTGGGCCCCGATGGTTTTACAGCTGCTTTCTTTCGCTCTTGCTAGCCCATTGTGGGTCCTGACATCCACAAGGTAGCCTTGTTTTGGTTCCAAGATGGCCCCATGCCAAAAGCCTTCTGCTCGTCCTTAATTTATCTCATGCCAAAGGGGAGTTCACTAGCTTCCTTCGGAGACTATCGCCCTATAAGCCTTTGCAACATTATTTATAAAAAATTTTCTAGAATTCTGGCTGTGCGGCTGAGCAACCTTCTTCTCAAGATTATCTCGCCCAAGCAAGGGGCGTTCATTGCGGACCATTCCATAACTGAAAATGTGGCCCTGGCCCAGGAGTTAATGCGGGATATGAACAGAAAATTTTGATGAGGGAATCTAATGTTAAAATTAGATCTTGAGAAGGCTTATGACAGACTCGATTGGAGTTTCCTCAAAGGGGTCTTAACCTACTTCAGTTTCACTGCGCCGAGCATAGGCCTTATGGAAAGTTGTTGGAAATTCAATTGGTTCTCGGTCCTTATTAATGGGGAACCGTCCGGATACTTTCCTTCATCCAGGGGTCTCAGGCAAGGAGACCCTATTTCGCCAGGGCTGTTTGTCATCGCAGCAGAGTTCCTTAGCCATGGTTTCAAGAAACTAGTGCAGTCAAGTGTCTGTCAGCCGTTCAAACTTCGGAGAGGTTGCTTCTCGCCTTCACATATCCTTTTCACCGACGACACTCTGCCTCTGCTCAATGGTAGTAGAGGATCGGTTCAAGCGGCCAAAAACTTTCTCCTTACTTTTCAATCTATTTCAGGGCTGAAAATTAACTGCGTCAAAAGCTCTTTTATGTGCACCAACAAAACCCCCACGTCCAGGGTTCGAGCTATCGAACGTTTGTTGGGAATCTCGAGGGCCACCCCTCCAGTA
The DNA here is from genome assembly GCA_030180095.1 of Magnolia changhungtana. NCBI lineage: Eukaryota > Viridiplantae > Streptophyta > Magnoliopsida > Magnoliales > Magnoliaceae > Magnolia > Magnolia changhungtana. The sequence continues at coordinate 10,474,789 of JASAUF010000396.1, read as the reverse complement.
ACGTATCTTGGGGTCCCAATCAACAGTGGGAGGATTAAGAGGGCTGATTTTTCCTTCCTCATTGAGAAAATAAAAGGGCGAATTGAAGGTTGGAAATTGCATTTTCTTTCTCAAGCTGGGAGGGCCACCCTTATTAGACATGTCCCCACTAGCATCCCCATTCATGTCCTCTCAGTCGTTCAGGTGCCGATGTCGCTGATTACGTCGCTTGAAAAGTTGTTTGCAGATTTTCTTTGGGGGTGGGCTGAGGGGATCAAGAAGGCACATTGGCTCTGTTGGAAAGCTATCACCAAGCCTCGGGAGGAAGGCGAGCTCGGGATCAGACCTTTGAAAGAGGTCATGGAAGCATTCCACATGAAACTCGCTTGGCTAGTCATAAGCAACACTCACAGATCTCCTTGGACTGACCTGATGAAGGCGAAATATAGCTGCGATATCCCTCCTCTTGCAGGCTACAGACCGGCGGTGGCTCCTCCCCTCTATGGAAGAAGATCAAGTGCACGTTCCCTTCCTTGCTTGAAAACCTACAGTGGGCGGTGGGAACAGGTCACTATAGTCTCTGGAATGACGATTGGACAGGCCTTGGTCGTCTTGTCAATCACACTACTCATTCGGTGCCGATCCAACTGCGTGGCCTCACGGTAAAGAAATTTCTGGGGCCCTCTGGCCCTCTCTTTCCATCCACTGCCCTCTCTTATCTCCCTCTGCAGGTGCTGAACTCTATTTTTCAAGGAGGTTTTACTGCATCGGATGAGAATGACTCATGCTTCTGGCTAAGGGACCCTTTGGGCCGGTTTACTGTCAAATCCGCTTGGGAACTCCACAGAAACAGCGGTCAGCAGCATCCCTGGATGTAACAAATCTGGCACAACAAGCTACCTCCTAAGATTTCTATCTTTCTGTGGCGTCTCTTTCTTCGCGCCGTCCCTCTTGACGACAGAATACAAGCCAAGGGTGTTTCTCTTGCTTCCAGGTGCTCATGTTGCGATCTAGACAACACCAGCGGGCCGGCAGCTGAAACCATTTCCCATCTGTTTCTACACGATGCTTCAGCTGGGCACATGTGGGCACATTTTGGTGGGTTATTCGAGGTGTCATCCTTACAGGCAAGGTCGTTGAGGCTAAGTTTAACCAGTGGTGGGCCCCTAGCGCTGTTGGTGGTGGCCTCTCGGCGTTGCGCAATCTACTGCCTTGCGTGCTTCTCTGGGAGATCTAGAAGGCCAAAAACAAGGCCAGATATGAGGGCCGCGATATGTCCAGTACGGAGGTCATCAGGCAGACTTGTCGGTGGCTGCAGATGATCGCTTCTGCGATTGCTATTCCTGATCCAATCAAGCTCACAGACGAGTTGACTTTCTGCAATCTGAGGATTCCCACCACGCGGCATAAAAAACCCACAGCCCAGATTATCAGGTGGAACAGGCCTCCATCTGGGTGGGTTAAACTAAATGTGGATGGGTTGTCCCGTGGGAATCCGGGTCCAGCGGGGGGGGGGGGGGGTTGGCTGCAAGGGATGTTCTGTTCACCTTCTCGAGGGGTTATGGAATTGGCTCTAATAACATGGTTGAATTCCGAGCAGTGTGGGACGAGCTTGCGCTTTGTGTCGAAAAGGGACTTTCTAACATTATTATCGAGTCTGACTCCAAGTTAGTGGTGGACTGCCTTAACAATGCCTCGGTCATGGCTTGGTACTGGAAGAATTGGAAGGACAGGATTGCTCAACTGGGAGATTATAGCAGGATTATCATTCAGTATGTTCCTCGGGAAGGGAACTTCCCTTCGGATGGCTTTGCGAAGCTGGGGAGCGAGTCTCAAGAGTCCCTCTTCTTTATGGCTCTCGGGGCAATTCCGAGGGAGATTAGAGGCTGCTTATTCTTGGATAGAGTTGGGTTGGGCTCTGTCTACCCCTAGTTTTGTGAGGCGGTGCTCCATCTTTCATTCTTTTTCGCTTTGCTTGAGTGGCCTGCATTTGCAGTCTTTTCCCTTACGATAGGTGCGGCCCCGCTCTTTTTTGTTAGGGCCCACCTGAATGACTATAAATTATCGTCGTTGATATGAAAATCTGGAAGTTTTTCGAAAATAAAAAATAAAAAAAAATGTTCGTTGGTGTGAGAGCAGCACATATGGACTGAGATTGGTGAGAGTGAAGCAGAAAAGGACCGCATGCTGTTAGAGGTAGAGAATGAAGTGCATTGTCTATGTGGTGTATTCATGTGTATCGAACAATGTGAATAAAGTGCATTGTCTATGTGGTGTGGTTGGTTTGGATTTTGGGAAGACTGAGCGAGGTGCATCCTAGTTTATGTGAGACAGGTCCAGGGCAATCCACAAACATCAGTTATGATGCATTGGATGGTCTAGGTCAAACCATTCTAAAGTTAAAAATGGAGAAGAACGACCATGTTCAGAAGCTCATTGCTAGGTGGCATCTCTTTTTGAATTGTGGAATTGTTGGATGCATTTGAAGAAGAGAACTGTTTTGGAAGGGTTTTATTGTCCATCAGTAGCTGGTGGAGTGTTTTATACATGTATCAATTCCTTTTTTGGGGAAAATTAGATACTAAATCAGCTTATAGGTAAAAAAAAAAAAATGTGCAAAGCGGCACCTTTGCTTACTCATGTGACTATTGAAGAGAGCTAAACAAGGCATTTTAGTTTCAAATCCTCTCTCATGAGGAAGATTTAATTACATGCCCATTTACTACAATTTCATTTCATTTTCATGCCTTTACTCCATCTAAACACAACCCAATTGATATTTACCTTAATTTACTCTCAATGTACCGACATTTACTCCCATTCAAATAGCCCCTTACCCACACCCTGATCCATAGCTCAAGTGGTAGACTAAGTGAAAGATACCTCGTTTCAACACTGAGATCTTGGTATCAATACCTAGTGGGGGTGGCTAACAGTGAAGTGTGAACTGACAGTGGGGTGTTCTAACAAGCTAACAAAAAAAAAAACAGCCCCTTACCTTGTATGCGAACAATTGGAAAATGCAAGTTTCGATATGCTAAATAATAGGAATGCTCACCTGCATTTCTCTTTGCTATGGCCCACTAGAGTTTGGGATCAGGATGAAACTTCACTACTAACTTTTAGCCTGATACAAAACTCTGGTGGGCCATGGAAAAAGGAAACAATTTCCTCCTTTGATTTGCATTTCTCTTTGCTATGGCCCATTAGAGTTTGAGATCAGGATGAAAATTGAGTCTACAGAGTTTCAAGGAGTTCTGCATCATGTGGACCGCTCAAATTTTGTGCCTAAGACACGTGTGCAAAGGTGCTAAGGTGAGCATTCCTCTGCAAAACACATCTAACGGGAATTGCCGAACTTGTAATTGTCATTCTCTACGCAAGTCACCATTAGAGCTGGGCAATCCTGACCTGATTCGGTGGATCCCACCTGATCCGATGGTCTGGATCGATGCGGATCGAGTAGGGCAGTCCAGATCTAAAAGCTTTTCGGGTTGAGTTTGGATCTATACCTACCCGGACCGATCCGATCTGATTGGATCCAACCTGACTCGATCCTGAGTGGATAAACCACATGCATTTTCACGATGGGCCTCAACAGAGTTTACTTAGTACGATAATAGCTAGAAGCTCTTTTGCTGGTGTACCACACACCAGCTATATAGCTGTTGTAGGTACGTGTCGTGTGTGAAGACGAGTACTGGTGGAGACGGATTGGCTACTCCCCCTGACACCAGCCCCGTGGCTGGTGGTCGGTGCTCTGTGGGCCCCACCATGATGTATGTGTTTCATCCATTCCGTTCATCCATTTTACAGATTGTTTTAGGGCTTTATACAAAAAAAATTATAGGGATATAAATCTCAGGTGGACCACACCACAGGAAAACAAGAATGATTGGATATCCACCATTATAATCCTTCTAAGGCCCACTGTACTGTTTATTTGACATCTAATATGTTGATTAGGTCATAAGGACCTAGATGAAGGGAAACAATAAATATGAGCTTGATCAAAAACTTTTATGGCCTCCAAAATGTTTTTAATGGTCAACGTTCATTCAACACTATTTCCTATAATGTGGTCCACTTGAGATTTCGCTATACCTCATTTTTTTCTCATAACATAAAATGATCTATAAAAATAAATGGAGGACATGGATGAAACACATACATCATGATGGGGCCCACAGAGCACCTACCACTAGCCATTGGCTGGTGGCAGGGGGAGTAGCCAATCCATTTCCAGTACTGGCGCTCCTCGAGCTTCGAGTTGTACGAACGGTTCAAAGGAGATCAAAGTTATATGGACCCCACAGTGATGTATTTATTATATCTACACCGTTCATATATTTTTAGAGATAATTATAGAGCATTATCTAAAAAATGAATAATATCCAAAGATCACCTGGACCACACCACAAATAGTAGCAGAGAATGATTTTCACCATTAAACAATTCGTATGGTCCACTTGATAGTTAGATCTGTCTTATTTTTTGTCTCAAGCCTTAAGACGAGCTCGCCAAATGGATGCATGGACAGTTTCGATATAATACATACCCCATGATCAAACCCAAAGTCACTAACGTCAATACAGAAGTCACACTGTACACAGCCGCACTTACGTGAAAAGCAAGTCACTGCACATTAACTGGAAATGGACAGAGAGAGAAAGAGAGAGAGAGAGAGAGAGAGGATATGATAGAATTGGGTCCACATAGTTTGATTGAAGTTCCATCCTTCAGTTTCCACATGGAACATAATACAGTAGATCGTGATCGTCAATATAGTTTTATATTCTTTGGATGGCTTACTTTTTATTTTATATACAATTTATTTTCATCACACCAATAAATCACGACCGTTCACTAGATTCTTGTCAATAAATATTCAAAATCCCAGAAAATGGATGTCTAGGATCCGTTCCAGATTGTGTTTCCATTGTGAGGCCCAGTTAATAAATGGTTCTAATCAACGTTAGCTCATTAGAAATGTATGGTGGATGTCTCTATCATATTAACATAGACCAGGTTGTACCAGTATCGTGTAGACAGGTGGTCCGTAGTATCGTGTCTTTCGTGCAATGCACGTCAATAGACAACAGTTCGATAAAAACGCGGATACGGTAGACGGACAGTTCTTTCAGATCCATGTGGGGCCCACCTTGATGTATATGTTTTATCTAAGCCGTTCATCCATTTTGACATATCATTTTAGGCATTGAGCACAAAAGGCGGTGTATTGAAGGATGAAGTGGACTACACCACGTGAAACAGTTAGATTAAATTCATATGATCTGAATCGTACCCAACCCGATCCGACTCGGTTTCCCTGATCAAGTCGGACTCGGTTTGGGTCAGGCCAACCATGTATCGTATCAATCTGAGTCATGTGATCCAGACTCGGTCTCGGATCGGATCGAGTTCGGGTTAAGCCATTGAGATTTTGGATTGGATCAAGTTGGACCCAATCCGATCCGATCTGGACCGATGCCCAGCTCTAGTCACCGTATGCCCTCATTACCTCATATTAGAGATGTAAGGATAGAAAACGTGCAATATGTACCATTCTAACATGCATGTGCCACATCATGAACATCAACCTGGAGAGTATGACCACATCATGAACATCCACCCGGAAATAATGGCAAAAAAAGTTCTAGAACTAATTGATATTCACCCTTCATTTAGGTTAAGGTGAACTTACCGAAAGGTTGGATGAAAAATAAACATTAGTCCTTGAAATTTTCAATTGTGGGCATTCAATCACCATTGTTTCCTAAGGCATAGTCCACCTTAGATACAGATCTGCTCCCGTTCATTCATTTTTCCGCATCATGATAGGATATCAGCCCAAAATTGAGGTTGATACAAAATTTAAGTGAACCACAAGACATGAAAAAGTAGGTAGGAAAACTTCTACCACTCCAGAAACTTTCCTGGGTTTACCGTGTTTACGGTAATTTTTATATGCCAACAAAACCATTCATAAGGTCAATCCTAGTGGGATGGATTTAAAATACAGTAATATTAGCCACAACCAAAACTTATGTGACCCCACCAATGTTTTAATGATAGAGATTCAATTCTCACTGTTTCTTGTTGTGTGCCATACTTGAGTTTTGGATATGCTTTATTTTTTGACTCCAATCCTAACATGATATATATGGAGTAACGGATTTATGAAAAACTTTACAGTGGACCCCACCTAGCTTTTGACCACAATATGGGTCTGTCTAAGAGCTAGCTTGGGCAAACCCGAACTGTTCATCTGTTAGGCACTGAATACTAAGGAGTATGGGCGTTGTGGGGCTCAATATGATGTATATGTTTTATACCAATGCTGTTGGGAGTTAACCCAAAAATAATCAGATGCAAAGAGGATCCCACACCACAGGAATCAGCTGGATAATGACAGCCATCGGCAAAAATTTTCTAGAGCCTTTCATAATAATTATTGTTGAGGTCAAAATCTGGATCGCTCTCCACTCCTTGAATAGACCCTGGCCCTGCACAAGGGGTGAGCAAAGGAGACCCTGGCTAAGCCGGGGGACCCTCCGATGCCTAAGTTAGGTCAAGGGAATCTAGGTCTTAAATTGTAAGGTAGAGGGAGAGCACAAGATATTGCGTACCTGTAGCAATGACGTCTTCGTGAATTTATACCTAACTGTGTGATGATCCGCGCCCGTTAATCACGGCACGATTCCCTCAATCAGGGAGATTTTAAGATCATGAAGATAATGTGCACAATCCAAGGATCACATAATATATGACGCGCATCGTCCACATCTGCGAACGACATTATCGGCCTTGTCCTCTTATGGTAGTTTCTATGTTCGGCTCGAAGGACGTCTGACTTAACCTCCGCCTCGGAGTATGGGGTCCGCTCGGACCTTTCAGTAGGTAAGGTAAGTTTAGCCCGAGGTACGTCCGCCTCAACCTCCGCCTTAGAGTATGGAGTCGGCTCGGACCTTTCAGTAGGTAAGGTTTCCGACCGGCAGAAGATATAGGCTTTTGTCAACCTTTGTCTGAGCAGAAGGTTGCAGGGGCCTCAGACTCATGAGGGGATTGGATCTTCCCATAACAATTATTTACCATCCAACCTCACCTGTTGATAATGTCATGGTAAACTTTGATGGAGGGAAAACACAAATACTATCTTTATCCAAAACTTTGTGTGGCCCTAACGTGTTTTTAACTATAGGTGTTCAATCTCTACTCTTTCCTGTGGTGTGGTGATGTAAAGTGGGTTGCGGATGCTTTCATGGTAAAGATAGACTAGAGAAGGCCTGATCGGTGGCTGAAATGATCTGGACCGTTAGAACCTTTAAACAATTGTATCTCGCAAATAGGAATAATTTACTTAGTTTCATTTTCGGCATCACAGGAATCACGTGACCGACAAGGACGGGAGTCGTGTGGTAGAGGATGCAGACGAATGTGGGCTGTGCACTGGTAATAAATGAGGCCAACAATGATGCATGTGTCTTACAGTTTTATCAGACCACTGGCTGTTATAAAGGGGAGCGGACTAGGTGAGATCCCGGATCCAACAAAGTTGGTGGGACCTTTTTTTTTTTTGGAAAGAGCTTTGTATATATGAACAGAGGTTATACAGAATATTTCAAGAGGGCACCACAAGTCAGGTCTCTCCTATCATATAAGAAGGTAAGCAAGAAGCAACAAAGGGCTCCTGACGACCTCTCCTTTTTTTTTTTTTTTTTTTTTTTTAAAGATAACGATTTCATTACTCACAAAAGGAACACAGGCATAAACAGTCTACAGCTTCAGGACGGCCCCTGCATAAAAAAGGGAGTGGGCCGCCTATCGTATACCACCACTATACAATCGAAAAGAAGGAAAATTTGAGAGCTTAAGCTAGGTGACTGATTCAGATCGCTCTAAGGCCCACCTTATCCAAGAAAAGCAATCCCTTGGTTTGCCTAGGAAGGGAATGAGTATGATGGTGATAGGTCCTGACCTGGGAATCGCTACCCAATCTCGCCAAACTATCTGCCGGGCCATTACCTTCACGAAAGATGTGCTTAAACGTGCACGTACCATACTGCCTCAAATTGTTTATCCTGTTCACCCAAGGTTTCTAATTCCAGGGGCAATTAGATTTACCGGCAAGAATGTTTGTTGCCAACTTGGAGTCAGATTCTACAATAATCCTGAACAACCCTTTCAGAAGGAAGAATTCGAGCCTGTCATGAATGGCGCGTAATTCCGCCAGGTTGTTCATCCCATGTCCATAACTAGCGGAGAAGGCAAAAATGAAGGATCTGTCTTCCTTTCTGCAGATCCCACCGCCTCCGAAGATGCCCGGGTTACCCTTGGCAGACCCGTCCACATTTAATTTGACCTAACCCGGGGTGGGTTGGAGCCATTTAACAGCAACTGCTGAAGGCCTGGTTTTGTTGGGCATCTAGGGGGGGGGGGGGAGTCCCTAGTAGGAAAAGGAGAAGGATTGAGAACCTAACAGTTATGGATTGTCTGACCGGCCCACCATTTGATCCGAGCAATGGACATTTGAACGTTCATCTTCTTATTTTCGAAGGTTGCTTCATTCCTCGCTATCCATATCTCCCAGAGGATGAGAAAAGGGAGGGGAAATCTGACATGCTTGGAGGCAGAGCCCGGCGCTGCTGCAGTTCTCCATTGTTGGATTCTGCCAAAAACTGAGTTCTGATATACGGAGGTTATACTACACTGCCTCTCAAAATGATTCCATATCTGGACCGCCAGATTTCCATTTAGGAATAAATGGCTAATTGTTTCCACACTTGGTTGAGCATCATTACCACCCTGACAGCATCTACACTTAAAGGCGAGGGCAACTCCTTTTGATTGAACGGCGCTATCAACAGGGATGACATTATGAAGAAGCCTCCAGATAAAAATTGAAACTTTTGGCGGAGTTTTACCACACCAGATCCAGTTCCCCCATGGGACGTGTTCAGTTGGGTCCCTGCTAATCTTCCAAGTAGACTTGAGGGTGAAATTTCCAGTTGGGTCGTGAGGCCATATGCACTCCGCTAGTTCATCAGAGATAGCGAATCCCCTAGAGAAAATCTCATCAATGAACGGCTGAGGCAAAAATTCAAAGAACCTGGATGGAGGCAGTGGACCTGATTTTCCTAGAATATCCTTCAATTGGAGCTGCCATAATTCAGAGGGGATTGGGATGGAGACAAGCTGCTGTAGAGGACCCATTCCACTCCAATTATCAGACCATATGTTGGCTTCACCCCTTCCTACCGACCAAAGGGTATTGTCTTGGATAGTCGGAAGATGATACCTTACCTTTTTTCTACCAAATTAAGGCGTTACGTTGCATGGAGATTGAATGTGTATCCTGCAGATCCCTATAGTGCTTGTTGTGCATCAGCTGTACCCACGGCCCTCTATTCTTACCACACTTCACGTTCCAAGCGAGTTTCATGCGAAGAGCATTCATCACCTCCTTCAGATTTCGAATCCCCAAACCCCCCTCCACTTTTGGTCTAGTCACCTTTTGCCAAGCGATCCAGTGGAGTTTCTTTTTCCCATCAGCCCATCCCCAGAAAAAATCAGCGAACTTCCTTTCAAGTTGTTGAATTAGCAGCGCCGGGACATGTATTGCAGCCATGATATGGATTGGATAGCTTCCCAACATGTGACAGATCAGAGTCACTCTTCCTGCTTGAGTTATATGCCTAGCTGCCCACCCCGAGATCTTGTTGGTAACCTTTTCTTGAAGAGCTTGGAAAACAGCTGATTTGATTCTCCCTCTCACCATTGGGGCCCCCAAGTAACGCATGGGTTCTCTCGCTTGCCCAAAACCCAGCTCAGACTTAACGGATCTGATTTTGGCCGCCGTCCATTTAGAAGGTGGGATAAAACTGCTCTTGATGGGATTTATTTTCTGCCCCGTGGCAGCTTGGAAAAGATGAAGGACATCCCTCATTGCAGTAAGGGAACGTTTGCTTGCATTTAGGAAAACCAATATGTCATCTGCATATAGAAGATGGGAAATGGTAGGGCCACCGCACAGGAACTTGAAAGGCAAAGACCGCCCTTGGGAGAAAAGCAACTTCAAATTGCACGAGAATGCTTCCATTGCCATGATGAATAGAGCCGGTGAAAGGGGGTCTCCCTGTCGAAGACCTCTGGAAGATTTGAAGAAGCATGATGCTTCACCATTAATGAGAATGGAAAACCACTTATCCGCCCAACAGGATTCAAGAAGTTGTACGCTTTTCTCATTGAAACTGAACTTGAACAAGACCATCTTGAGAAACTTCCAATTCACCCTATCATAGGCCTTTTTGAGGTCAAGCTTGAGGATCAGATTGCCTCCCCTGGATGGGTTGTTTATATCTCTCAACGCTTCTTGTGTTAGGCTAATGTTTTTAGCTATGTACCTGCCTTGGATGAATGCTCCCTGTTCCTGAGAAATCAGTTTTGGTAAAATACAGCTTAAACGGTTAGCAAGAATCTTAGCAAAGATTTTGTATAATACATTATAGAGGCTTATCGGCCTGAAATCTGATAAATTGGTAGCCGAAGGGGACTTGGGATAAGACAGATCAGGGTGGTTTTGAAAGCTCTAGGGAGAGGCATCCCATAAAACATAGCTACGGCTGCTCTATGGATATCATCACCTATGATACCCCAACAGGCGGAGAAGAAGGCAGCCGAGAAGCTGTCTGGACCTGCTACTCCATCTCTAGGAATGGCGTCAAGAGCAGTGTGCACTTCCTCCTTCGATGGTGGGCATTGGAAAGAAATGTTATCTTGAAGGTGAAGACACCGCGGGAGGTGTCAAACAAAGGCCGTTGGGTGGACAATCTCTTCCTCCTGGAAGAGCCGTTGAAAAAAGGAAACTGTCGTCGATTTGATCTCATCAATGTCCAAAATTTTTATTCCATCTTCCGTGCTGATTGTTTGGATTTCAGATCTCCGAACTGATGAGTGTCGAATGTTGCATATCAGACCCCAGTAATTGCCTAATTTTACGTACATGATAAGGTTTAATGGAGTGTTTTAATCGTGTTTTTATTACAGGATGAAATCAGGAGCGTTAATTGGAAATTGATGTTAAAGGCATGGATTTCACGCTCCAAAATTACCAGAGCACGGGATGGACTCTAGAAAACCAATAATGAAGATTTTACACGCCTGGGATTTGAGGAAAGCAAGCCAAAGGGGCCCGAAAAGGGTCCAAAATGCAAGATCACATGTTTCCCGCCATCCGTTTGACTCGAAACTTCATACATATGATGGGGGCTATAAATTAACCGTACATATTAAATTTCAGCCATTGAAGATCTCGAAAAGTGGTCCAACGGACAGATCAGCCCATTAATCTTCACTTTGGGGCCCACCTGATATTTGGAACTGCCTCAAACTTGGTTTTGGCGGTTGAAATTATATGAAGAAGAGGATGGACGATGCAGATTTCTCGTAAACATCACGGTGGACCCTATGTCTGAAGAGTGTGCACCCTGCACGTTTGCGCCAGCGGCGCACCGCATGCTGCCTCGGTCAAACAGAGCGCTGACCCGCGCTTCTTCTCCAAGCTTTCTCCAGCATCCGCGAGAACGACCCGCAGTCGTCGTTTGTGGGGCCCACCTAGTGTCCAAATGGACAATCCAACCCATCCATCCACTTCCTGGGGCATTCATTACCACTGCCTAGATGGCAGAATCTTAGACTGGAGCAGAAGATGGTGTTCCAACTGTTCAAACACCAAACGAACGGTCGGGCAGAAAGTCAGGTGGACCTCATCAACAAAAGGCGAAAATCTGCATTCCCAACCGTTTTTTCCTCCTCTATGCAATGGACGGAGTAGATTATTGAAATAATTATCAAAGTGGGACCCACCATTGTCAGCGGAAGGAGATTCGCGTCCGCGTAGCGTCCGGCCGCTGGCCATTTTTGCGGAAGACAGTGGGCCCCACCCGTCAACTGTACGGAAGATCTGATCCGTCCATCTTGTAGAGGGCTTCGAGCACTACAAAACTATGCTGATATTCTACTCCCATGCGTACACACGTGTGCGGTACAGAGGCCACAAAAGGGCTGCTCGGTGACGTTTAAAACTGTTTTTGTTGCGATTTCTTCTGTGGGCCGCGTTAATGGACGTTCAAAACCACTCATTCTTGACTGAAATTTCATCCTGAATCCAATGGACGGGGTGGATTTTCCAGAAAACACCTCTGTGGGGTCCACTGATCACGGTTGCGAAAATTGGTACTCCGAGTCCTTCTACGACTCTGCCACCGACCCCAGCCATCCAACAGCTATAAAAAGGGAGTTTTGGACGTGGGAGAAAGGATTCAGAACCAGGAAATTCGAGATCCAAAGCCAGGGAGAGAAGAAAGAGAAGAAAGAGAAGGAAGAAGAGAGAGAGAGATCGATTGGTTTGGTGTTTAATTTTTATGAATTTTATTTAATATTTTTTTATGGATTTTATGGGTCACTAATCTCTCAGCTAGGGCTGAGATGAAGCCCCTAATTTGATTAGCTCTTGTATTGGTTGATTTACTTTGAATATTAATTAATTTGTTTCTTTCTCTAAGTGGGCTTGATTGGTTTAAATTCTATACTTCTCCATCTATGAACTTGACCAAAGTATATATATGGATGTTGTTTGGATGCTTATTATAGGTGCTTGTGTCTGATCAAGAACAGGTTTCCTATAGAGGAAGAAACGAGGTGCTTTAATGAACGTACATTCCATGTACCCGACCAAGGACATGGGATATGTTATTCATGGCATTGCTTAAAGGAATTAGACATTCTGTATGCCCGATTAAGGACACGGATAATACTTTCTCTATATAAGTGGTATCAATCTAGATCAAGGTGAATCAACAAACAAAACAAGGGTTAGGATAATTAGGGGTGGATTCGAAAGTCCTAGTGCTCTTTCTCTGATTGAATTTTCTTCCCTGTTCTTAATTGTTTTTTCATAAAATTGTGCTTAGTAATTAGTTCCATTATTTGTTGGACTAGTTAAGGAGAATCATAGATTTGAATTGTGACGTCCAGTCCTCGTGGGAACGATCTAGTAATACGTACCATATCTGCATCTGATTCGTATACTTGCGAGTTTAAATATCATTTAAATCATGTTGATTTAAATAAAACATCACGAACCCTTTCAGTTGCCGACGCGTGAAAGAAGGCCGTATTCTTATCGCCTTCCTCTAGCCAGGTGTTTCACGCCTTTTGCTTCCAATAAACCTCTTCCATTAATTTCAAGTGATCTAGCTTATGTTTCAGCTCCATACTTTGAGTGATGAGCGAACCAAAGTTGTCGAGCTGCATCCTGCTGTCTAGAAGATCAATTTCTTCTTTCATCTTCTGTATTTGGTGGAATATGTTCCCAAACTGATCCTTGTTCCAGGTTTTGAGTAGCTATTTTACCTTTCTGAGCTTGAGATACACATTGGAAAAGGGGTCATCTGTACATCTCCCTTCCCATGCCTTGGAAATCACCGACTAGAAGGAGTCATGGAGCGTCCACATTCTAAGGAACCGAAACGGCTTTGCCTTTGAGCTCAACACCGACGAGTAATACAACCTGAGAGGGGCATGGTCTGACCTGGACCTGGGGAGGTGCTCCACTTTAAAGCGAGGATAAGTAGTAGCCCAGGTGCTGTTCATAAGAATTCGGTCAAGTCTGGCCCAAACTCGGGCATTACCTTCCCGATTATTGCACCAGGTAAAGCAATTTCCCATGAAACCTGCATCTAGGAGACCGACCGTTTGAATGGCGTCAACAAATTCTGACATAGCCAAACAGTCTGGGGACCGCTGACTTCTTCTTTCATCCACATTAGCCACTGCATTGAAATCCCCTGTTATAACCAAAGCACCTTGGATGCTCCTACTTAGAGAACTGAGGTCGCTCCAAAGAGCCCTACGAAGAATCTTACAACATTTGGCGTACACTATGGAGATAGTTACCGAAAGTGGCAGTGAAGTCCATGATGCATTAAAGGAGATCATTTGGTTGGAACTGGATATAATGGAAATGTTCATCTGACTTTCATGAAAAATCCAAATTTTTCCTCCCACATCAGTATTGGAAAAGGAGGAATGGAATCCAATCTTCAGCCCCATCTTTATCCTCTTTTCTTCACGGAGCATGGGTTCACAGATCCCAACTAATCGGGGTTGGAACTTTCTGACCATCTTCCTGAGTGCTCGAATCATGGGAGCATTTCCCACTCCGCGCACATTCCAAAAGATTGCGTTATCCATCAGTCACATAACCTGTGTTTACTGCCCGTTGCTTCAGCTTTCTGAGCCTGCTATACCAAACGCTGGTGGATTGACTTTGAACTTTCAATCGAGCTGAAGAATTCCTGTTTTTTCGCTTATCTAAAGCCATCTACTTCTTTCGACTGTGGGCCAGTTTAGATAGGTGAAGAGGTTGTATGATTTGGTTTGGAACAGTCGGGGGGTCCTGTGCAGACTTTTCACAACTGGAATGAGAGAAGTAAGGAGATAAATCCACTGATAAATCCCCCATATTTTCCAGTGAGCAATCGCTTACCTCCTTTCTCCCCCTTCTGAGATTTGTAACTCTATTCCCCATGTCAATGTTCTGGAGTTCGAAGTGTCCATGAGGATGTCTCTGTTGGAGGAAGAGGGGCGACGCCCCCTCAGATCTGGCTCTAATGTCTTGAGGGTTTACCTTAGGTGATTGAGGTATATTGGTAGGCGTTGATAGTTGTTGTTGATCATAAGATCCGAGCATTTCAATAGAAGACCAGTGTGGGGCTTGAGGAGCAACCGACAATTCTGCCTGATGAGATTCTGACAAAGCATGGATATCAATATGATCTGACTCTGTGAGGGGAGGAGGATCTTGTTCCTTTTGGGCTTGAACAACTGCCAGGGAGGTTAAATGAGGGCTGCCCTTTTTCAGTTGCATGGCCACCAGGGGAGAAAGTAGTTGTGGCTGGATGTGGGCAGGGGTAGAGGCTGAATTTGGCTCTGCATACTGACCGGGATACAGCTGAGAATCGCCAACATTAAACTGCATTCTACAAGCACTGCAGATATAGTGGATGGGCATGGTTGAGGCCAATGAGGGTACAAAGGTAGTAGGTTCAGCTACAGGCGGGTGGGCAGGGGTAGAGGCTAAATTTGGCTCAGGAACATGAGGGTGGTAGGTCAGGAGAGGAATGGGGACTGAGGTGGATTGAGGGGAATAGGAGTCAAACAATGAAGGTGGTTGGGGACTCGGTGGGCGACTGATTGTAGGTGAGGACAGGGTAGGGTGGGTGAGGACAGGTTCTAGAGGGGGAAGGTTAGGTCTGGCATTTTGTTGAACAGGTGAGTGCTGCCTAGGAAAGGTTTGAATGACCCAGTCTTTAGTGGAAGTTGGAAGGTTAGGATTGAACTGGGTGGGGTCTGAAAGGTAAGGCATCGGTCTATTATCTTCCAGGATCCCGAAGATCGGATAAGATATCCCTTCAACCTGCAAATATCTGGAGAGATGAATGTTGGACTGAGTGGAGAGAAGAATCCTAATCCTGGTGAAAGATTGGAAGGTAGCATGGATAGTCATGGAGTCAATCTCCTTAACTTTGCCGAAGGTGTTACCAACACTCGTAATCACATCCTGGTGCCAAGCGTGTGGTGGTATACCAAACAAACGAATACAGGTTCCTTGGAGTAGACTCGCCGTTTCCGGAGACCATCGCCGAACGTCAGTCAAGTTCATCTGGTTATGGAGGTTCTGCTCCGATTCAAAAACCTCCCTGTCTTCCTGTGATTGAAACTTTAGTAGAAATCGATTTGGGGAGATTCTAGTGAAATCGACCTGTAAATGGCCTATGGATACATCAATGAGGTTCAGGATCGAGGTAGATTCACTTCTCACTGTAACCATTAGGGCTTGTTGAAGGGAACTCTTGAGTTTTCTGACCAGGCTGGCATCCGACGGGATGATGAGGTTCGACCGGGAGGGAGAAACTACAGGGTGGGTGTTTGGAGTTTGTGGTCGTAGGTCAGGTTGAACCGGAGGAGGAGTGCTAACCGTCTGGGAGTAAGATCTCGCAGGGGAGCCCCTGTTTCTCTGCGAACTCGAGGCTGCTGCACTGGAGGAGGTGAATCTACGGGGGCCGAGTGGGATTGACGACGTGTTCCGGATCTATAACTATGGAAAGGAGGATCTGCTTTCCTTGGAACCTGAGATGGCTGCTTGTTTTCTGCTTCCCATGGTTGGCTTTTTGCTTAGGTGACGTTAAATATTCTCCCATCGATGCGCCGAGCATGCAAGCAGGAGATGGCATTGAACGCCTCTTGTTCGTAGCGGAATCTGACGAACGCGAATCCTCTTGATCGATTGAGTGCTCTGTTCTATAGGATGAAAACGTCCACCAGCAATCCGTAGCGCCCAAAGATTCGATGAAGATCTTCGGTTGTGGTGTCGTAGGTGAGATTTGCAATGAAAACAGAGAAGAAAACGAGGGGGCGCGTAGGTTTCCGTCGTGAAACAACTTCCCACCGTGAATTCAAATTTCTTTCCCACTCATGCTCTGCCATCCTCAAAAGCTCATCCCCAGGACCTTCCAGCTGAGCATTAGGTTTCCTGACGACCTATCCTAATGACCAAAAAAACCACAGCCCCTAATCCTACTTCGGGCCGGAATGCTGACTCAGGCCACTCCTCCTTACCACCAGTAGAAAGAAAAACAAACAGTAGCAAAGAGCACCACCCCAAACCAACTCGCCAAAAGCTAGAGCTTGGTGGGACCCTTGAATGTGGGGCTCATAGTGATATATGTGCATTAGATCCACACTATTCAACTGTTTTGAAACCTCATTTTAGGACATGATCCCAAAAATGAAGCAGATCCAATTCTTATGCGGACCATACCACAGGAAACAATAGTGATTGAATCCCCATCATTAAAAACTTCGTTGGGGGCCATCAGAATGTTTATTTGCCATCCAAAATGTTGATAAGGTTACAAAGATATGGATGACGATATTGATGAGGATTTTCTCCTCAGGCTTGACCGGTCGAGTGCCTCGCTTGACCGGTCGATGGTGGTGCTCCACCAGTCAAGGCCTGGTTCGACCTAAAGTCCAGCGACCAATTGTGTTAATTCTTCCGCACTACTTGACCAGTAGAGAGTCAACTTGACTGGCTGAGGACCCTTCTCGACTAGTCGAGGTTACGTAGATTCTAGTCTGGATTTGGTGCGGACTGCGTAAATTTGAGGCGGTTTCGCAAGAGGTGCGAAAGGGAGTTGCCTAAACTATAAACAGGGGTCCATCTATAAATAGTAAGTTTAATATTTCATATTTTTAGGGTGTTTGAATTGGAGTTTGAGTCTAAAATTTGGTCCTAGGTTTTAACTCAATATTATTTAAAGGATTATAATTTCATTTTTATCATCTATCAATTTATTTTCAAATTTATTACAAATTATTTATATTTTAATCCCCGTGTATTGAAAGAAATTTTGTAAGGAATTTAGAAAGCTTCATGATTTCCTAGTTATCTTTAAGGAAGATGATGATCAACTTCATCACGTCCTTCCCTGCATCATGTGGTTTACTTGAGCGTCTCATCTATTTTATTTTTGGATTCATGCTTTAAACGATCCAGAAATTCTAACTGGCAGTATGAATATTACATGCACCAGGCTCGCACTTACAACAGCCAAGACAGCATGGCGTGGGCACTACCAGCTGTCGGCGTTTTTTGTTCTCTTGAAAAGCAAGGAGCGAGAGATGATGACAGTTGGAATAATTTACTTAGTTTCATTTTCGGCATCACGGGAATCACGTGACTGACAAGGACGGGAGTCGCGTGGTAGATCGTGACAGTTGGAATAATTTACTTTGTTTCATTTTCAGCGTCACGGGAATCACGTGACTGACGAGGACGGGAATCGCGTGGTAGAGGATGCAGACAGATTTGGGTCGTGCACTGGTAACAAATGAGGGCGACAGATGCATGTGTCTTACAGTTTTATCGGACCACTGGCTGTTATAAAGGGGAGCGGATTAGGTGAGATCCCGGATCCAACAAGATTGGCGGGACCTTTTCTTTTTTTTTTTTGAAAAGAGCTTTGTATATATGAACAGAGGGTGTTCAGTGAAATATTTCAGGAGGGCACCACAAGTCGGGCCTCTCCTATCATATAAGAAGGTAAGCAGGAAGCAACAAACGGCTCCTGACGACATCTCTGATGACCAAAAAAACCACAGCCCCTAATCCTACTTTGGGCCGGAATGCGACCAGAAGAGAAAAACAAACAGCAGCAAAGAGCACCCCCACAAACCAACTCGCCAAAATCTAAAGCTTGGTGGGACCCTTGAATGTGGGGGTCATAGTGATATATGTGCATTAAATCCACACTATTCAACTGTTTTGAAACCTCATTTTAGGACATGATCTCAAAAATGAAGCAGATCCAATTCTTATGTGGACCATACCACAGGAAACAATAGTGATTGAATCCCCACCATTAAAAACTTCATTGGGGCTGCCGGAATGTTTATTTGCCATCCAAAATGTTAATAAGGTTACAAAGATCTGGATGAAGATATCACACAAATATCAGCTCGATCCAAAACTTGTGTGGCCCACGGGAAGTTTTTAATGGTCTACTACCACTGTTTCCTGTATTATGGTCCACCTGAGATCCGGATCCACTTCATTTCTTGGATCATGCCCTAAAATGATCTTTCAATATGGATGGATGGCGTGGATGTATAGTCATATATAATATAGTGGCCCCACAGTCAGGGTTCCCACCCACCTCATGAGGTGGATCATGGTCTCACCAAATCCGCTCCTCTCGAATGAGTAGGTAAACGTATTTAGTGAATAACTTTAAAAGATACGTTGCAATTCCCATCTGGCAACCACCTGTCATCCAATCAAATTGTATTACTTCATGCTTAAGGTAGAATTTAGTCCGTTTGTCACGCTTAATTTAGTCCGTTTGTCACGTAAGCGTGTCATCATATACGTATGAATCCAAACCCACCTCCCGGTTATCTTCATATGTCATATGAATCATAGCTATCAAAATCATTTTCAAATACCATGGGCTTACTTGGATTGAGAATTACCATGACAATGTAATGAAACGTATAATAATTATAAAATTCTTTATCAAAACAACTGCATTTGACTAAGGATTATCATGTTTGGTTTATTGACAAAACTTTTTTAATTATTTTAATGTCAAATCATTAAATCTATACGGCACACATCACCTAGTTGTTACAATGTACTCGTAAAAAAGCTCCCTGGCCACTTATGATATATGTGTTTTATTTGTGCTGTCCATATATTTTTTCAACTCATTTTAAAGTATGAGCTCAAAAAATGAGACAAATCCAAATCTCAGGTGCACCACACTATAAGAAACAATGGTGATGGAACGCCCACCTTGATAAACGTCCTAAGCCAAGTGTAATGCTTATTTTCCATCCAACTTATTATTGATTAGGTTATCCAAACTTAGATGGAGGGAAACACAAATATCAGCTTGATCTAAAACTTTCATAGCCCCTAATAAGTTTCTAATGGTGGGAGTTCAATCATAGATTGTTTCCTGTGGTATGGTCCACCTAGGATTTGGATCTGCTTCATATTTGAGGTGGGTTCCAACCATGGCTCATCGATAAATAAAGTACATTTCAAGACGAAGGTCATGGGGTTAATGTTATGGAAAATGTTTTGATTAAAAATATTGTAAATAAAAAATTATATATAAATATATAAAAAGGTTCGTGAAAAACTTGGTTTTTTGTGTTTTGGGAATAGTCCCATATCGGAAAGAAGAGGACATTTTTTTTTTAATCTTAATAAGTAGGGTGTTGAGTGCCTTACTATTTACTTAATGAATCAGATGAGTAACGAGACTTGCATGCGCACACGAGCTCGGGCATGGTCTTGGGCTTGGTGCGACAGCGTGGGCATGTGAGGCAGTGTGGCTGTAGAGGCGCTAGTGGCGTATTTTATATGTGTCATAGATAGGTCACTCCCTCACCCTATAAAATAAATAAATAAATAAAAGATAGGTCACTCCCTCACAACCTTATGCGAACAAGTGTGAGTCGTGGTGCGACAATGGCTAAGAGAGATTGGTTAGATGACCGGATTCAAAGTGTTGTGGGTAAGAGGTATGAGATACACATATCTACCTTATATAGGGGCTAAAACTAGGAAGAATATCAATGAGCTTGGGGCCTATCCAACCTTGCACATCGAATCAAATCTATAATGCAATGCTTCTTATCATGATTTTATTTTATCTTAGATTACAAAAATCCGTTTACACACTGCTATGCTAGACCAACTTTAACATAGGAGTAGTGTAATCCTATTCATCTACACTATTATGCTTTTTGAATGGGTACAGATCGGGGAAATTTGCAGAGGGGACTGAGGAAAATTTATTTTTGCTTTTTCGAATGGGTACGGATCAGGCTCAAACATCGAGCTGAACTTTGTGTTGTCCATGATGGGATTTCTCTCTGCTTGGACAATAGGCTGAATAAGATCGAGGTGGAAACAGATTCGAAATCGGTATTTGATCTTCTGTCCAGCCGGTCATCCACGTCTTGGAGTTGGAAACCATGGATTTCCAGGACTGAAAAGTTGAAACAAAGAAGATTTGTGTCCTTTAGTCTCATTCAGAGAAAAGGTAATGGGCCAGTGGATGAGATGGCCCGTAAAGGGAGTGAGACCCAGTCTTTCCCCTTCACCAAGCTTGTGAATGATCTTCCCTCGCAGGTTCAGGGGTTGATCTTCCTAGACAAAGTGGGTCTAGGCGCAATTAGGACTATTCCTCTGGGCCATTAGATAGTGTGTGTGTGTGTGTGTGTGTGTGTGTGTGTGTGTGTGTGTGTGTGTGTGTATTAATTGTTAGTCTTTTTGCCAGTCCTATATGATAGGCGTCCCCCGAGTTTTTGCTCTGGGCAGCCCGAAATGTCATCCAGCATGTATAACCACCTTTCTTCAATGGAAATAAAATTCTTTTTGTTTAAATAAATAAATAAATAATCTACACTATTATGCTGGACCGACATAGATTAGGCGTAATTCCCTTCCATCAATGCAAGAGTTTGATCACAAGATAGCCCTTTTTTCTTTTATTTTTAGTAGTGTAATTTTCTTCACTTATGCCTAAATCGCTAGACTAAGGAAGATTGAATTTAGGGCATTGTCATCTACGCCACAAATGATGGATCACAAAGGGATATTATTGTAATTTTTTTTAATCTTTATTTCAATTCAATACAATTGAGTTCCTTCTACTCTCACATTACACGAGTCGAATGATCTCTACTATTGTCACGCCCCAAAATTCAGTGCCCAAGTTGGTTAGACCGGACTCCGAATCACAAGTTGTAATTAAAATTTTAAACATTCTCAACTACAAATTTAATAAAAACTACATTATAATAAATCAAATATTCATCCAATACAATGTTTAGACTCACTTTTAAGTTTTTCACTATATATATAACACAAATAGAAAAGATCAGTATGACTAGATAAAAAATGGTCAGATCATCGCTCCATTTCTCCATTGACTAATCTCTGAGCCCTATAACATTGCTAATGTGGGTGTGAGCATAACAACTCGTGGGATCATATCCAATCCAAATTTGAAATTTGTATAATTATACAAAATGTACAAATAATGAAAATATTTTGTTTAAATTTTAAAATACAATATAAAGTACTGAATCTTAAAAGATGAGATTAATGTAAAAAAGATGCCCCGAATGCCAAACTTTCCATGAATTCTATAAATAACAAACTTAAATAACCATTATCTTCTTTCTTTTTTTTTTCCAAAAACTTTGATTTCATTTAACTAAAGAGAGAAAAATAACCATTATCTTTTACAATACTGTACCTAAGTGGATGACTACGTTGCATTAACGCCCGCCCACTAGTACCTTGAGATGAGGGACTCATTTATATGTTAGCTGGTCAGACTACTGTTCCAGTTGTACCTCTAGTATATATCTGCGCACACAATTGTACTCATACATTGCATACAAAGGAGATTCTATAGACACCCCACCCAGGTTAACATCCGAAGAAAGCTAAGATGACTGGAGAACCATGATCATAACCTAACCCCGATCCTAACCTAAACCTAAAACCCTGGTCCCAAATCCCCAAACTCCCAACCCGCAACCTGAAACCGCAATCCAAGCCATCCAGTATACACACAGCCTCGCCTTACCTTGACCAGAACTCCCTATCCATGCCTAAATCTGCCACTTTAAGTCCTAAAAACTCAAAATGGAGACCACCGGATGAACCAAAGCGTCACACAAAGCTCACACATGCGAAACAGGCCCGAACCAGGCCCGGGCGGTAGTCTAACTACCGCCTGCGGTACTTCGACTGTCGTCGCTCGCGGTCCGCGTGTGGATAGCTGTCCCAGTATCCAAAAGTCAACTTTCCTTCAGATTTACCCTTCCCATATTCACTATTTACAGTTTTACTAACCCTATGAGCTAATGGGAGTATGCCACGTGGCGTTTCTCTCCTCTCCACCAACCACCACTTGTCACATCAGCTTTCACCCCTCTTAAGCCCCAAAATTACCATTTTACCATCAGGGAGGGCTATAAATAGCCCTCTCCTCTTCTCATTTTCAACAACCACAACTAAGAGGGGGAGTGAGAGAGAAAGAGAGTGGGAGAGAGAAAGCGTGAGTGAGGAAAAGAGTGAGGGAAAGGGAAGGAGCTCCCAAGCCCTCAAGGTTTTGATTTTTTCAGCCACTCCCTAGCCCTCCTCTCAACCCATCCAACTTATAGGCCTAACCCAAATTGATCATGGTTCAGTCTATGTTTTAATCTATTCAAAGAATCAAGCCAAAGATCCATCATCTTACAAGCATTCATCATGACATCTGTTCCCTTCTCAACCCCCCTGCTTCTCTAGATCTCTAATGAACGTATGCTATATGACTTGCCGTACACTGGATCCTGTCACATCAGAAATTCCTAGGTGAACTAGGCCAGTTTTTCTTTACCTTTTTTTACATAAGCATCATCACATCCGCCTTCTTGAAGCATTGTCGGACGTATGGTCTATAGCTTACTGAAATCTCGGATCTTGCTACATAAAAAATCCACATGTGACTAGTCCTCATCTTTACCACAGCATCATCATCATCCCTTGAGATTATTTTACCACACTAAGTAGAGATCGTACATTTGTACGGGCAAAGAGAGTGCCTAATACATTTCCTCTTTATAACCGAGGTCCCTTATCCGGAATCCCGAATCACAGATCAGGAGTCACTCTAAGGTAGGAGAGTCTTCAGATTTCTCTAACCTTACATATTCCACGAGTTCTAGCCGACTATGGGATTTTGAGATTATTCGGCTAGTGGCGACTCTAATATTCAACCTAATCACCCCCACCACAATCATAACATTACAAATCAGCATGGGCGCCGACTTTCAATGTCTACAGACTCCAAAAGATCTAGTGAGTTTTATGGTCTTTCACCTTAGTGACACGATCACCCTACTTGGTGGCTTTAGGGTCTTCCACCGAAGGGATACAATCGTATACTTACTCACAAAATAGACACAATCACCAAACCTGCTTATGCCTTTTAGGGACATCCCCAGGGTAGCACACCCACATTCCAACTTTCATTCTTAATTCAAAATAAATATTTACATTATATGAGTGACCACCATCTATCCAAGTCGGAATTATTAAATATGCAATTTACCACAGGTTAATTACAAACTATATACTTATATCACATATTCTTCGTTATTCTCAAATTATGAATAGAAGTTGTTATAAGGTTTGATAACTATTAACTCAGTAATTATTTTAATTAGATAATTAAAATCCTCGATTATAAATTTAGAATTAATTTTTTTATATAACTTAATAATTAATTTATCAATTTTTATATATATAATTTGAATTAAAATTCCTTTATAAAATTGTAGATTATTAAAGCGTAGAAACTCATAAAAGTAACTCATGTTAAATCTTAACTTTAAATAGATTAATGTATGATTTAGATTTAACAATTCTAATTTAATTAATTTAGTATTACATGAATAAATTTGGACTATTTTATAATAATTCTTTACTTCATTCTAATAAATGAACGGAAAATATGTAGTAAACAAATTAATCAGATTCTCTGTACTTATTTCAAACTCTAATAGTTGAATTAAGAGATATATTAATAAATCTTAATTCAATATCCCATATCATTACACTTTTATATATTATTGTTAGGTAATTGCATAAATTAAAAATCTATACCAATTACTAATTTTCAAATTTTAAAATATGATTGATTAAATCTTTTTAAAAAAAATTAGAATAAGTTATTATCTGTTTTATTTGTTTAGAATTAATTTTAGAATTTAAAATTTTCCAATTAAAATTAATTATATAATTCCTAAAATTCATAATCAAACTCTAAAGTTTATAATCTAATTAAATTACTATTAATCAAATTAAGTTAAACATTATTAAAGTAAATTAATCGTACGTCAATATTACTAAACTGAAATTTTACCTGATTTATATTTTAGCTAAATAAGCTATTTAAAATTATTAAGTTTGGACTTTAATTATTATTCAAATTTACTTAATATTATAAATATAGTTATTTTTAATTAGTATGAATTATTTTGATATATTATTTCTAACTAGTCTTTAAAAAAAAATCTAAAATTTATAACTCGAGTCACTTTACAGATTTACGTCAGCAGAATTAATTTTAAATATAACTTAATTAGTAGAATTCAGAATAAATTCTAATTTAATTCTTACATATTTAAAATTTTAAACAAAAAATTATATTAAATTCACTAATTTAGAAATTCAATTTAGATTTTTCTTTAATCTTATTGAGCAAATTAGTTATTTTTTTTACATGTGTCAACAATAAAAAATATAAATTATAAACAATTATTTCCTACAAATTTTAAATTTCAAATCAATTAACTATAATAATAAAATTAATTTAAAAAAACAAATATAAAAATTTCAGATCAGGGATGGATCACCCACCCTAACAAATTTTTTCACAAAGTTTTATTATTATTATTATTATTGTTTCTCATACTTTTCTTTCTTGTGCCTACACCACCCTATTTATAATATAGAGGTCCCACCATACGCAATACACACATGTAAAAAAAAAAAAAAAACGATTATCTTAATTTAAATTGCAATATCTTTTAGTTTAATTTATTATATATATAAAAAATGCAACATGTGTGTATATGCATGTGGTGCATGGTTGTGCAGGTGCATGGTGCTCATGTGTGAGCAATAAATATATGGGTGTACACATAATTATTAATGTACAATGGATGGTTGATTAGGTAGGTGGGTTGATGAATCAAATTGATTGATGAATTTAGGCAGCAGATGGCAAGTTGAGGAGTTTTATGGACGGTACTGATATTATGTATGAATTTAATAGTGTCATTCCATTGGTTTGAGTTAAAGAACAGATGGTTAGCTGATCTTGTAATAAAACTTGGACGACTTGAAATGGTTTGGTTAGTCATTGTGATGGGTGGTCTAGATTAGTGACCTCTGATGATCATCACATGCATTTTATTTCCTAAATTCAACATTAACTTTACTACTAATTAATATATATATATATATATATTTATATTTTACTATAAATTAATAGTATTTAGTATATGCTATTAACTCTTTAAAATGTTAAAATTTAAACGGGCATGTTATATACATTTAGGACATTACATTAGAGGTTATACCTTACATGGATGGATGGTTGGGATGTATTAAAAATAAGATTTAAGTGGACCATGTGGTACTTTAATGAGCAGAGAGGTCGACGTACTATTGATTTTATGAATGTGTTACCTGGTTGCAAGATATGGGGCATCAGATTTACAGTTATACATATAAATACAAGGATGATTTTCTCATCTTTTAAAATTATAAGTTTACCACCAAAATATATATATATATATATATATATGGCTTGTATGTTGGGGGCCTTGCACAAAACCTTAGGATCTAGCCCTCCAGAACAAACTAGAATTATGGATAATAAAGTAATGAAAATAATCAATGCATCAATCACACACACCACACGAGATTTTTACATGGAAAAACCCTCAAAGAAGTAAAAACCACGAGACCTCATCCAGATCAACAATCCACTATGAAGTAGAACGTTTACAAACTTTTTCAATCACGCAGGAGTGGATAAACAATAAGAGAAATAAAGAAAATGGAGAAATCTAACCGATTACGAGGACATAGAAGCGCTGAGATATAGATTACACAGTAGATAACCTCCACGAGCAGAACCTCCCTTCTATAAGCTTCCTCTCTCTCTTTTCTTCTCTCTCTCACCTTTGATAGCCCTAAACTCTTTAGCAAATCCCTTGTAAAGCTTTAGGAAACCCTCTTGTCGTACTTAGAAAACACTAGGTACCTCCTATTTAAGGTTTTAGGAAACCCCTTTCCGCATTCCAGTTGCGAAAGGACTTGCAACACGAAATCGGCGCAAAATCGTGGAACGAATTTGCGTAACCTCGACTGGTCGAACCGAGTCTACGACCGGTCGAGAGCCACTTATGACCGGTCGAGCACCTCCTTTGACTGGTCGAGCACCCCAGAGAAAACCAGTCCACAGTCGTTGGACTTTAAGTCGTGCTACAACTCGACTCCTTCGATTGGCCGACTACAGCCTTCGACCAGTCGAGCAGGGTTCACGACCGGTCGACAACGGGTCAAAAAACCCATCATTGTGGATATTTAAAACTTATTAAATCATGTTTCAATGTAAGAAGTACTCCAGTAAATTTGTCCAGAGAAATGTGAGAATCATCACAATAATTTTTGTTTGATTTTTGAGTGTCCTAATTAATGGATCCAGGTATGATGTATGGTTAAATGATAAAATATAGGTAAAATAATCAAACAATTAAAATTCTAATCCCATATACATGTTAATGTACAGTTACTTTCAAACTTAGATATGTAAGAGATGGGTTTTTAATTGATCAGATAGGTGGATCGTCTGATAACGGCTTAGATATGATTAAACTACAATCCTGAAAAATGGATGGATGAGTGGGTAATTGCATACCTTATACGGCGTATGAACAGTTGAATTTAGTGTATATTTTATAATTAGATTTGAGCTACTTAATAAATGAATGGGTGATCTTAGGTATATAAGTAAAGAGAGTGCACGTATACATATATCTATACATATACTAAAACCATACAATTATCAATTAAATCAACGATACATTCTAAATAAATCAATCACACATATCACAACTTGCATACTTATTTATTTATTTAAATTCAAGTTTTTTTCCATTCAACCAGAAGTAAAATTTACAAGAAGAGGACATTCGGGCTTGCCCAGGAAAAAAGGACTTGGGCAAAGCGTATCATAAAGAAGATAGAAAATAAGGGGAAAATGATTGGTGGATCTGCACTAGAGGCCTGTTGAAGACGACGCACAGATCGTTAAATCCCACTTCCAGAGATTTTTCTCACTACCTCAAGACCCGCTGAATCCGGGAAGAGGAGACCTCGAACCTAGGTCGGGAGCTCCGCAAAATTTCGGATAACCAAGGCTGATTGAGACTCACTAACTAGGCAAGCCAACTTATCTGCCAGACCATTTCCTTCCCTAAAGGTATGCACAAAATTAACTGCCCCTATGATCTTCAACCCGTGAATTCTGGCCAACCAGAAGGCCCATTTCCAGCTCGGGAGGACTTTACCATTCAGAATATCTACCACCACCAGAGAGTCAGACTCCACCATTACTTTAGATAGGCCCGAGGAAAAAGAAATAGCTAAACCGTCATGAACCGCCCTTAACTCCACTCTGGTGTGGGAGCCAGAACCATATCCTTCGAAGAAGGCGAAGATAAACTACCCCTTGTCAATTCCGCATACACCCCCACCAGATTGTTACGGGTTTCTCCTAGCCGACCCATCCACATTAACTTTAGATCATCATGGAGGGGGCCGGACCCATTTCACAATCCTAGAAGAAGTAGGAGAGAGGAGGTAAGAGTGCAAATCGTGCACCTATTGGATCGGTCTGGTATCTGGCCCAGTCAAGTGGGACGGGGAGCGCTCTGCCAAGCTGGACAGCCACTTGTTAACGGTTGCAATGACTTGGGGAGCTGAAGTGGGCCAGCTATCAAATCTAGCCATGTTTCTCAATTTCTAGATCTCCCAAATAATGAAGCACGGAACTAACATTGTCAAATGGGAAACTTTGCTATGAGACGACACAGCGGACCACCATTGATTTAATCTGGTGACAATCGAATCCCCCCCCCCCTAGTAAAAACATTACAGATCCCCCCAAAATGTTTCGAGGTGGACGTAGCCAACACCCCGTCGATAAAGACGTGGAGAAGAGATTCACTACAATGGCTCGAGGGAGAAGAGTCCAAGCAGCATTTGCATTTGGATGCTAGCTGAATACCAGGACCTTGGACCGCCTCATCCACGGGGACAGCTCTCCAGATAACATGCCATACAAATAAGAAGATTTTTGGGGGGAGCTTGGGATGCCACACCCATCTAGCCCATTCTTTGTGGGGGCTGTTGGCCCTGTAGATATTCCATGCAGAGCTAATCGAAAATTCTCTAGAAGTGAACGGCCAAATGCATCTATCCGGTCCATCAAAAAGGCAGAATCCCGCTTGAAAGATGAAGTTGGCTGTGTGCGGGGGGAGAAATTTTAATGTCAAGCTAAGGGGAAGAGGGCTGCACGCACCTAGGGCCTGATTCACTTTAAGAGACAGCAGGTTGGGAGGAATTGGCTCTTCAGCAATCTGTAGTAGCGGGCCTAGTGCCGTCCAGTTTGCCATCCAGAAATTGCAATCACCAAGACCTAACAACCATTGGGCATTATACTCCACAATAGGCAGCAACTTCCGAATCTTCTTCCACATAGGCGAAGACAGTAGGAGAGCTCGATCCAACAAGGGAGAGGTCCTGAACATATTTTGCATTCATAAAATTACTTCACAGACTCTCCTTGGTCTTTACTTTAATTGCCCAAGACATCTTAAGCCTAAGAGCCGTCATGAATTCTGAAAGCTTTCTAATGCCCAACCCTCCCTCTTCTTTGGTCTACAATATTGTGTTCCAACTTCTCCAATGTAGTTTCCTCATACTTTATGTATGCATGCATGCATGAATAAATAGAAGGATTATGCATGAATGTTTAGATTGATGCAAGTGTGCATGTGCACCAAAATCTCAGGTCATCACATTCTACCCCCTTATAAAAATTGTCCTCAAAATTCAAACACGCCCAACGTGTGGATGGGAGAGGATACTCCTCCTAATTAACAGTGTGTTTAAGTGTCTGCTAAGTTCCATATGTTGTAAGGTTTAAGTGGGCGTAAAAGTGTATAAATCACTATAGAAATTAGGGTTATTACAACTATCACATTGAAGAAAAAATCCTGTTATATGAAAGGTAAAAAGAATTCATTAGAAGGACTAATTTTATCCTTCACAAATCATCTGATTTTTTTTATAAGTGGTTGAATAGATGGCCGAACTGCCTCATTTCCTGATCATTAACAACCATTTACGGTCTTTCTATCTATCTTGACGCTTAGGGTCATATGTGTTCGGTTCAAATTGAGCTGTAAAAGGTTCTGGCACACCTAACACCACACACACGTACTAATGATTGAATTCTGAGGCAAACAGGATCATTGAAAGATAACCTAGATCCAAAGGCTAAAGTACACACTAGGGGTGCACACGGTTCGGTTCGGTCTGGTTCTGGAGTGAAACCGGAATCGAACTGTTTCTTACGGTTCTAGGATTTCAGAACCGGAATCGGACCGTTAGCACCCTAGAACCAAACTGGAACGTGAAAACCGGTTCGGTTCGGTTCTGGATCGGTTCCACGGTTCTGGGCTTTTTATAATCCAACCTAATTGCATGTTCTATTTTATAATTTAGCCCATGTATTCCATTTGCGTTGTGATCCATTTGATGAATGGTTTAGATATTGTATATGGTGTGAAAAAATACATTTCTAAAACCAATCAAAAGGTGCATTGTAAATTATAAATCATGAGTCATATATACAACTAAAATATATTGTAAACTCACGGTTCTAGGTTCGGTTCCACGGTTCGGATCCATGGTTCGGATTCACGGTTCGGATCCACGGTTCGGTTCAGTTCTACATACCCCTAAACCGGAACCGAACCGAACCGTTCTAAACGGTTCTTTAATTTTTGGAACCGGAACCGGAACCGATGCACTCTAGAACCGGACCAAACCGGACCGTTTGGTCAGTTCTAGTCCGGTTCCATGGTTCTAACGGTTCAATGTGCACGTACACACGGGTCCTATAGTAACACTTTCGAACTATGAATCACGCTCATGTAAATACCCAAAAATTACACACACACGCATGCGCACACGCGAGAACACAGACACATAGTTACTTACACACACTTACACATCATAATAATCTTCATGCCCACATATATCTTAGTATACTTTGACCATTTATCAAATCAACTATCAAAATAATTAACTATTCATTATTAGATTAAGATATTTCATCTTCTACTTCACTTTTGGACCACTCGATCACACTAAACCAACCATAATCATACACACTTTTATTCAAGATCATGATCAATTCATCTTATTCGTCACTTATGTATATGCCTAACTTACCGTTGAAATCTTGATCAAAGGACTTTGCACACATGTACAAATTTCTCATAAAATCTAAGTTTGCACACAAACGCTTCTCAAAAATTCATTTGTACATGTTCTATTCAGGTAAAAATTTAACCGCACGTCAATCAAGATTTTTTTAATCTCGATTCCTAAATTACAATATCCTTCCGTCTATCAAGATTATTTTAATCATATCCACACGATGGCGCCACTCAAAAATCACACAAAATCACAATAAAGATCATTACATTTTTCTCGAGGAGTCTATATATGGGCTTAAGTAAATGGGTTGGACCTGGGTTGAAGCCTTCCAAACAACTGCTCAAATTAATAAGTTATCAATGGGTTGCACCAGATTTCATGACCTGTTCTAACCCAAAAACCGAAACAAAATAAAGAACAAAAGTATAAATGAATTTTTATTTTTTAATATACTGATCCACGGTCCAGGATAGGTTTTACATAGCTTTAATGTCATGTTCCATTCTTAAACTTGAACGTCGGGGCAGGTTAGGCCCATTTAAAATTAGTAAGTCAAGTGAGGCTTAATGAATTTTTAAGTGGGTCACGTTAAGTCAGAGAATAATAGCATCATGGATCAGGTTTGAGCAATTGAGACAGGGAAACAATTGAAATGGGGACACTCACCATGCTGTGCATGTGGAATGTGGACCGTCCCTTCAACTGCCTTGGATGATGGCGCATTCAAATAACCAGGCCATTTTGCACATCACGTGGGCCTCGGTGAAATCAAGCGTGTGCAATTCCCTCTTTAATGTCTCTTACGATGGCCTACTTGAATCACGAATTGGCCTGAATTTTAGACTGTGATCCTATAATATAAAGTGGGTTGCAGACAATTTCACGGCCAAGATGGACCAGAGATTGCCTGTCAGAACACTAATGCAGGCGTATTTGGCAAATTAGAATGAATTATTCTATGAATGATATATGATTTTCGAGTAGGAGAAGCTACTTTACCCAGCCAACCCGCTACACTAGGTTGCCCATGCCGAATTTGCGAGTTCCATCGGACCAACAGTCAAAAGTCTATTTTAATTTTATTTTTACTATTTATAGTAAGTTTTAGTTCAATCATATATAACTCTTAATGCTTTGAGCTTTAGTGGTCATGCCCAACATGAAAAGGGCTTAGAAATTTTAAGAGAATTATGTGGTTAGGCCAAATTGGACACTTAGTATTTTTACCCGAAAAACATGAAGTTTAGTAGAAATCATGACCATCTATAAATAGTAATAAGTCACATTTTTTGGGAATTTGAGTGGGAGTTTGATTATGAAACTTCTTACCATATTTGATATGACTATTTAAAGGGTTGTAAATTCGTTTTTATCATCAATTAATTGAAATTTGAATTTATTAAAATTATTTTAATTTTCTTATTTTCCGTTGTGAATTCGAGAAATCTCTGTGATGAATCCAGAGAAACTCCATGGATTCGGAGTAATTATCCCACCGAGGAAGATGGTGATCGACCTCGTCATGTCCATCCCTGTGTCATCCTTAACATGATGTGACATTGATGGGTTTTTTTGACCCGTTGTCCTTTCGCAACTGGGATGCGCAAAGTCCTTTCGCAACTAGGATGCGCAAGTCCTTTCGCAACTAGGATGCGAAAAGGAGTTTCCTAAAACTATAAAAAAGGGTCCTTAGGATTTTTCTACGTATGTTGTGTTGATAAGAAAAACACAAGAGGGCTATCAAAGGTGAGAGAGAGGGGGAGAAAGAGAGAGAGGAAGCTTGTAGAAGGGAGGTTATGCTCGTGGAGGTGATCTATGGTGCAGTCTATATCTCAGCGCTCCTACGTCCTCGTAATTGGTGAGATCTCTCTGGTTTTCTTTATTCTTTCATTATTCATTCACTCCTGCGTGAGTGAAGAAGATTGTAACGTTCTACTTCATAGTGGATTGTTGATCCGGATGAGGTCCCGTGGTTTTTACCTCTTTGAGGGTTTTCCACGTAAAAATCTCTTGTGTGGTGTGTGATTGATGCTTTGATTTATTTCATTGCTTTATTATCCATAATTCTGGTTTGTTTCGGGAGGCTAGATCCTAAGGTTTGTGCAAGGCATCCCAACAAAGTGGTATCAAAGCTAAGTTCAGTGAACGGGTAGGATCGGTTTTTGAATTATGGAAGGTGGCTCAAGGATGATCAGCCTCAATGGTTCTAACTAGACCATATGGAAGGCTAAGATGGAGGACTTGCTTTATTGTAAGGACCTATATTCTCCAATCTTAGGCATATCAGCAAAATCCTAGGATATGACTGATGATGATTGGAAGAAGACGGACCGAAAGGCAGTGGGGTTTATTAGACAATGGTTGGATGATTTTATGTTCCACCATGTGGAAACCTCAGCTGCAAGTCTATGGCTAAAATTACAAGGGCTATATGAGAGGAAGACAGCCGGTAATAAGATATTTCTGATAAGGCGACTTGTGAATCTCAAGTTCAAGGATGGTGGTTCTGTGGCCGAACACATGAACGAGGTCAGCAATATAGTGAACTAACTTACCTCTATGAAGATGGTCCTGGATGATGAATTGCAGGCTTTATTATTGCTTAGTTAATTGCCTGACAGTTGGGAGACATTGGTGGTGTCTCTAAGTAACTCCGCGCCAGACGAAAAGATATCCATGGAACAGGTAACCAGTTGTCTCTTCAATGAGGAGACAAGGAGGAAGTTTCGGGGTCTACTCAAGAAGAGGCCCTTGTGACATAGGAACGAGGGAGATGAAAGAACAGGAAGGGCGGGAAGGCCC
The DNA here is from genome assembly GCA_030180095.1 of Magnolia changhungtana. Lineage (NCBI taxonomy): Eukaryota > Viridiplantae > Streptophyta > Magnoliopsida > Magnoliales > Magnoliaceae > Magnolia > Magnolia changhungtana. Next base: position 10,441,287 of record JASAUF010000396.1, on the reverse strand, counting down.
GAGATAAATCAAGAGGCAAGTCGAGTAACAGAAAAGATGTTGAATGCTAGAATTGTGGCAAGAAGGGCCACTACAAGCATGAATGTCGTGGTAAGAAAAACGACAAGAAAGGAAAAGGGAATGAAGATGAATCAGATTCCACTGCGGTCGCTTCAGATAGCGACATGGTAGTTATTCTTTCTACAGATCATGACGTATGTCTCACGGCTACGAGTCAAAACACCGACTGGGTGATAGACTCAGGAGCTTCTTTTCATGCGACTCCACACAGGGACTTCTTCACAAGCTACAAGTCAGGTGACTATGGGACTGTGAAGATGGGAAATTCTGGCGTATCAAAGATCATAGGAGTCGGTGATATTTGTGTGAAAACTGATGTGGGCTACACATTGGTTCTCAGGGATGTGAGGCATATCCCAGATCTTCGCCTCAACTTGATGTCAACGGGAAGGCTGGATGATGATGGCCTATGAAAGCCGGTTTGTTGATGGGCGATGGAAGCTCATCAAGGGTTCGTCGATCATGGCTAAGGAAAGAAGTATTGCACCCTTTACAAGGCAAGTGTCAGAATGTGCAATGGTGGATTGAACGCAGTAGAAGATTCAGCTATTGACATGTGGCACAGGCGTCTAGGCCACATGAGTGAAAAAGGGCTTCAGCTACTAGCAAGGAAGCGGCTCCTTCCAGACGTGACAGGTATATCTCTCAAAACCTGTCTTGATTGTTTATCAGGGAAATAGCATAGAGTTTCATTTGTTAAAACTGTTTCTCATGTTAATAAAGTGCATGCATTAGATTTGGTTTATTCTGATGTTTGTGGTCCTATGAGGACAAAAACCTTGGGTGGGGCATTGTATTTTGTTACTTTTATAAATGATGCATCTAGGTGAATTGGGGTTTATGCTTTGAAATCCATGGACGAGGTCTTTCGTGTGTTTAAATTGTTTCATACTATGGTCGAGAGAGAGACAGGTAAATCATTGAAGTGCATCCACACTGACAATGGTGGGTATACCTCTCAAAACCTGTCTTGATTGTTTATCAGGGAAACAACATAGAGTTTCATTTGTTAAAACTGCTTCTCATGTTAATAAAGTGCATGCATTAGATTTGGTTTATTCTGATGTTTGTGGTCCTATGAGGACAAAAACCTTGGGTGGGGCATTGTATTTTGTTACTTTTATAAATGATGCATCTAGGTGGATTTGGGTTTATGCTTTGAAATCCAAGGACGAGGTCTTTCGTGTGTTTAAATTGTTTCGTGCTATGGTCGAGAGAGAGACAGGTAAATCATTGAAGTGCATCCGCATTGACAATGGTGGTGAATACATTGGCGACTTTCACGAGTACTACAAGTCCCTGGGTATACGGCATGAACAGACGGTTCCCAAGACCCCCCAGCATAATGGTGTAGCTGAGCGAATGAATTTCACCATTATTGAGAGAATCAGATGCATGTTATCCCATGCGAAATTGCCCAAGATGTTCTGGGGAGAAGCAATGCACACAGCGGTGTATTTGATAAACAAGTCTCCATCAGCCCCATTGAATGGAGAAGTACCTGAGAAGGTGTGGACTGGACATGATCCATCGTACAGTCATCTCAGGGTGTTTGGATGCAGGGCATCCGTTCACGTACCAAAGGATGAGAGGTCCAAGCTCGACATGAAGATCAAGCAGTGTGTGTTCTTAGTGTACGGTGACGAAAAGTTCGGTTATAAATTGTGGGATCCGACCGAGAGGAAGCTCGTCAGGAGCAGAGATATGATTTTCTTTGAAGATCAGTGTATAGAAGACATTGGTAAGCCAGAGAAGAATCAACTTAGTTCAAGTGAGCTAGAGGACATGGATCCGATTATTCCTCCTGTGGTGCCTGATGACGGGGGAGTACAGTAAGGTGCAGAGGACGAGAGAGTTCCTTCAGAAGATGGACCAGGGGAGCAGATTTCCCACTTGATCCACCCGTTGAGCCACGGTGAGGAGGTCATCTAGGACGACATGTACCATCCAAGAGATACTTACCACATGAGTACATTATGTTGATGATGGGGGAGAGCCGAAGATTATTCTCGAGGCCCTAGCCGATGAGCGTAAGGGGGAGTGGTTGAAAGCTATGCAAGAGGAGATGAAATCCTTGCATAAGAACCACACCTATGATATGGTGAAACTGCCTAAGGGCAAGAAAGCTTTGAGCAACAAGTGGGTATTCAGAAAGAAGGTTGAGCTGAAGAATTTACAGACGAGGTTCAAGGCCAGACTTGTGGTGAAAGGGTTTGGTCATAGGAAAGGAATAGACTTCGAAGAGATATTCTCACCAGTGGTGAAGATGACATCCATACGGATGTTGCTTGGGTTGGCGGCTAGCATGGATCTGGAGATAGAGCAGTTAGATGTTAAAACTGCCTTTCTCCATGGTGACCTGGAAGAAGAGAACTACATGCACCAACCAGAGGGGTTCGAAGTCAAGGGCAAGGAGCATATGGTGTGTAGGCTGAGGAAGAACTTGTATGGGCTGAAACAAGCTCCACGACAATGGTACAAGAAGTTCAACTCGTTTATGTTGAAACATGGGTATGACAGAACGGAGTCGGACCACTGTGTGTTCACGGGCAAGTTCTCAGATGGTGATTTCTTAGTTCTGCTATTATACGTTGATGACATGCTCATCATGGGAAAAGACATCAAGAAGATCGACGGCTGAAACAGGAGTTGGGCAAGTCTTTTGCGATGAAAGACTTGGGTCTGGCTAGAAAGATCCTAGGAATAGAGATAACCCGTGACAGAAGTAGCAGGAAGGTTTGACTGTCACAAGAGCGGTATATTGAGAAAGTCCTAGAGTGGTTCAATATGAATGCCGAAGCCAGTCAGTACTCCACTGGATGGTCACTTCAGATTGAGCGACAGGCAGTGTCCCAAGACGAAGGCAGAGGTGGATGAGCTGCAGAAGATACCCTACACGTCAGCTGTAGGAAGTTTGCTGTATGTTATGGTGTGTACATGCCCAGACATAACATATGCGGTTGGTGTTGTTAGCCGGTTTCTTGTCAATCCTGGTAAAGAGCATTGGGCAGCGGTGAAATGGATACTGCGGTATCTAAGAGGCTCATCTAGGTTGAGCTTATGTTATGGTGACGGTAAACCTGTGTTAGAGGGCTACACGATGCATGCGAGATATGGCAGTGACATGACTCCAGAAGTCTACATCGGGTTCATGTTCACATTTGCGGGGGCGGTTTCTTGCAGCAAGCTACGAGAAAGTCGTAGCATTGTCAACTACGAAGCCGAGCACATTGCAGTCACAGAGGCATGTAAAGAGATGCTTTGGATGAAGAGGTTCCTACAGGAACTTAGCCTGAAGCAGGAGGAGCACATGGTCTATTGCTATAGTCAGAGTGCTATACACTTGAGCAAGAATCCAAGTCAGCATTCCAAGTCAAAGCACATAGAGATTCGATATCACTGGATCAGGGATACTTTGGAACAGAAGGTGTTACAGCTTGAGAGGGTCCACATGGACGATAATGGGTCAGATATGATGACCAAGGCCTTGCTTAAGGGCAAGTTTGAGGTTTGTAGAAACCTAGCTGGCTTAAAGAAGGTGAATCCCTCCTGGGTCAAAAAGGGGAAGATTCGATGGGTTTTTTTGACCAGTTGTCCTTTCGCAACTGGGATGCGCAAATTCCTTTCACAACTGGGATGCGCAAGTCCTTTCGCAACTAGGATGCGCAAGTCCTTTCGCAACTAGGATGCGGAAAGGAGTTTCCTAAAACTATAAAAAATAGTTCCTAGGATTTTTCTACGTATGTTGTGTTGATGAGAAAAACACAAGAGGGCTATCAAAGGTGAGAGAGAGAGGGAGAAAGAGAGAGAGGAAGCTTGTAGAAGGGAGGTTATGCTTGTGGAGGTGATCTACGATGCGCCTATATCTCGGCCGCTCCTACGTCCTCGTAATCGGTGAGATCTCTCTGGTTTTCTTTATTCTTTCATTATTCATCCACTCCTGCGTGAGTGAAGAAGATTGTAACGTTCTACTTCATAGTGGATTGTTGATCTGGACGAGGTCCCGTGGTTTTTACCTCTTTGAGGGTTTTCCACGTAAAAATCTCTTGTGTGGTGTGTGATTGATGCTTTGATTTATTTCATTGCTTTATTATCCATAATTCTGGTTTGTTTCGGGAGGCTAGATCCTAAGGTTTGTGCAAGGCATCCTAACAGAGGCACGCCACTCATGATAGAAAAATTCCTTTTTTAATGTTTTCAATTAATAATGAGAGATAACTTATCTTAAAATGATCACGTAGAGTCCAATCAAGCCATTGAGTCTACCTAACCAAGCTGAACCTTGAGTAGTACTCCAATCTAAGTTTTCAGGTATTTGAAGAATGGTGTTGAGATATACATGCAATGAAATATAACATCTCGTGCCATGAACCTAAAACCACGTGTTTAGATCTGTAACATATCGGGAATGAGGCGAATCTATGCAACTCAATGACATCACGTGCTGCAAACATAAAATCACACAGAAAGTGTTACAGTGGATTGCCAAATTAAGTATGCCTCAGCACTACGGAAATGAGATGCCGTCACATCGAGATAAATCATCCAATGGGAATTGCTTCGGGATTGTGCCAAATCAAGAGGATTCGAGATAAGTATGCCCACTAGCATATAAGTTCCAAGTTTGGAATAGATGGGATGTCGAATTGCTTAGATATGTAACTAGTTGTAAATGAAATATATAAAGTACCTTGAGGAGCACAGTATCTGCATGAGGGATTGACTCGAACATGTTCCCTCAACCGCGTCTATTTTCGTACTCTTTGGCAACGTGGCAATTACATGTGGTTGATCAAACACGGTGCATTTAACGTGTGGGAATGCATCAGCAATGGACCGAGCTACAGCCCCTGTTCCACCCCCAACATCAACCAATGACCGGACCCCGTCAAAAACCTGACTGTACTCTTTAACAACCAAACTCATGATGAACCGTGCATCACTGGCCATGGTTTCGTTAAAGAAGCCACTAAGCTCAGGACTTTGGGCTGCGCCTTCCCAGAAATTAACTCCGTTTTCTGTCTCGAAGGCTGTGGTTTCATTGCCTTGGAACCAAGAACTTAAGAAATTCCAAGGTGTTAATAGCATCGGGTCTAGATTCCCTAGCACGAAGGGTGTCAAACTGGCTGCGGCATCTCTGCAGAGGAGTCTAGAAGGTGGCGTGAGAACATACCCTTCTTCAACTCCTCCTTGATTGCCGTTGATATTTTCTACAGAAAAAAAGCCCGAGTGGACCAACAGGTGCATCAGGCGGCCTAAGCAAGGGGTTTTGGATGAGTCGATGGAAAGTGCACCAACCAACTCAGAGAGAGTCATTGGACGGCCATGATTGTGGATGATGTCTGGTACGCCTAGCTGAACGATACACTTGAGGGACAAGGAATTCACGTACTGAAAGAGATGGTTCCATACGTGGGTTTGGGCTTGCAACAGCTCATGGGCACTCTCTCCTTCAATGGCCGCCATCACTAACTCCTGTCTTCAACATCTGCTCATTCACAACCCTATATGTAGAGATAGATTTGGTTACATTAACCCTACACGCTACTTTTGCTCTGTATGAAGAGGTCGGTTCCTCTACGAATCCCTGCAAAACAAGTATGGTCTACAAGGGTAGCGCCTGGGGCCCACTGTGTTTAAGGGATAGGAAATTTCTGTGCCGTCCCTTCTCGTTGGTCCACGTCATTTCCCGATAACTCCAGCTAACAAGATATGCCTCATTTCTATCTCCCAAATAGATTGCTAACAAGTCTCATGGCCCCATCATAAAGTATCAGATCCACACAGTTCATAAATTTCTCCATACAATTGCACGGAATGAAATAAAAAAAACGAGGCATATCCAAGTCTCAAGACACTAGAGAAACAATGGGAAATGGATGCCTACCATTGAAAACTTCTTAAGGACAACGGAAGGTTCTCATCAAGTTGATATTTGTGTTTTCCCTTCGTTCAGGTCTATGTGACAATACGAAGAGGTTAGATGATAAATAAACCTTACAGTGGACCCTAGAAAGGTTTCAATCATAGTTGTTCAATCCTTGCTATGGTGTGGTCCACTTGAGCTTTGGATGTGACTCGTTTTTGGCATATTTCTCTATAGTTGAATTTAAAAATTGATGGACGGTGTGGATCTAAAATATAAATCAGAGAATTGGTGGACAGTGTGGATCTAAAATATAAATCAGAAAAGTTCCACACTCTAAAAAGTGATGTTATGTAGCATTGGGAGAGAGAAATCCGGTATCTGTTGGCTGGCACTGAATTTCCCTTTTAACACAGACGGTCCGCACTCGAATATGAAATACATACTGTGCATCTTGTGAGCCTCCTCATGAGAACCGTTAAATAGCAAGATTCACGTTATAAAAAAAAAAAAACTCAGCTAGAAAACACACGGGTATCAACGTAAACAACACCTACTTACCTACCTATTCACTTTTGGTGGCCCACCTAAATTTTGGAGAGAAATTTCCGACTGTACGACCCATTTATAGCCCATTTCCGAGAGGAAGCCCACCTCATTTTACCTTCCAAGAATAAGCCCCAGCTGTACGGACGCCTTCCCAAAGGTCGAAAATGACCCTGCTTTTTCCTTCAACGGATCAGCTGGTACTCGACGACGAGCGCTGACGCTCCTCGAACTCTGAGTTGGACGAACGGTTCAAAAGAGATCAACGTTACGTGGGCCCCACAGTTATGTATTTATTATATCCACAACGTTCATCCATATTTCGATATTTCGAGATCATTTCGGACCATTATGAAAAAAAAAAAAAAATCATATCCAAAGATCAACTAGACCACACCACAAAGAGCAGCAGAAAATTGATCAATTTTCACCGTTGAAACTTTCGTAGGGCCCACCATAACACTTATTTTCCATCCAATCTATTCATAAGGTCACAAATACCTGGATGAAGAGGAAAAACAAATTTCATAATGATCCAAAACTTCTGCGACTCCTAAAAGGGTTTCAATGGTAGACGTTCAATCCTCTACTGCCTTTCTTTTATTTTTCAAAAAAGAATTTTCATTTCATATAGAAAAATAAGAACAAGGGACATCACCAAGGCAGCCTGTTGGATGAAAAATCCCAGCAGGGGCCAGCACTATGTGAAAAATGGAAAAAAAATGACGGATTTAGAGACGGTTCTGGACCGTCTCTAAAATTGCTTGGTTTAAAGACGCTTTAGAGACGGTCGTAAACCGTCTCTAAACTTTTAGACGGCCCTTGACCGTCCTAAATATTGTCTTAAAAATTTAAACGTCCATAAATCATTTAAGACGGTCAAAAACCGTCGTTAACTGAGGATAAAAGACGGCCATTGACCGTCTGAAATAGGAGACGGTCTCTGACCGTCTTATATGTAGCCATTTGAGACGGTCAAAGACCGTCCGTATTAGAGACGGCCATTGGCCGTCTCTTACTAGCAATCTGAGACTGTCATTGGCCGTCTCAATTAGAGACGGTCATTGGCCGGCTTTTCCTGCAATGCGAGACTATCAAAAATAGTCTGTATTAGAGACGGTTCTCATCTGTCTCCATTTGAGACTGTGAAAGACCGTCTCTATTAGAGACGGTCCTTAGCCGTCTTATACTGGTCATTTGAGCTATTAGAGACGGTCCTAAACCGTCTCTAATGCTCATGTAAAAAATTAAGAACAAAAAAAATTATGAATTTCGAAAAAAAAAAAAAGTTTAAAAGCTTAGAAAAATAATTAACAATGTTTAAGAAAAAAATTTAGATTTTGAAAAAAAAAATGTAATTTTATAAAAAACTAGATTTTGAAAAAAAAAATTAAGAACTTTGAATAATGTTGATCATTTTGAAAAAAAAAAAAAAAGAAGAAGATTTCGATAAAAAAATGATATTTTGAAAAAGAAAATTTATAAAATTAAATAAAATTGTGAAAAAATTGACAAATTGTAAAAAAATATATATTTTTAAAAAAAGAAAACTAGATTTTGTATTTTGACAAGAAAAATTAAAAAGTTATATAGCAAGATTTCGATAAAAAAAAATGATATTTAGAAAAGAAAATTTAAAAAATTAAACAAAATTGTGAAAAAATTGATAAATTGTAAAAAAAATATATATATATTTTTAAAAAAAGAAAACTAGATTTTGTATTTTGACAATAAAAATTGAAAAGTTATATAACAAAAGTGAGATTTTAAAAAAGAAAATTTAAAAAATGAAACAAATTTGTGAAAAACTTGATAAATTGTAAAAAATAAATAAATAAATAAAATAAAAAAAGAAAGCTAGATTTTGTATTTTGACAAGAAAAATTGAATAGTTAGATAACAAAAGTGAGATTTTGATGATGTGTTGTATATCCTTATCGCTCCTATATTTCTCCAACCCATTTTTGGGGCGGGTATAAAAAATTGTGTAGATTTAAATCTTAAGTGGACCACACCACTGGAAAGAATGATAATATAGTACCTCACAATTAAAAATTATAAAGAGCCCATCGTAAGGTTTTAGTAATGTTTATCTGCAATCCAACCTGTTGATAATGTAAAGAAGATCTAGATGAAGGTAAACTACAAAGATCAAATTGATCCAAAACTTTTGTGGCCTTCAAAAGGTTTTTAATAGTTATTCATCATTGTTTTGATTGGTATGGCCCACCTGAGATTATTGAGTTCTTATGATTTGAAATCACATCCTAAAATATGATGGAAAAATATATGGACGGTGTCGATATACATAAAATATATTAAGGTGGGCCTTACATGGTTGAGTAACACCCATGAAGGAGTTACCTAAATAGTGAAATGGTACTATAAGGTCACCTCATGGGAACTTCTCATGAGGTTAATTTGTGTGTGCCCCACCATGATGTGTGTAGAACATCAACACCATGCATTTGATGTGTCCCCTTTAAGTCCAAAAATCGATCAGATATCTGAAACTTAGGTGGGCCATAGCATCTAAAACTATGTGAAGACTTCTCTAAAACATATAAAAGCATTTGGTGGGGCCCACATGAGTTTTGGATGTGTATGAAACTTGGTCTAACTCCTCATCCAAGTGGGACACACATAATGAATGGGCTGGATCTATGAAGCACATCTAGGTGGGCCTAATAAATGATTATGAATGTTTTAATGGGAGGGTAACCCTCTCAACTATAGTATGTGGTGTGGCCCACCCAAGTCATGGATCGACTTTATTTTTAAGCTCTAAAACGTACCTCCCCATAGGATCTTATTAGAGACTGACGATGCTTAGGGGGCTCCATGGGGCCCATTTCAATATATTTGTTTTATCTAAACCGTCCATAAATTTTGAAATATTATTTCAATGCATGAGCTCAAAAAGTAGAAAATATTAAAAGTCTAAGTGGACCACACCATAAGAAATAATGAAAAATAAATTTATAACATTAGTATGTGGTGTGGTCCACCTACAGCTTCGATTTGACTCATTTTTTGGATCAACCCTAAAAATGAGTCGTTAAAATTAATGGACAGAGTGGATAATTAACATACACAATGGTGAGCCCCAGAAGCCTTAAAATAATGAAAATTCAGGATCAACCCACACTATTCATCCATTTTTCGAGATAATTTTAGAGAACTATCTAAAAAATGATTCATATCAAAAGATTAATTAAATGAACCACACCACAAATAAGGGGAACAAATTGGCTACTCCCCCTGACACCATCCAATGGCTTGTGGTTGGTGCTATATGGGCCCCACCATGATGTATGTGTTTAATCAATGTCGTCCATCTATTTTGATAAAAAAATAATATTTTGAAAAAAAATATAAAAAATTAACCAAAATTGTGAACAATTTGATAAATTGTAAAAAAATATATATTTTTTAAAAAAGAAAATTAGATTTTGTGTTTTGACAAGAAAAATTAAAAAGTTATATTACAAGATTTCAATAAAAAAAATGATATTTTGAAAAAGAAAATTTAAAAAATTAAACAAAAATGTGAAAATTTTGACAAATTGAAAAAAATATATATTTTTGAAAAAGAAAACTAGATTTTGTATTTTGACAAGAAAATTTGAAAAGTTATAGATAACAAAAGTGAGATTTAAAAAATGATATTTAAAAAAAGAAATATTAAGAAATTAAAAAAGTTGTGAAAATTTTGACAAATTGTAAAAAAATATATATTTTAAAAAAGAAAACTAGATTTTGTATTTTGACAAGAAAAATTGAAAAGTTAGATAACATAAGTGAGATTTTAAAAAATGATATTTTGAAAAAGAAAATTTAAAAAGTTTTTAAAAAATTGTGAAAAAATATATATTTTTTAAAAAAGAAAACTAGATTTTGTATTTTGTCAAGAAAAATTGAAAAGTTAGATAATAAAAGTGAGATTTTGATTTTAAAAAATGATATTTTGACAAATAAAATTTTAAAAATTAAACAAAATTGTGAAAAAATTGTCAAATTGTAAAAAAAAATATATTTTAAAAAAAAGAAAACTAGATTTTGTATTCTGACAAGAAAAATTGGAAAGTACTTAGATAACACAAGTTAGATTTTGAGGTCCACTGTTATTTATTTATTTTATCCACTCCATTCATCCATGTTAACAGATAATTTGAGGTCTAAATAACAAAAGGAAGCATATCCAATGCTCAAGTGGACCACACCACAAGAAATAGTGTGATTGAACCTCTGCCATTGAAAATTTCTTGGAGGCCATAGAAGTTTTGGATCAAGCTGATGTTTGTGTTTTCTATTCATTCAAATATTTTTAATATTATGAACAACCTTTAACTATTTTTGGACAATCTGATTAGTCCAGATTGAAGAGTGAATAACTTCAGATGTTTAAATCAAAATTCACTCAAATTGTTGATCAATCTTGTTTGCCCAATATCTTTTTTATATGTAACATGATGAGGTTAGTAACTAGTCAAATTGGGGGTAATGATCAGTAAAATAAAGTGAATGGACCAGACATGTAAAATGGGTCAAATATTCTAGTCAAAATTGTGACCCAACTCATTGACACCCTGAAACTCTAAGAATTAATGTAAGTTTTGTAGGGCTCATCATAATGTGTGTCGAACATCAACACTGTGCATTTAATAGAAGTTTTGGATTAAGCTGATGTTTGTGTTTTCCCTTCATTCATATCTTTTTGATATTATGAACATGTTGGATGACAAACATTATTGTGGGCCCACCATAATGTATGGCCCTACGACCCTTTTTTTAAAAAAACTTTTGAACCAGTTGGATTTCAAATAAACATTACGATGGGCCTTAGGATAGTTTCAATGGTGGGAATCACCCTCCCGTTGTTTTCTATGGTAGGGTCTACTACAGCTTTTTATCTGTCTCATTCTTTGGCTCGTGACTTAAAATGATATCTCAAAATGGATGGATGGTATGAATATAACAAACACATCATAAGTTTTTATATTTTTTAAATATTATATATATGGAAAAGGTTCTATTTTTCGAGCTAATGGGAACTCCCCGTGAGGTCGAGCTGTGTGGGCCCCATCATGACGTGTGTCAAAAATCAACACCGTGCATTTGATGGGTCCCCTTTAAATTATGGGATATCCCAAAAATCACCGTATCTGAGAACTCTCGGTGGGCTATACCATCTAAAATCATGTGAAGACATGCCTAAAACATATAAAAGCACTTGGTGGACCATATCAACCGATCGAAAAGGACCATATCAATCGATCGAAAAGGACCAAAGCTCAAGTGGACCATACCACAGAAACAATGGGAATAATGATTTCCACCGTTGAAATCTTCCTATGGCCTACTGATGATATTTATTTGTCATCCAACCTGTTCAATAGATCACAAATACATGGATGAAGGGAAAACTAAAATATCAACTTGATCCAAAACTTCAGTGGCCTCCCAAAATTTTTCAATGGTAGACGTTCAATTTATACTATTTCCTATGATGTGGTCCACTTCAGATTTTTATGGGCTTCAATTTTGACCTTACGTAATAAAACTATATGTTAAAATGGATGGATGGAGTGGATAAATTGAATAAATCATAGTGGGCCCCATAGGACGCTTAGGGTATAAGGAAATAGTGTTAAATGAATTTTGATCATTAAAAATGTTCTGGGGTCCACAAAAGTTTTGGATCAAGCTGATATATATATATTTTTCCCTTCATCTGGGTCTTTATGACCAAATCAACAGATTGGATATCAAATAAACAGTACGGTGGGCCTTAGGAGGATTTTTATTGTGAATATCCATTCATTAATTTTATCCGGTTGTGTGGCCCACCTAGGATTTATATCCCTATCACTGGTGGTCGATGCTCATGGCCCCCACCATGATATATGTGTTTCATCCATGCCGTCCATATATTTTTACAGATAATTTTACTTAAATGAGACCGAAAATGAGATATATCCAAATCTCAAGTGGACCACATTATAGGAAACAGTGTTGAATGAGCGTCGACCATTAAAAACATTTTGGTAGCCATAAAAGTTTTTTATCAAGCTAATTTTTGTTTTTTCCCTTCATCTGGTCCTGTATGACCAAATCAACAGATTGGATGTCAAATAAACAGTACAGTGGGCCTTAGGAGGATTTTAATGGTGGATATCCAATCACTATTGTTCTCATGTGGTGTGGACCACCTGAGATTTATATTCCTCTAATTTTTGGCGTAAAAATCTAAAATGATTTTTAAAAATGGATGAACGGAATGGATGAAACACATACATCATGATAGGGCCCACAGAGAACCGACCACCACAGCCCAAAATTGGGCGCGCGCCCAAAATCGAGCCGCGCGCTCCCAATCCCCAAATCGGCACCCTCCTCCATCTACCCTCTCTCTCTCTCTCTCTCACCGCTACCCTCCCTCGCCGCCCTCCCTCACACCCTCTCTCACTCTCGCGCATCCTCTCTCTCTTTCTCGGTCCTCTCTCCACCGCGCCGCCTCTCTCTCTGTCTGTTTCTCTCGGTGCTCTCTCTCTCTCTCGCGTCTCCACACAAGGTATCTCTTTCTCTCTCTCTCTCTCTCTCTTTCTCTCTCTCTTTCTCGCTCAATCTCTCTCAATCTCAATACCTATTGAAGCGATTTGGGGATTCGGGGATTTAGGGATTTAGGGATTTGGGGATTTAGGGATTTGGGGATTTGGGGATTTAGGGATTTAGGGCATGTTTGGACGGGCCCATCCCATGGGATTGGATTGCATTAGGGTGGATGGCAAGTAATGATGGTTATGTCATTGGATTGTTGGCAATCCCATGGGATTGCTATATCCAGGAATTCACCACCGAGTATGTTTGGCTCGCCTGGCCAATCCCGGGATTACGTCAGCCAATCCCAGGATTGCTCCGTCTAACCAAACATGTCCCAAGCAAAATAGATGGGATTAAGAGGGAATATCATGAAAGGACCCACATTTCGATCGGACCTGCTGATTAGGTCATCGAAGAAGAAGATAGGTAAGGGATCTTTTTTCTGATTTTGGGGTTTTGGACCTTCTGATTTTCTCATCCATCATGGACCCACGTTTCGGACCATTTCCTTTGAGTTATATGGCTCCACGGTTTAGAGCGTTTGGTTTGAGTTTGGATTTTTTTTTCCTTCTTGGCGTTGGGGTTTTTGGACAGTCAGTTTTTTTTTTCTTCTAATTTCATTTTATTACCAGATGTATGCTTTAGAATTACATGGGGCCATGGCTTGGTCCCATGATATAATTTCTCAGTTTGTTAATTATTACTTGTAGTAATAATCCTAATGTATGTACCGCATCTAAATCTCTAAAACCTATGTACCCGCATCCACCAGCCGCTAAAACCTACCGCATCTTTGGTCATCAACGGCAATAGAAAGTTGTTGAGCTCCCACCTGCTGCCAATCTGAGAAGGTGATGTTGCATTTTGATTTTTAGTCTTCATTTTGGTTATGAATCTCTATTTGGATGACTGGATCATGGAAAGTTGTTTTGAGGATTTTTGCATGTAAGGTGTATGTTGATATGCTTGTGAGAATACTGATTTGGTTTGTGATTTGATTGGAAGCCCATGAGGACCCCACACGATGCAAATGTTTTATGCCCATCGACCACTTGTCGTATGCACTAGGCCTTATTTCAAGTTTCTCTGACTAACTCCTTGACAATCAAATCATTTTCATCCTTTTGAATGTTTTGAATGAGATCAAATTATGAACTGTCTATCTATTCTGCAAAACTATAAGGATCTAGTGATATTCAAGAATGAAGGATTTGTTTGAGAGCGGGTGTCAACACCATGCTCCAGTTCTACACGATGACACTTTGAGACGCAAGATGACACCCAACACCATCCTCATCATGATAAGAAACTCGATTTTGAGTTTGTGAGGAAGACTCGATTTTGTGTTATGCTTAGTCCGAAATCATTTGTGTTATGCTTAGTCTGAAATCATTCTTTCAATGAACTTTCACTTGGAAAGAACAAAGAAACACAGATTATAATCTAGTGAGTTTTGTTAATTCTTATTACCTTTCAAAAAAAAAAAAAAAAAAAGCAGTGGGTGGGAACAAGTCAGTTCTGTTGAAAGAATGGCGATGGAACCTTAAAGTTTCTGGTGGGTGCTGCATACCAAAATTGGATGCTTAAAAGTTAGTCAACTGTCCACATTCATCGCTACAGATTGGCCCACCTGATTCATGGATCGCTTTGATTTTGGGTACAATAGCTCATGTACCCATGTGGAACCTGCATAATGAACGGCCCAAATTCATTTAAGGCCTCTCACACTGGAGTATGTGACCTGCAGTATCCAGGTGTGTGAATCTGCATGTTTCATCAACAAATTACAAAGATCAGGATCCTTCATTCTCAAAGATCTGATTTTATATTTTATATTTTATTTATATTCTTTTTAAAGTGATAGGCTGATTCTACCCTCTGAATGTAGACCACTCACTATTTTACCTTTAACCAGCCATTTCGTAGCTATCAGTTGGATGGTTAGGATTGCTTGATCAATGTATTTTTTTTTATAGATATGCTCCATCCACAATGTGCCCCACAATTTGGATGGTCTGGATAGTTGTACATGAGTGCCACAGTTGAGGAGTATGAGATACCACCATTTTTTTTTTTACATAGTGTGCTTATCACATGAGTCTAGCCCATGAGTGATGATTTACAGTGTACCGCAGTATGGTAATTTACCGAACTCTTGAGAAATAGAGAAATAGGTGATTTTATTCCAAAACAGAACAGGACAAAAAACTCATTTAAAATATAAGAAGGAACATATTTTATTCCTACAGATCCTAAAAAGAAGAAAAAAAAAAACAGCCTTCCAATTATTTTATTTGTGAGTTGAACCATAGATTATTTTATTTTATTTTTTAATAATAGTTTGAATTCAAATTGGCCCATTATTCCTAACAGCCTTAAAAATATCTTCCATGAAAAAATTACAAAAACAAACGATCGATAATTACCTTAAATTCAAAATCAAAATCAAATTGGAATCCTCTACCCAAAAAATGAAATATATAGATGCATATTTCAAAATCAAAATCAAAATCCTTTACCAAAAATGATTGTCTATGTTTGTATAGCCCGCAAATTGATTAAGCCTTGTAAATGGATATATATATATATATATATATATATATATATATATATATATATATATATATATATAGATGCATATTTTTTTGTGATTGGTGAACACATGTGTGGCATGTTTTGATAGTTTATGAAAAGCCTCTTTTTTATTGTATCTCACTTTTTATATGCTGCATGCACGTGATATCAGACATGGATTTGATGCCCCCGAGCAAGAATTGGATGACGAAACCTTAACCTGAACCACACCCTAAACCTGTAACCTAAATCTATTCTCAATTACCTAAACTCATAACCTATAACCTAAACCTAAACCTATAACCCTAAACATATTCTCAAATTCCAAAAGCTATAGTTATAACCTAAACCTAAACCTTAACCTATAACCTAAACCTAAACTTATAACCTTAACCTAAACCTCATCTCGGGATTGCTATATCCAGTCTGTTTGGCACGCCTGACCATGATGTATGCATTTTATCCATGTTGTCTGTACATTTTGCCAGATCATTTTGCCAGATCTTTATTCATTACACTGCAAAAGCCTATAGTTGCTTCTCTTGTTGAATACTTATAAAATAAATATTATGGTAGTTTACATTGTCTATTGGGCAATGGATTTATCTGACTTCAACTTCCATCCATGATGTTTGGTTGGTTAACTTTTGAAGAATACATACTGTTCAAATGAGTCAAATACATGATATAGACTTACAATCTCAAATGGAAAATTTTCCCATGGTACAAGTGCAGGGAAAACTTTCCACATATCAACTTGCATTTGGATCAGTTGGCCTCCACATCACCCATCTGGACCGTCCATTAGGAAAACATTACAAGGAAAACATCTCCACAACATCAATCCAACTTAGGCATGTATGAGAATGTGAAAGTATTACAGCACAGGAAACAGTTTGATTGAACATCTACCATTGAAAATTTTTTGGAGGCCAAAGAAGTTTTGGATCAAGTTGATGTTTGTGCTTTCTCTTCATCCATGTCTTTGTGATCATATTAACAAGTTGGATGACAAATAAAAATTACTTTAGACCCTAGGAAGGTTTCAACAGTGGAAATTTGGATTTTCTTATTAGTAAATTTTAACTGAACTCGTTCTTTTGAAAAATAGAAAAATGGGAATATTAGTAAATATAGATTTTCTTATTAAGAAGAAAATGGAAGATGGATTGAAAAAACATAAAAGAGTTTTACAGAAATTATTTGTTCCAAACAGGACATTTATCAAAGGAGCACTATTGGGTGATATTTAAGATTTTCATAATAAATAGATTAAGAGCCAATGATAATTATAAGTAGACTTGCAGCCAAAAATAATTATAAGTCGGTCGGTAAGATAAGATGCATGATTTTCCTTTTCAATTGTTAGTCATAGATTGACTGTACTTGTTTCAATTTTCTTGGATGGATGATGAATGTATTTGGGAATGTAAATGAAAATAAAAAACTTATAATATATATATATATATATATATATATATATATATATATATGTTATCAATGGAGGATACCTTGTTTAGGGGGACATGAAATTGTTGTAGCTTATGGTATGGTGCCCCATATTGGTTGTATGTTACTAGTATGTAGTAGATAATACTAGGTTCAATAGTAGATAATACTAGAAAATCCCTAAACCTAAACCTACACCTAATCCTAATCTACTCCTTAACTTGAATCCAAACCTAAACCTATACTTATAACCTAAAACTATTCTCAAATCTCAAAACCTATAACGTAAACCTGAATCCAAACCCGAACTCGAATTCCTAAACCTTAACCTAAACATATAACCTATAACCTATAACCTAAGCCTATACCTAAACCTAAAACCTAAAGCTAAAGTTAAACCTATAACTTAAACCTAAACTCAAATCCCTAAACCTTAACCTAAACCTACAACCTAAACTTAAACTTATAACCTTAACCCTAAACCTACACCTAATCCTAATCTCAACTCCCTAACATAAACCTAAACTTAAACTTGAAAACCCAAAACTAAACCCGAACCCGAACCCGATCCCGATTTCTAAACCTAAACTTAAGACCTTAACCTAAACCTATTCTCAAATCCCAAAACCTATAACCTAAACCTAAACCTATAACCTATAACCTAAACCTAAACCTAAACTTGAAAACCCAAACTTAAACCCAATCACGAACCCGAACCCGAATTCCTAAACCTAAACCTTAACGTATTTTCAAATCCTAAACCTAAACCTACACCTAATCCTAATCTCAACTCCCTAACCTAAACCTAAACCTAAACTTCAAAACCCAAACCTAAACCCGATCCCGAACCCGAGACACGATTTCATAAACCTAAACCTTAACATATTCTCAATTCCCTAAACCTGTAGCTTATAAGTCCTAAAACCTTAACCTTAACCTAAACCTATAACCTTAAAACCAAAACCTATGACCTAAAACCTTAACCTAAACTTATAACCTAAACTTATAACCTAACCTTAACCTAAACCTAAAATCTAAACACCAATAACTTAAAACCTAAACCTAAACCTAAAACCTAAATGTATTCTCAAATCCCTAAACCTAAACCTACACCTAATCCTAATCTCAACTCCCTAACCTAAACCTAAACCTAAACTTGAAAACCCAAACCTAAACTTGATCTCGAACCCGAACCCGATTTCATAAACCTAAACCTTAACATATTCTCAATTCCCTATACTTATAGCTTATAAGTCTTAAAACCTCGAACACAACCTAAATCTATAACCTTAAAACCAAAACCTATGACCTAAAACCTTAACCTATAACCTATAACCTAAACTTATAACCTAACCTTAACCTAAACCTAAAATCTAAACACCAATGACTTAAAACCTAGACCTAAACCTAAAACCTAAATGTATTCTCAAATCCTAAACCTAAACCTACACCTAATCCTAATCTCAACTCCCTAACCTAAACCTAAACTTAAACTTGAAAACCCAAACATAAACCCGATCTCGAACCCGAACCCGAACCCAAACTCGATTCCTACAAAGCCTAAACCTTAACCTATTCTCACTTCCCTAAACCTATAGCTTATAACCTAAACCTAAACCTAAACCTAAACATTAACCCAAACCTATAACCTTAACCTAAACCAAAACTTATGACCTAAAACCTAATTGTATTCTCAAATCTCTAAACCTAAACCTACACCTAATCTAATCTCAACTCCTTAACCTAAACCTAAACTTAAACTTGAAAACCCAAACCTAAACCCGATCCCGATCCCGAACCCGAACCCGAACCCGAACCCGATTCCTAAACCTAAACCTTAACCTATTCTCAATTCTCTAAACCTATAGCTTATAACCTAAACCTAAACCTAAACCTAAACCTTAACCTAAACCTATAACCTTAACCTAAACCAAAACTTATGACCTAAAACCTAAATGTATTCTCAAATCTCTAAACCTAAACCTACACCTAATCTAATCTCAACTCCTAACCTAAACCTAAACCTAAACTTGAAAACCCAAACCTAAAACCCGATCCCAAACCCGAACCCGATTTCCTAAACCTAAACCTTAACCTATTCTCAAATCCCTAAACTTAAACCTACACCTAATCTTAATCTAAACTCCCTAACCTAAACCTAAACCTTAACCTATTCTCAAATTCCTAAACTTAAACCTACACCTAATCCTAATCTAAACTCCCTAACCTAAACCTAAACCTAAAATTGAAAACCCAAACCTAAACCCAATCCCGAACCCGAGGCAGAATTCCTAAACCTAAATCTTAACCTATTTTCAAATCCCTAAACCTAAACCTACACCTAATCCTAATCTCGACTCCCTAACCTAAACTCGAACCTAAACTTGAAAACCCAAACCTAAACCCGATCCCGATCCCGAACCCGATTTCCTAAACCTAAACCTTAACATATTCTCAATTCCCTAAACCTATAGATTATAAGACCTTAAAACCTTAACCTTAACCTAAACCTATAACCTTAAAACCAAAACCTATGTCCTAAAACCTAAACTTATAACCTATAACCTAACCTTAACCTAAACCTAAAACCTAAACCTTAACCAATACCTAAAACCTAAAAATAAACCTAAAACCTAAATGTATTCTCAAATCCCTAAACCTAAACCTACACCTAATCCTAATCTCAACTCCCTAACCTAAACCCAAACCCGATCTCGAACCCGAACCCGATTTCCTAAACCTAAACCTTAACCTATTCTCAATTCCCTAAACCTATAGCTTATAACCTAAACCTAAACCATAACCTAAACTTATAACCTTAACCTAAACCAAAACTTATGACCTAAAACCTAAATGTATTCTCCAATCTCTAAACCTAAACTTACACCTAATCCTAATCTCAACTCCTAACCTAAACCTAAACCTAAACTTGAAAACCCAAACCTAAACTTGATCCCGAACCCGAACCCGATTTCATAAACCTAAACCTTAACATATTCTCAATTCCCTAAACCTATAGCTTATAAGTCCTAAAACCTTAACACGAACCTAAACCTATAACCTTAAAACCAAAACCTATGACCTAAAACCTTAACCTATAACCTATAACCTAACCTTAACCTAAACCTAAAATCTAAACACCAATAACTTAAAACCTAAACCTAAACCTAAAACCTAAATGTATTCTCAAATCCCTAAACCTAAACCTACACCTAATCCTAGTCTCGACTCCCTAACCTAAACCTAAACTTAAACTTGAAAACCCAAACCTAAACCCGATCCCGAACCCGAACCCAATTCCCTAAACCTAAACCTTAACCTATTCTCAATTCCTAAACCTATAGCTTATAACCTAAACCTAAACCTTAACCTAAACCTATAACTTTAACCTAAACCAAAACTTATGACCTAAAACCTAAATGTATTCTCAAATCTATAAACCTAAACCTACACCTAATCCTAATCTCAACTCCCAAACCTAAACCTAAACCTAAACTTGAAAACCCAAACCTAAAACCCGATCCCAGAACCCGAACCCGATTTCCTAAACCTAAACCTTAAGCTATTCTCAAATCCCTAAACTTAAACCTACACCTAATTCTAATCTAAACTCCCTAACTTAAACCTAAACCTAAAATTGAAAACCCAAACCTAAACCCAATCCCGAACCCGAGCCCGAATTCCTAAACCTAAATCTTAACCTATTTTCAAATCCCTAAACCTAAACCTACACCTAATCCTAATCTCGACTCCCTAACCTAAACCTGAACCTAAACTTGAAAACCCAAACCTAAACCCGATCCCGATCCCGAACACAACCCGATTTCCTAAACCTAAACCTTAACATATTCTTAATTCCCTAAACCTATAGCTTATAAGACCTTAAAACCTTAACCTTAACCTAAACCTATAACCTTAAAACCAAAACCTATGACCTAAAACCTTAACCTAAACTTATAACCTAAACTTATAACCTAACCTTAACCTAAACCTAAAATCTAAACACCAATAACTTAAAACCTAAACCTAAACCTAAAACCTAAATGTATTCTCAAATCCCTAAACCTAAACCTACACCTAATCCTAATCTCAACTCCCTAACCTAAACCTAAACCTAAACTTGAAAACCCAAACCTAAACTTGATCTCGAACCCGAACCCGATTTCATAAACCTAAACCTTAACATATTCTCAATTCCCTATACTTATAGCTTATAAGTCTTAAAACCTGAACCTGAACCTAAATCTATAACCTTAAAACCAAAACCTATGACCTAAAACCTTAACCTATAACCTATAACCTAAACTTATAACCTAACCTTAACCTAAACCTAAAATCTAAACACCAATGACTTAAAACCTAGACCTAAACCTAAAACCTAAATGTATTCTCAAATCCCTAAACCTAAACCTACACCTAATCCTAATCTCAACTCCTTAACCTAAACCTAAACTTAAACTTGAAAACCCAAACATAAACCCGATCTCGAACCCGAACCCGAACCCAAACTCGATTCCTAAACCTAAACCTTAACCTATTCTCAATTCCCTAAACCTATAGCTTATAACCTAAACCTAAACCTAAACCTAAACATTAACCCAAACCTATAACCTTAACCTAAACCAAAACTTATGACCTAAAACCTAATTGTATTCTCAAATCTCTAAACCTAAACCTACACCTAATCCTAATCTCAACTCCTTAACCTAAACCTAAACTTAAACTTGAAAACCCAAACCTAAACCCGATCCCGATCCCGAACCCGAACCCGAACCCGAACCCGATTCCCTAAACCTAAACCTTAACCTATTCTCAATTCTCTAAACCTATAGCTTATAACCTAAACCTAAACTAAACCTAAACCTTAACCTAAACCTATAACCTTAACCTAAACCAAAACTTATGACCTAAAACCTAAATGTATTCTCAAATCTCTAAACCTAAACCTACACCTAATCCTAATCTCAACTCCCTAACCTAAACCTAAACCTAAACTTGAAAACCCAAACCTAAAACCCGATCCCAAACCCGAACCCGATTTCCTAAACCTAAACCTTAACCTATTCTCAAATCCCTAAACTTAAACCTACACCTAATCTTAATCTAAACTCCCTAACCTAAACCCTAAACCTTAACCTATTCTCAAATTCCTAAACTTAAACCTACACCTAATCCTAATCTAAACTCCCTAACCTAAACCTAAACCTAAAATTGAAAACCCAAACCTAAACCCAATCCCAACCCGAGGCAATTCCTAAACCTAAATCTTAACCTATTTTCAAATCCCTAAACCTAAACCTACACCCTAATCCTAATCTCGACTCTAACCTAAACCTGAACCTAAACTTGAAAACCCAAACCTAAACCCGATCCCGATCCCGAACCCGATTTCCTAAACCTAAACCTTAACATATTCTCAATTCCCAAACCTATAGATTATAAGACCTTAAAACCTTAACCTTAACCTAAACCTATAACCTTAAAACCAAAACCTATGTCCTAAAACCTAAACTTATAACCTATAACCTAACCTTAACCTAAACCTAAAACCTAAACCTTAACCAATACCTAAAACCTAAAAATAAACCTAAAACCTAAATGTATTCTCAAATCCCTAAACCTAAACCTACACCTAATCCTAATCTCAACTCCCTAACCTAAACCCAAACCCGATCTCGAACCCGAACCCGATTTCCTAAACCTAAACCTTAACCTATTCTCAATTCCCTAAACCTATAGCTTATAACCTAAACCTAAACCATAACCTAAACTTATAACCTTAACCTAAACCAAAACTTATGACCTAAAACCTAAATGTATTCTCCAATCTCTAAACCTAAACTTACACCTAATCCTAATCTCAACTCCCTAACCTAAACCTAAACCTAAACTTGAAAACCCAAACCTAAACTTGATCCCGAACCCGAACCCGATTTCATAAACCTAAACCTTAACATATTCTCAATTCCCTAAACCTATAGCTTATAAGTCCTAAAACCTTAACTCGAACCTAAACCTATAACCTTAAAACCAAAACCTATGACCTAAAACCTTAACCTATAACCTATAACCTAACCTTAACCTAAACCTAAAATCTAAACACCAATAACTTAAAACCTAAACCTAAACCTAAACCTAAATGTATTCTCAAATCCCTAAACCTAAACCTACACCTAATCCTAATCTCAACTCCCTAACCTAAACCTAAACTTAAACTTGAAAACCCAAACCTAAACCCGATCCCGAACCCGAACCCAATTCCCTAAACCTAAACCTTAACCTATTCTCAATTCCCTAAACCTATAGCTTATAACCTAAACCTAAACCTTAACCTAAACCTATAACTTTAACCTAAACCAAAACTTATGACCTAAAACCTAAATGTATTCTCAAATCTATAAACCTAAACCTACACCTAATCCTAATCTCAACTCCCAAACCTAAACCTAAACCTAAACTTGAAAACCCAAACCTAAAACCCGATCCAGGACCAGGGCCGATTTCCTAAACCTAAACCTTAAGCTATTCTCAAATCCCTAAACTTAAACCTACACCTAATCCTAATCTAAACTCCCTAACTTAAACCTAAACCTAAAATTGAAAACCCAAACCTAAACCCAATCCCGAACCCGAGCAGAATTCCTAAACCTAAATCTTAACTTATTTTCAAATCCCTAAACCTAAACCTACACCTAATCCTAATCTCGACTCCCTAACCTAAACTTTGAACCTAAACTTGAAAACCCAAACCTAAACCCGATCCCAGATCCCGAACCCGAACCCGATTTCCTAAACCTAAACCTTAACATATTCTTAATTCCCTAAACTATAGCTTATAAGACCTTAAAACCTTAACCTTAACCTAAACCTATAACCTTAAAACTAAAACCTATGTCCTAAAACCTAAACTTATAACCTATAACCTAACCTTAATCTAAACCTAAAACCTAAACCTTAACCAATACCTAAAACCTAAAAATAAACCTAAAACCTAAATGTATTCTCAAATCCATAAACCTAAACCTACACCTAATCTAAATCTCAACTCCTAACCTAAACCTAAACCCGATCCAGAACCCGAACCCGATTTCCTAAACCTAAACCTAAACCTTAACCTATTCTCAATTCTCTAAACCTATAGCTTATAACCTAAACCTAAACCTTAACCTAAACTTATAACTTTAACCTAAACCAAAACTTATGACCTAAAACCTAAATGTATTCTCAAATCTATAAACCTAAACCTACACCTAATCCTAATCTCAACTCCCTAACCTAAACCTAAACCTAAACTTGAAAACCCAAACCTAAAACCCGATCCCGAACGCGAACCCGATTTCCTAAACCTAAACCTTAACCTATTCTCAAATCCCTAAACTTAAACTTACACCTAATCCTAATCTAAACTCCCTAACTTAAACCTAAACCAAAATTGAAAACCCAAACCTAAACCCAATCCCGAACCCAGCCAGAATTCCTAAACCTAAATCTTAACCTATTTTCAAATCCCTAAACCTAAACCTACACCTAATCCTAATCTCGACTCCCTAACCTAAACCCGAACCTAAACTTGAAAACCCAAACCTAAACCCGATCCCGATCCAGAACCCGAACCCGATTTCTAAACCTAAACCTTAACATATTCTCACTCCCTAAACCTATAGCTTATAAGACCTTAAAACCTTAACCTTAACCTAAACCTATAACCTTAAAACTAAAACCTATGTCCTAAAACCTAAACTTATTACCAATAACCTAACCTTAACCTAAACCTAAAACCTAAACCTTAACCAATACCTAAAACCTAAAAATAAACCTAAAACCTAAATGTATTCTCAAATCCCTAAACCTAAACCTACACCTAATCTAATCTCAACTCCCTAACCTAAACCTAAACCCGATCCAGAACCCGAACTCCGATTTCCTAAACCTAAACCTTAACCTATTCTCAATTCTCTAAACCTATAGCTTATAACCTAAACCTAAACCTTAACCTAAACTTATAACCTTAACGTAAACCAAAACTTATGACCTAAAACCTAAATGTATTCTCAAATCTCTAAACCTAAACCTACACCTAATCCTAATCTCAACTCCCTAACCTAAACCTAAACCTAAACTTGAAAACCCAAACCTAAAACCCGATCCCGAATCCGAACCCGATTTCCTAAACCTAAACCTTAACCTATTCTCAAATCCTAAACTTAAACCTACACCTAATCCTAATCTAAACTCCCTAACCTAAACCTAAACCTAAACTTAAAAACTCAAACCTAAACCCAATCCCGAACCCGAATTCCTAAACCTAAACCTACACCAATCCTAATCTCGACTCCCTAACCTAAACTTTGAACCTAAACTTGAAAACCCAAACCTAAACCCGATCTCGAACCCGAACCCGATTTTACTAAACATAAACCTTAACATATTCTCAATTCCTAAACCTAGCTTATAGGACCTTAAAACCTTAACCTTAACCTAAACCTATAACCTTAAAACCAAAACACGTCTAAAACTTGAACTTATAACCTATAAGCTAACCTTAACCTAAACTTAAAACCTAAACCTTAACCAATACCTAAAACCTAAAAATAAACCTAAAACCTAAATGTATTCTCAAATCCCTAAACCTAAACTTACACCTAATCCTAATCTCAACTCCCTAACCTAAACCTAAACCCGATCCCGAACCCGAACCCGAACCCGATTTCCTAAACCTAAACCTTAACCTATTCTCAATTCCTTAAACCTATAGCTTATAACCTAAATCTTAACCTAAACCTATAACCTTAACCTAAACCAAAACTTATGACCTAAAACCTAAATGTATTGTCAAATCTCTAAACCTAAACCTACACCTAATCCTAATCTCAACTCCCTAACCTAAACCTAAACCTAAACTTGAAAACCCAAACCTAAAACCCGATCCAGAACCCGATTTCCTAAACCTAAACCTTAACCTATTCTCAAATCCCTCAACTTAAACCTACACCTAATCCTAATCTAAACTCTCTAACCTAAACCTAAACCTAAACTTGAAAACCCAAACCTAAACCCAATCCCGAACCCGAACCCGAATTCCTAAACCTAAACCTTAACCTATTTTCAAATCCCTAAACCTAAACCTACACCTAATCCTAATCTCGACTCCCTAACCTAAACCTAAACCTTTTTTTTTTCCTTTTTTTTACTCATGAAGTTAAACTTTATATGTATTATGCGTGGATGAATAATGTATTGTGGATAAGATTGTTTGTGTTTGGATGGATTTAGTTTATGTTTGGATGGATTTACGTAGTTTGGGTTTAGATGGATGTGAATGTGAATGTGATGAAACAGGTGTATATCAATCCTATTTGGATGAAACAGGTGAATGTGAATGAAACAGGTGTATATTAGTCCTGTTTGGATGAAATAGGTGTATATCAGTCCTATTTGGATGAGACAGGTGAATGTGAATGAAACAGGTGTATATCAGTCTTGTTTGGATGAAAAAGGTGTATATCAATTCTGTTTGGATGAAACAGGTGTATGTCAGTCCTGTTTGGATGAAACAGGTGTATATCAGTCCTGTTTGGATGAAACAGGTGTATATCAGTCCTGTTTGGATGAAACAGGTATATGTGAATGAAACATGTGTATATCAGTCCTGTTTGGATGAAACAGGTGAATGTGAATGAAACAGGTGTATATCAGTCCTGTTTGGATGAAACAGGTGAATGTGAATGAAACAGGTGTATATCAGTCCTGTTTGGATGAAACAGGTGAATGTGAATGTGATGAAACAGTTTGGATTTACGTATGTGAATGTGAATGAAACAGGTGTATATCAGTCCTGTTTGGATGAAACAGGTGTATATCAGGTGTATGTCAGTCCTGTTTGGATGAAACAGGTGTATGTGAATGAAACAGGTGTATATCAGTCCTGTTTGGATGAAACAGGTGAATGTGAATGAAACAGGTGTATATCAGTCCTGTTTGGATGAAACAGGTGAACGTGAATGTGATGAAACAGTTGGGATTTATGTATGTGAATGAAACAGGTGTATATCAGTCTTGTTTGGATGAAACAGGTGAATGTGAATGAAACAGGTGTATGTCTTGTTTGGATGAAACAAGTGAATGTGAATGAAACAGGTGTCTTGTTTGGATGAAACAGGTGAATGTGAATGAAACAGGTGTCTTGTTTGGATGAAACAGGTGAATGTGAATGTGATGAAACAGTTTGGATTTACGTAGTTTGTATAACAGGTGTATATCAGGAAGAATACTGTAACAGGTCAAATTTAAAAATGTCCTTTTAAGGGTCATAAGAGACGGCCTATAGCAGTCCTTTAAAAGGACGGTCCATGACCGTCCTTTTAAAGGACGGTCCATAACCGTCCTTTGAAGGCTCATAAGAGACGGTCTATGACAGTCATTTTAAAGGACGGTCCATAACAGTCCTTTTAAAGGACGGTCTATGGCTGTCCTTTTAAAGGACGGTCTATGGCTGTCCTTTTTAGGATCATAAGAGACTGTCCATGACAGTCCATTTTAAGGACGGTCCATGACCGTCCTTTTTTAGGTCAATAAGAATGACGGTTTTCAACCGTCCTTTAAAAAATAAGACACGTCAAAATTTGACGGCCTATGCGACGGTCCATGACCGTCCTTTTTGGTCATTTGAGACGGTTTTAGACCGTCCTTTTTTTGCTGTTTTGGCGTAGTGCAGGGACAAAAACCACAAAGCTGCACAAAAAGAAACTATCTACACTCTCTCAGGGACCTCAGCCCCACTTTATCCAAGAAGGTCAAGTCTCAAGTAACACGAGGGAGGTCTTTGGTGGCCAAGTAATCAACGTTGACCTGGCTAGAGCTGCCCAGACGAGCCAGGCTATCCGCCGGTGCATTTCTTTCTTTGAAAATGGCTCTAAAGACACTGGAGGAAGACCGACTCGAATTTGCAATCCGGTTCAACCACGACTTCCACTTCCAAGATGAGAGGGAAACCCCATTAATCATATCCACTGCTAATGTTGAATCCGTTTCCACCTCCACAGCTTTCAGCCCAAAAGAGGCGCAAAGGGAGAGGCCATCACAAACGGCCCTAAGCTCCATTGCATTGTTTGGGCCAACCCCATAGCCGCTGGAGAACGCGAAGATCAGCGCCCCGCTCTCATTTCTACAAATCCCCCCACCCCCGGAAGGTCCCGAATTACCCAGCGCCGACCTTTTAGTGTTCAGCTTGTACCAACCCATGGGAGGTGGGGACCACCGCACTATCCGAAACTGAATGACAGGGTTCGAACGAGGCTCCCGAGTAGGAGATGACACTGAAAGCCACCAGGATATGCGGCGGATGGTGGCTGAGATAGATCTGGGTACCCTCGAAGCGGCACGCATTTCTAGCTTTCCAGATTTCCCAAACAATAACCAGAGGGGCCATCCTACGGAAGGCCTTGCTGCTAGGCACTTGCGCTGGAGCCGACCACCATTGAGCGCATCTAGCATACAAGTTGAGAGCTTGCAAGTGGGGAATACCAGCTTGGCAGCTAAAGTGCTCCCAGATTTTTTCCGCAAGAAAGCCATGGAGGAATAGATGGTCTAAGGATTCAGTCGTCGAGCTGAACAGTGAAGAGGCGGGGCAGCAGGAGCATTTTGAGGCCATCTGGATTCCTTTGGCCTGGACATTAACATCAACTGGAACTGCACCTTCTATAAGCTTCCAGGCAAATAATTCAATTTTCCTAGGAATCTTCCCACCCCAGATGTGGTTGGCCCATGGCTAGCGTTGGGAGGCACTCCTGCAAAGGTTCCAAGCCGATTTGATAGAGAATGTACCTGAGGGGCTGAGGGGCCAAACACAGATGTCTCGATCACCTGAAGTAGAGAAACCACCCTGGAAGAAGTGGTTGATAGTAGATTTCAGGAGGTAGAAGAATATG
This sequence comes from Magnolia changhungtana, assembly GCA_030180095.1. Classification (NCBI taxonomy): domain Eukaryota; kingdom Viridiplantae; phylum Streptophyta; class Magnoliopsida; order Magnoliales; family Magnoliaceae; genus Magnolia; species Magnolia changhungtana. Next base: position 10,412,262 of record JASAUF010000396.1, on the reverse strand, counting down.
GCCGAAGGGGGCAAGGGACCAGATGGACTGATGACGTCTTTTACCTGAAGGTGAAGCAAGTGGGGAGGGATGGAGGGTGATGCCAGCAGATGAAGAGGGCCCAGCCCTGTCCAATTTGCCTTCCACAGATTTATTTTCCCTTTTCCAATACTCCAACAAGAGTTGGTTTCCACTACCAGGAGGAGGGCCGCAATACTCTTTCAAAGCGGGGAAGCCATAGGAGACAGGATACTTCTGGGTTCCAGGTCCAAGTTCGTGGGGAATTTTTTTATTTTTATTTTTTACATGGAGAACATTATTCTACCTACAATTTTATCTAATACATATTTATATAAATATGTATATATAAGCAAATAAATTTTTTTCTCTCTTTTTTTCATTTCTTTCTTTATTCATTTAATAAGAATATCTTCTAAACCAAAATTAGTTACTCGACGTACCATATATGATTTTGGGATAGGAGAAGCTACTTTAGCCAAATAACCTTGTTATTTTCTAAGATTCCATCAGGTCGATGGTCGAAAATCCATTTCATTCACTTCGCGGACAATTTCAATCAGTTTGCGGTCATTTCTATGCACTTCACGGTCAATTCGCTTCACTTCACGATCATTTCCATGCATTTCACGGTCATTCCCAGCAATTCTGTGTTCATTCACGGTCAATTCGACGCACTTCACGGTCAATTCACTTCACTTCACGGCCATTTCCACGCACTTCGCGGTCAATTCACTTCACTTCACCGTCATTTCCATGCATTTCACGGTCATTCCCAACGATTCCGTGTTCATTCACGGTCAAGTCGACGCACTTCACAGTCAATTCACTTCACTTTATGGCCATTTCCACGCACTTCGCGGTCAATTCACTTCACTTCATCACCGTCATTTCCATGCATTTCACGGTCATTCTAGGCGATTCCGTGTTCATTCACGGTCAATTCGACGCACTTCACGATCAATTCACTTCACTTCATGGCCATTTCCACACACTTTGCTGTCAATTCACTTAACTTCACCGTCATTTCCATGCATTTCATGGTCATTCCCGGCGATTCCATGTTCATTCACGGTCAATTTGACGCACTTCACGGTCAATTCACTTCACTTCACGGCCATTTCCACGCACTTCGCAGTCAATTTACTTCACTTCACCGTCATTTCCATGCATTTCACGATCATTTCCAGCGATTCCGTGTTCATTCACGGTCAATTCGCTTCACTTCACGGCCATTTCCTTGCACTTCGCGGTCAATTCACTTCACTTCACCATCATTTCCATGCATTTCACGGTCATTCCCAGCGATTTTGTGTTCATTCACGGTCAATTCAACGCACTTCACGGTCAATTCACTTCACGACCATTTTCATGCACTTCGCGGTCAATGCACTTCACTTTACCATCATTTCCATGCATTTCACGGTCATTCCCGGCGATTCCATGTTCATTCACTGTCAATTCGACGCACTTCACGATCAATTCACTTCACTTCACGGCCATTTCCACGCACTTCTCGGTCAATTCACTTCACTTCACTGTCATTTCCATGCATTTCACAGTCATTCCCGGCAATTCCGTGTTCATTCACAGTTAATTTGACGCACTTCACGGTCAATTCACTTCACTTCACGGCCATTTCCATGCACTTCACGGTCAATTCCATTCATAAAAATGCCCTCATCCATTGACCCAATCCGATATCAAACGAGAGAGTTAGGAGCGTCTCTGTTGGATCACGCGATTTGGAAAGATTAACAATCCAAATTGCAAAATGGCGATCGAAGAGTTCCAACGTGCTTTTGGGATATCGAACTGTTTCAAAATTGGCTAATTCTAGTGCCATTTGGAAGCTTGTCAAATTACCATTCCAATGAGCTCGAAATACTCTAAATTCGACCACTGAAGAGAGAGTTATGAATAGTTACTATTGGACAAGGAAATGAAGGAAAAATTTAGGATCGACAACTGCGATCCCACTTACAGATGCCCAAATGGTCTCAGAATACGACGATTCAAGTCAGGAATGAAAGAGCACTAAAGTACCTTTAGATAACCAAAAATCAACCCAATCTGACATCAAACAAGGGAGTTATAAACGTTTCCATTGGATCGTGCGATTTGGAAAGATTAACAGTGCAAATTGTGAAATGATGATCAAAGAGTTCCAACGTGCTTTTAGGATATCGACCGGTCTCGAAATTAGCCAATTCCAGTTCAATTTGTAGGCTTGTCAAGTTACCATTCTAATGAGCTCAAAATATTTTAAATTCGACCACTAAAGAGAGAGTTATGAAGGTTACGATTGGACAAGGCGATGAAGGAAATGGCCGTGAAGTGAAGTGAATTGACCGTGAAGTGCATCAAATTGACCGTGAATGAAAACAGAATCGCAGGGAATGACCGTGAAATGCATGGAAATGACGGTGAAGTGAAGTGAATTGATCGCAAAGTAAGTGGAAATGGCCGTGAAGTGAAGTGAATTGACCGTGAATGAACACGGAATCGCTGGGAATGACCGTGAAATGCATGAAAATGACGGTGAAGTTAAGTGAATTGACTGCGAAGTGTGTGGAAATGGCCGTGAAGTGAAGTGAATTGATCGTGAAGTGCGTCGAATTGACCGTGAATGAACACGAAATCGCCGGGAATGACCGTGAAATGCATGCAAATGACAGTGAAGTTAAGTGAATTGACCGCAAAGTGCATGGAAATGGCCGTGAAGTGAAGTGAATTGATCGTGAAGTGTGTCGAATTGACCATGAATGAACACGGAATCGCTGGGAATGATCGTGAAATGCATGGAAATGACGGTGAAGTGAAGTGCGTGGAAATGGCCATGAAGTGAAGTGAATTGACCGTGAAGTGCATCGAATTGACCGTGAATGAACACGGAATCGCCAGAATGACCGTGAAATGCATAGAAATGACAGTGAAGTTAAGTGAATTGACCGCAAAGTGCGTGGAAATGGCCGTGAAGTGAAGTGAATCGACCTTGAAGTGCGCCGAATTGACTGTGAATGAACACAAAATCGTCGGGAATGACCGTAAAATGCATGGAAATGACGGTGAAGTTAAGTGAATTGACCACGAAGTGCATGGAAATGGCCATGAAGTGAAGTAAATTGACCGTGAAGTGCGTTGAATTGACCGTGAATGAACACGGAATTACCGAGAATGACCGCGAAATGCATGGAAATGACCGTGAAGTGATGGGAATTGACCGTGAAGTACATGGAAATGACCGTGAAGTGAAGATAATTGACTGTGAAGTTATGGAAATGACTACGAATCTAAACGGAATCGCCAGAAATGACCATGAAATGCATGAAAATGACCATGAGGTGAAGCGAATTGACTGTGAAATTCGTGAAAATGATCGTGAAGTGAAGGGAATTGACCGTGAAATGTGTGGAAATGACCATCAATCAACACGGAATTGTGGGGAATGACCGTGAAATGCATGAAAATGACCATTAAGTGAAGCGAATTGACCGTGAAGTGCATAGAAATGACCACAAACTGATTGAAATTGTTCGCGAAGTGAATGAAATGGATTTTCGACCATCGACTTGATAGAATCTTGGAACATAACAAGGTTAGTTGGCTAAAGTAGTTTCTCCTACCCTAAAATCATACATGGTATGTCAAGTAACTAATTTTGGTTTAGAAGATATTCTTATTAAATGAATAAAGAAAGAAATGAAAAAATAAGGGAAAAAAATTTTTATATGCTTATATATACATTTTTATATAAATATTTATTAGAGAAAATTGTAGGTAGAGTAAAGTTCTACATGTAAAAATAAAAAATAAAAAAAAATTTGAATAGACCATTACGGACTACAGTTATGGCTACGGCTTTAATCCTTAGCTATATCTTCGATCGTTGAAAAGAGTTCCAATACATCGAAGTACATATTAAAATGCCTTCGATAGATAGCGAAAGACATGGGCTGTCGCTATGGCTACGGTTATAATTCGTAGGTTACAAGGCTTTTTTTTTTTTCATGTTGTAATCCCCACCGCCTTTGTGGATCCTTTTATGAGGTATGTGTTATATCCAAACCGTCCATCTATTTGGCGAACTCGTATTAAGTCTTGAAACGAAAAATAAGACAGATTTAGCTATCAAGTGGACCACACTGTAAAAGGCAGTGGAGGATTGAACGTCTACCATTGAAACCCTTTTAGGGGTCGCAGAAGTTTCGGATCATTATGAAATTTGTTTTTCCTCTTCATCCAGTTCTTTGTGACCTTATGAATAGATTGGATGGAAAATAAATGTTATGGTGGGCCTTATAAAAGTTTCAACGGTGAAAATCAATTTTCTGCTGCTCTTTGTGGTGTGGTTCAGTTGATCTTTGGGTATGATTTTTATTTTTATTTTCAATAATGCTCCGAAATGATCTCGAAATATGGATGAACGTTGTGGATATAATAAATACATAACTGTGGGGTCCATGTAACTTTGATATCTTTGGAACCGTTCGTGCAACTCGGAGTACGAGGAGCGTCAGCGGCCGATCCTCTTGCGGAAGGAAAAGCAGGGGCATTTTCGACCTTTGGGAAGGCGTCCGTACCGCTGGGGCTTATTCTTGGAAGGTAAAATGAGGTGGGCTTCGTCTCGGAAATGGGCCATAAATGGGTCGTACAGTCGAAAATTTCTCAATTTTGGAATGGATTGGGTTCTTGGGTTTTGGTGCGTAGCTTCAGCATGGTGGGGCTCAACTGATGAAGGGGTTAGATGACATATAAACGACACCAACGACTCCACAATGAAGATTCTACTATTGCTGCTTTTCCCAGGCCGGAGAAGGGCTTCTGTTGCTATTGGCCAAACAAAGGGGCGTACTCCTTCCCAATGCCCTCCATTTTCTCATTGGTGTCCCCATTAGGCTGGATTTCAGAGCAAAGACTTAACGTCCGGATGCATCTGATGGATGAATTGGATGGCATATATCATGGTGGCCCTACATACTCAAACTTATGTAATTACAGACACATTTGGGAGCTTGTATTTGAGTGGATTGGAATCTAAAGCATAATAACACGGGAATTAAGATGATTTAGAATGCATATGTTTGGCAGCTTTTAATTGGAATGCACTTAATAATAAATAAATAAACCATGGAAATTTCATAAATCTTGGAAATGTACAGCCTTCCAAGAGTGTCCCAACAAAAAGGGAGAGGACATTTCCTATCATATGAACCTATCTGCACAAAAAAGACCCCCGGGTTAACTGACAAATGAAAACCAAGGACGCCAAAACAAGCTCAAGACAAAGCTGCAGGGACGCCCCGTTAGGCGTTCCTAATGGTCCCCAGACCAGCACAATCCATGGCTAGAGCGCCCCCAACCAACTTCGGAAGGGCAGGCCTGGATTTATACACTATTCAGATTTCTTTCGCTGGCCAGTCTGGCCAAAGCATCTGCCACCAAGTTTCCTTCTTGGAAGATGTGTCTGAAAGAAAGGTTGAGGAGCCCACGGAATTGCTGGATTGCTCCCACCTTGTACTAGATGTTCCAAGAAGAAGGAGCGCTAATGTCTTCAACCGCATTCACAATGGTCACAGAATCTGTTTCGACAATATGTTGGAGAGGGCCAGCTTGGAGCAAATCGTAGTGCCATCAAGCATGGCTTGGGCTTCGGCTATAGTATTCGTAGAATGGTCATAATTTCTGTGGAATACAAAAATCAGATTGTCGTGATGGTCCCTACAGACCCCTCCAGCGCCACTCGTTCCTGGGTTCCCTGATAACTAGAATACATTAAAATATTTTAATATATATATGAAGGAATCTAAATTTAATTAACTAAATTAGCTTTAAAATCCATCATAGGATCCCATCATGCTTCTCGTAGAACAACAATATGCTTTGGATGGTTGGATGTAACATGCATCGATCCAACAGCTTCTTGAACTAATATTCTCTCAACTCTGCCAACTCCAGTGGTGTCATCCTATATAGGGTCAATGCAGGTTATAATATTTGATAAAATAATTGTAATAATCTTATTAAAATATATACTTGGCCAAAAAATAATAAAATTTTAAACCTTGGGTGGGCCATAAACGTAATGACTCATCAACATTTTTTAACTGTCGATTTATATGGCTAATGGTTGGACAATTCAGATCATTCTATTGATGTACTTTTTAGTGTTGCAATTGGTAATTAGATTATTTTGACTGTGTCATCAGCTTGCCATGCGAACAATAGATTAGTAACTTACCGAAACATTTGTTATATGCGGAACTATTTTACCTTTAAAAGCATTTAACTCCAATTATATTAGAATCACAGTAAAAAGTAAAATTTTAAAACATACCAAACATATGTAAAAAAATAAAATAAAATGGTTCTGGTGTCATTTACTTCCAAATACATGGCCCCAGATGCCAAAAACAGTCGCCAATAATCCATTTACCCCCAATTACATCACATCCAGAGATATGAAACGACCTGTATCATCATTATCTGCATATAATTAGTCCCAGTATGCATCTCACTTAAATGAGATTATGGAAAATGACCCATATGTGCCATTCTATCGTACGTGTGTCAGATCATGAACATCCACAAGGGAGACTAGCCACTAAAATGCATTTGCCTCACATTCCAGCTGGTCCACTTAATTATTATGCAGGCCATGTTTGTACATCTAATGTTGACCGTTAGTAGGATTCTTTTCATATTTTTTTTTTAAAAAAATTTTGTTAATACCTCCATGGTCCACCTAAACAGGATACTTTCTGATTTAATCCCAAGGCTTCTGAAGATCGAATACTTCCTGATTTAATCCCAAGGCATTTGTTGTAGTATAGTCATTTTATTTTAGAAGCATATGTCATTCAAGCTGACCTTTAAAGAGGATGCTTATGAAAGGGAAAACTTTCCAGCTACAAAATATCCTTACAGGCATTAGATATATAATCTTTATATACATGGAGATTCACTTTACAGGAGCATTGCAAGTGTTTGATGGTGGTTTTCCTTTCCTTGACATTGTCTGATATATGATTTTGTCACTGGTTTCCTCTTCAATCTAAATGAAGTGATTTAAACATGTCCATCTAATAAATGCAGGATATCAACTGAACCTGCTGCCTTTTCTAGTCAGCAACATGGTGCCTCATTTCAAAACCAAAGCAGCAATGATAATTTGTTCCAGCAAAATCTAGGCATATCCAATGATCTCTCAAGTGATCCCAACCAACGTTCACACAGGTGGTTACTACTTGGTTTAAGTAAATAAATCTTCAAGTATAGGACTAGCCCACCTTTTGATGGCTATCTATTAGTTCTTTCGAGTAGTATATCATGATACACGTAGATGCTAAGATTCTTTCATTCCTTGAACAATACTCATTCACACTCAAATATTTAAATACTTGTGACAGATAATAATGTTTTCCAATGAATTGTATGTACAAAAACACTTAATTCCAAAGGGAAACAGAGTCATCTTCTTTGAACTTTGCTCTTTTCTTACTTTCTTTTAGTTTGGTAATTCTCTTGAACTGTCGGTGCTTTGTAATATCCGCTGAAGAAAGTCTGTATTAATTTAGAATAGTTCTGTAGTCCTGGAGTCCCAATTCTTTTCTTCTTCTTCTTCTTCTTCTTCTTCTTCTTCTTCTTTTTTTTTTTTTTTTTTTTTTTTTTTTTTTTTTTTTTGGCCTTCCTAGAAATTTCTGATAGCCCTTTACCAGTAATTACATTTATCACATGGCTATATGTGGATAAATGTGATCCAGCCATTCCATTGTTTTTGAAATTTTCAGAATACACCAAGAAGAAGTCATCTGCCGAATCAGCCTTTAATGACCCTTTTACGACTCCTTTCATTTGACTTCCTAGTTAGAATAAAGAAGCCCCCAATCCTAGAAATCTTATGATCTCTTCTTCCAAAAAATTCTAATTTCCATTATGACAAACATGATTAGTGGTCTCGACAACATAAAGAAGCACATTTTAAGTGCTTAATTGCAATAAAATATGTGATAAATACTACGGCTGAGACTTAGCCTGCCATTTTTTCACACTGTTACAAGATCTGTAAATTTTATAGCTGAATCTCTTTATTACTTTTGTGGTCTTATCCTTATCTTGATTGCATTTGGATCTTTTGTTGGCTGCTGATAATCTGTTTGCATGTTGATGTACCCATTTCGTACACGGGGGGCTCATTATCGTTGATCCACAATATTGATCTTGTGGGATCCATTGCAGATTGAGGATGAGCCAGGCTCTTCTAGATTGAGAGACTGTAACCATTTTTGGGCATGGTCTATTGACAGTGAGTAATAGTGTATTACATTGTGTTTTTGGATTTTCGGTAATTGGCATTTTTTTTTAATACGAGGTTTGCCATCTCATGCACAATGATGTTGATGCAGCAACAGTTAAAATAGTCATGGCTGGAGCTGGGTGTGAAAATGGTAGTAAAGTGGAACAAGTAAGAAATGGCCTTCATATTGTTATATTTAACATTGTTGCTTTGTGGAATAAAACTGCAAATCCCATATAAAAGAGAGGATATGTGGCTATTAGAGTCTTTTTTCTTCACTTCGAAACTAGACTTTATGGAGGATGCGTTTTCTTAGGTTTGAGACATGTCCTACCATTTCTTAGTTATTATTGAGATTAATGCCCCTAAAATTGATTTATCATATTTTATTATGCCTTTCTTTTCATAAAAGATGTTTGAGATCCTATCTTGATCTCTGTAAGTTTATTTGCTGATTTGCTGTTTATTGAGATCCTATCTTTCTTTCTTTCTTCTTCTTACTTGGTTTCTTTCTTTCTTTCTTTCTTTTTTTTTTTTTTTTTTTTTTTTTTCTTTTTTTATTGGTTGAGTGCAGATGATGTCCATTGTTAATGGTCAATCTATGCATTAGTGGCTAGCTGAATCCACAACTCTTCACAACTCTCATATCAAATAACCATCCATGGACAAAATCTCTTCCAACAGGTGGCCAGCCATTGTGGCTCTTCAATTAGTCATTGCACAAAGATGCATAAACTGCTGTGCTAATGATCTGTACAAGAAATATGGTGTTTCAAACTCCTTTTAAGGGCACAGAGTACTTGACCTCTCTATTGTTGTAATTTCCTTGCACATGCAAACAAATGCTTGAAAGAATTATTCTTTTCACTGGCTGTGTAAATCGAACTTCATTCTTCTTGAGAACTTCTAATTTTTTTCTGGAATAATGGCAGGGTTTTGATATGAAACTAATCAATGTAAATCAGACTTGCAAAGTTACAAAGGTGATGCTCCTTTCTCTTTTATTTGGGTTCTTTCTTAGGAATATAGCATTTCTTGGAAACTTGATTAACTTTACATTCCCTTTATGAAACTACTGATTCACTTCACATTCCGTTCTTGTATTTGAAAGTAGAAAATGCATGACAGAACTTTTTCTCTGCATATCATTGTAAAAATCTGTAATAATTTAGAATTGTTCTCATTTAGCACTTATTATGTGGATATATTGTGGAGAAAGACATCTAACAGATGTTTAACTTCATGGAGTGATGAAGTCTCATGGTTATGTTTTCCTTCTGTGTTACATAGGCATACACAACTGATTGTTTGTCAAAATAACTCGTAGTATACTCCAGGTTTGTATTTGGTCTCTTACATTTATAGTTTGTTGAATTCCAAGTTAAACACATAATTTCAGTGGAATGCAGGGTTTTATCCTGTAGGGAGAGAAGGTGTTTAGATCTGATCCCTTATCCTGGTCGGAATACTCAGCTGAGCCAACATGCACATGTAAGGGATCCATTGACACACTTTCTACTTTCCATCATCCAAATTTGAAGTCTCTACATATAATAGTAAATTTATGACAGTGAGTAAGATTGTCTTGTGATCTTCATTTTGTGGCCTATGAAATATATGTTGAACCTAGTAGATCTTCAACAACATAGGGAAGACAAAAACCTTTAAACTAATGGAGTTTCAATGGCCCCATAGTCTCTCTAAATCAACTGTCTTATATGTAGAGATAAAGACAGGTAGTTAGTTTTAAAATTATGATTTAAATATCTTGATACTACAATCAAGAATTTAATGAGTTTGTGACAAAGAATTTAAGCATGGATGGCATTGACTTGAATATATTCGATTTATTTTTTGTGCAATTAGGAAAATCTTTTTCCTTGGGCCACCCAAATGCCAAGATTAGTGTCCTCCATGCAGCCCTGTCTTTTGAAGCCCCCAAATTATTTAAATCATGTGATGTGCAAAACAACATAAACCCATTGTAATCTCCCTTTGTGCAGGTTCTGGACCGTGGTGAGAAGATTGAGCTTCTGGTAGACAAAACAGAGAACCTCCGCTCATAGGAACCTCAATATCATTGAGGGCCTGAACCTACTGAAGGACTCCAAAATACTGGTGCTTATGCCTTTTACTGCTACACAGCTCAACAAAGATCGACAGAAGAAACGAGTCCCTTGGAAACAATGGCAATCATTGGCAACAAGGAGATCATTGACATTAACCAAGGTATGTTAGCTGCTTAGAATGGTGAAGTCACCTTTAAAAAAAAAAAAAAAAAAAAAAAAAAAGTTATATACTTTTTGACAAGAACGATTTTCTCTATTGCTACGGATTGTAGGTGGCCATGATCCTTATAGTCACGGATTTAATCCGTAGCAAAGTTGTAAAGAACTCGGCACCAATGGCTACGGTCTCAAAGTGGGTTTAGTCACCTTTAGCTACGAATTTCCTCCGTAGCTTTTGGCCGATTTACTGGTAGTGTAGCAAAAAGCTGGCGATTTAGCGGCGTCCAGCACAATTGTCAGTAAAGGTACTGACCGCCAGTAAAGCCTTTACCAACCGAGGCATTACTGGCTGTTAGCTGACTGCGGGCAAAGGATTTACCGGCGGTTTTGACCGCCGGTAAAGGCCAGTTTTCTTGTAGTGATTTAATGCCAAGGCATCTAAGATTGGGACCCTTATGGTGGCTTGATCTTTCTCTCTCGTACAGTTAAGTTGCCACGGACCGAATGCAACATAGCAACTGCTGTAGGTTGAGGATAAAACACCTAGGTCAAGTGGGATCCACCATGTTGTTAGTGTGAAATTTACTCCGTCCATCAAGTGCGCCTTCTTGTATTCACCAAATTAACATCCCAAGCATAAGACCCATATTACCACAATCAGGTGGGCCACACAACGGGAAACCATGTAAAGTCATCCTCGTGAGGCTAGCCTGATGAATGGACTGGATGTAATCTACACATGATGGTGGGCCGGGCACGCAAGCCTATGATTGGGTTATCCCTTCCCCACTGTTTCATTTCATGTGGTGTCGCCCACCTGAATGCAGATGGGGCTGATTTTTGTCCTTAGGGATTCGCATCGAGTGGCTCACCTGATTGAAGGAATGAATGGAGCAAACACAACACAATAAGTCCACGGGGTTCGACTGTTGTACGCACTGGAGCTCATTTTAGGGCATGAGCCTAAAATTGAAGCATTTACAAAGCAGAAGTGGACCATGCATACCCTAGGAAACATTGGTAATTGATCGCCTTGGAGACTACAATATATATATATATATATATATATATATATATATATATATATATATATATATATATATATATATATATATATATATATTGTATCAAGCTGATATTTCTTTCCCTCCATCCATGCCTGTGTGAGCTTGTGACCAGGTTGGATGACAATTAAACGATACTATCAGTCCTAAATAGGTTTCAATGGTGAACACCATTATCCCAATTGTTTCCTATGATGCGGTCCACTTGAATTTTAGATATACTTCATTTTTGAGATCATGCCCTAAAATGAGTTGATAAGATGGATGGACAATATGGATTAGACACATACATCACGACGGCCCCCACAGAGTTTACTCAATTACCAAGTAAGCAATCCAACACATTCCCAAATGAAGTTCCGCCTTTAAAAGTTAGGTAGGGCAACAATGATGTTTGTTAGAAATTCAGCCTGTCCATCCATTTTGCCAAATCACAAACTCAAAAATGAGGCATATCTAAAACCTAAGTGGGTTGCAGTGAGGGAAGAAGTGGGTAAGGAAACCTCCTTGAGTCTTGTTGTGAAGATGTTTTGAATTTTGTGGTCCAGGAAACATAACAGAGCCTTGTCGGTCTAACTGACAACGTACATGATTTGTCAGTTTGGGTGGAGTCGGACTCTGTCAATTTGACCGACAGTTGGTGTCAATCTGATTGACGGACATCGATAACTTGGGCAGTTTTGCAGAAATTGGGATGTATGTCTACTCTAGATTAGGGCTTGTAGAGGCGAGACTAATTTTCTCTCAAATACGAGTGTTTTCTTCCTAAAGGCAATGATTTTTATGAGGTGATAGAGTTGTCTATACTTGGAAGGACTTGGAAATGTATTTTCTTAAGAGGCTATGATTTTCCTAGGTACGCATTACAAGAGAAGATCGGGTGATTCTGTAATTGGAGAAGATGAGTAATATAAACTCTAAGAGGCTTTTTATTATAATTAAGATCTCTATTGTTTTGTTCTGTGATTTTTTCTTACAAGGACTTTCTATGCAAAATCAGTGTGTTTTGTGTTTGCTTTCTTGATTGTTTTATTTTTATTGAACATGCTTTCATAAAGTGCATGAGGTGGCCGTGCTATTTGATCCGAATTTTTAATACATAGGGTTAATCTATTTTGTTGAGTTTGAAAATTACAATAAAGTTGTATCAGCGCCAAGCTCAATTTATCACAACAGGTCCCTATTGTCATTTTTTATTTTTTTATTTTTTTATTTTTTGTGTTGAAATAAAAACATTGGATTTTTTTTTTTTCAAAAGATTGTATTATATTTAGGATGAAAGCTATACAGATTGGGGCTTCCTTACATAAAACAGGAGACCCCACGTGAGAAACCGAAAAGATACTTACAGTAAGGCCCCGTGAAAATCACTTTCATCTAATCGAGCCTAAACCAAGTTTGTCAAGAAAAAGCGTATCTCCAAGCTGACGTGGCAGCTCGGACAAGATCTCGAAAGAAGCGAAAGACTCAAAAGCACTACCTAACTGAGCCAGAAAGTCGGCCGGAGAATTGCCCTCCCTGAGAACATGCACAACACTGACATTGGCCCTCTTTCTTAGCCGTTGAATCCTAAGAAGCCACACCTTCCATTTCCAACCTGTTTGAGCCATACCATTGATGAGATCGACTACTAGCCGCGAATCAGACTCAATAATTATTTGGCATAAACCCCTCTGAAGACTGAAAGAAAGGCCGTCATACACCGCTCAAAGTTCAACCACCGTATTGGATCCAAATCCATAGCCAGCTGAAAAGGCAAAGATGAAATCGCCCTTTTTCCCTCTACAAACACCACCTCCCCCGGACCTTCCCGGGTTTCCTCTAGCTGAACCATCAACATTGATTTTCACCCATCTGGGCAAAGGCCTCGCTCACTTGATCACCCCTGGACGGCAATCATCAGAGATGAGGGGGGTAAGTCTAAGTTCCAATGACGTGATGTATTCCTACGACTCCCGCTGACTATTTTATTAATTAAGGCCTCCCACCATTTAATCTTTGCCACCACTCTATCGGAACACGCCGGCCTGCTTTCAAAAATTGCTACATTCCGCGCTCTCATATAATAATGCAAGGAATTATCATGAGATAATCTGATCTGTGATGTAAAGAGTCTGCCGCTACCCACCATTAAGAAATCCTGACTACTATTGAAGTTGCAGGCAAGACGTTAATGCCAAGGCAACTACCAATAGCTGACCAAACTGACTGCGCCATATTGCTGCTAATGAACAAATGGAGAGGAGTTTCAACGTCAACATTAGAAATATTGCAGCAAACACACCTGGATGCGAGGTGGATCCCTCTTGATTGAATGACACTATCCACCGAGACCGCCTCATGAATTACTTTCCATACAAACAGTGACATTTTGGGAGGGAGCTTCGTGTGCCAAACCCACCTAGACCAGCTCTGACTTAGATTGGGGTTTTTGGACACTGACCAAGCTGATTTAACCGTAAATGTCCCTAATGGAGTTAGCGGCCAGAATGGGGAATCTGATTCCTCTGAAGTACAGTAACCGGCCTAAAATATGTGATTAATGTCACCTTGAGGAAGAAATAACAACGCTGGGGGGGGGGGGGGGAGGAGGCCCAAGCGGGCCAATCACCTGACTTACTTGGATATCCTGCAACTTGCGAGGAACTTTTGATTCCGCCAGCTGAAGGAGAGGGCCCAAACCAGTCCAATTAACCTTCCAAAACTTGCATTTACCTTCCCCAACTTGCCATTGGACATGAGACTCAACCGAGGGAATCAAATCCCTAATTCGCTTCCACATGGGAGAGGAAAGCTGTGATGATGTAACCAATCCACTAGAAGACCTATTGGTCAGATACTTCGCCTTCATAAAGCCTCTCCAGATATTGTTCTCCTTCTTGAATCTCAATGTCCAAGTCATTTTCATACGAAAGGCCCTCATAATGTTTACAAGCTTTCTGATCCCAAGACTCCCCTCCTTCCTAGGAGAAGTCTTCAAATTCCAAGCCTTCCAGTGACACTTCTGTTTCCCCTCTGACTAACCCCAAAAGAAGTTTGCCATGTGCTTCTCAATAGTGTTTAACACCTGGGCATGAATATGGACCGCCGCCATAGAATGCACAGGAATACTAGCAAGGACATTTTTTATGAGAACCAGACGCCCCGCTTGGGTCAGAATTCGGGCCTTCCACTCATTGATCAACCCTACCACTTTGTCCACCAAAGGCTTGAAAGCACTAGAAGAAAGACGACCATCCGATATTGGAACCCCCAAATACGTTAAAGCAGAAGATGATTTGCTAAAACCAAGAATACCTTCGATTCTTCTGATCCTAGCGGTAGACAACTTTTTGGGGCTGTAAAAGGAGCATTTCCATTAATTGATTCTTTGACCCGAGGAAGCTTGATATGAATCAATTAACTTCTTGAACTGATGGAGAGAAGCCTTACTCCTGTTAGAGAAGATTAAGGTATCATCGGCATAAAGCAAATGAGAAATCAGAGGGCACCTCCTACTGAGCGCAAAAGGCCGGCTAATCTGAAGAGAATATATATTTTTAACACCTCTGCTAAGAACCTCGGCTGTGATAATGAACAAGCTTGGCGAAAGTGGGTCTCCCTGACTCAAGCCCCTTGAAGACTTAAAGAAACCTGTCATTTCTCCGTTGATGAGAACCAATTGTTCGCCCAACATTTCTCAACCAATTCAATCCAAGTCCGACTGAACCCAAAGTGGGATAGAACCTGAGTAAGGAAATCCCAGCTAACCCTGTCATAGACTTTGTCCATATCTAATTTTAACACAATATTCCCCCTATGAACTGACCTGTTCAATTCCTGAAACAATTCTTGTGCTAATGCAATATTTTCAGCGATGGCCCTGAACAAACGCCCCTTGTTCTGGCAAAATAATCAACAGGAGAATTTGGCTCAGTGATGTTTTATTTAAACCAACATGATTTAAATGATATTTAAACTCGCAAGTATACGAATCAGATGCAGATATAGTACGTATTATGAGATCGTTCCATTCATCATGTTTCTCAATTTATTTAAACCATCTAGGTAAATTTTGAAGAAGTTCCAGATATCAAGTGGGCCCCAAAGTGAAGATTAATGGGCTGATCTGTTCGTTGGACCACTTTCCGAGATCCTCAATGGTTGAAATTTAATATGTACGGTTAATTTACGGCTCCCATCACATGTATGAAGTTTCGAGTTGATCGGGTGGCGGGAACCATGTGATCTTCATTCTGGACCCTTTTCGAGCCCCTTTGGCTTGCTTTCCTCAAATCCCAGGCGTGTAAACTCTTCATTATTGGTTTTCTGAAGTCCATCCCGTGCTCTGGTAGTTTTGGAGCACCAAATTCATGTTTTAAACATCATCTTTCAATACACACTCCTGATTTCATCCTGTAATAAAAACACGAGTAAAATCTGGCATTTAAACATTATCATGTATGTAAGATCAGGTAATTATTGGGTCTGATATGCAATATTCGACCCTCATCACAACCCTCAACCAGCATTTTGCTAGTCCCGAGCAAAACATGTGAAAAATAATTTTAGAAATAAAAGACAATTCCTGTAGACTCAAGTGACTTGTGAATAAATAGCTGAGATGTGAAAATTCTAAGATTCATGATTGGTGTGTGGAATTTTTCTCTTGGAATCAAGCTCTCGGCAGATTTCATAATCAAGTTTAAAATATTAATCCATCAATTAGAACATTCCTAAACATTGAGTTCCACAGGTGTATAGTATCATCTCAGCTTACAATCATTAAAAGATCCAATTGTCAATTTCATGATATCTTTAGTAACCAACAAGAGAAATCAGGACAACCAACTTTCCTCACAGATCATCTTTTCATTCTTTTAGCTTGTGAATTTTTTTTTTTTTATGGGCAGTAACACAAATGAGGGGAATCAAATTCTCACCTATAGGGAGCAAACCTATAGCGAAAACTTGTCACCTAACTTCTTTTTTTTCATATGTCAACTATGGAGAATCAAATCTACACCTATAGGGAGCAAACCTATGGTGAAGATTTAGCCTTGTAATTCTTCTTTTTACCAAGTTAATCATTCGGTTATCGAACCAACACTTAATGTGTAAGCGAGATGTGATATGTGAAATCATGGCTCAATTAATGTTTACAACTTCTAATCCTGGATTAATAATTCAAAATTAACTGTGAAATCAAGCAGATGGCCGAATCCAAGAGTCATAAGTTACCAACATCAGATATCTTATAATGTTAAATTCACAACTATCCTTCAAAATCACTTTGAATTCAACAGAAATTCTAGAAAAAATTGTAAATTTTCACAAATTTTGCTCAAGACCAAGAAAATACTGATTAGGTAATCTAATCTCCCACCCCCAACCTAAAATCTACATTGTCCTCAATGTAAAAGAAATAAGCAAGCAATGCACATGGGATAACGAAAATAAAAGAGGAGTGATGGAAGGATAGTACCTGGACGGAGAATGAAGAAGCTTTCTTAAAAAAAATTGCAATGTAAAAGCGAGTTAGCACAAGAGAGAAATCAACAGAAGCAAAAATAACAAAAAGAAAAACAAAAGAAGATCCTACCTATACCACTTTCGCAGGTGCTCTCGATTGCATTTAGCGCATGCAACAAGCCTTTAAACCCCTAGGTTACCCCTAGTGGACGAGTTGCAGTCTCGTGAAGGTTTGCAGTAATGTTACCACAAACATTGAACTAACTAACTAGAAAAATGAAAAGGAATGAAATAAAAAGCAATACAATAAAGCAAAAGGCTGGGTTGCCTCCCAGGAGCGCTAAGTTTAACGTCTTCAGCCAGACAAGAACGGACCATGAATGAAATAATCTTTATAACCAGGGTCCGCCAAAGAAATTACCTCAATACCTTAATTAACCGATCCCAGACAAGTGATGTGAGTTCCCATGAGCTGTGCTATCTGTAATGAGGTAACTAACACTGTCGTCAAATAATTTAAGGACTTCTGCTCGCACGACTTCTTCCATGTTAGGATCACGCTTCCTTTGCATTTCACGCGACATTTCCACAGCATGATCCATACATACAGTGGGGCATACGCCCTGTATTTCCACTATCTTCCATTCAATTGCTACCTTATATGCTCTAAGAAAATTAAGCAGCCTGCTCGCCTTTATCTTCTCAGAGTTCGAAGTTGTGCTATCAGGAAGAGTCTCAGAGGGATGAAGAGGTTCCACTTTCGCTCTCCATTTTTCAGTCTCCAATATAGGAGTAGAGTCGAGCAGAGCATTGACTTCGTGGATGGGACTATCGATGTCAAAATCCATGCCAGATTGTGCTAGGCAGGTCTCAAGAGGATCTTCAAAAGATGTACGGAAGGAGTCCTGCACTAGACTCTCGATCATGTCCACTTCAGATATGAAATCCAAATCTGCGGATTGTTGTCCTGCATTAAAAACATTGAGTTTAATATTCGTGTTACCAAAGGACAATTTCATAACTCCATTCCGGCAATTTATAATAGCATTAGATGTGGCCAAAAATGGACGACCCAAGATAACTGGGATCTGACTATGAAGATTCTGGACAGGCTGAGTATCTATAACTATGAAATCCACTAGAAAATAAAATTTATCAACCTGGATTAACACGTCTTCAATAACACCCCGGGGCACCTTGACAGATCTATCAGCTAGTTGTAATGTTACCTTAGTCGGTTTCAACTCGCCAAGTCCTAGCTGCTCATAAACTGAATATGGTAACAAATTGACGCTCGCCCCTAAATCAAGTAATGCCTTCCCGATCTTATGATCTCCTATGCCGCAAGAAATGGTGGGAGCTCCTGGATCCCTAAATTTAGGAGGGGTGTTATGTTGAATCATGGAGCCGAGTCATTTCTAAGGAAGACTTTCTTATGAACATTCTGCTTACGCTTTTGAGTGCATAAATCTTTAAGAAACTTAGCTTAAGCAGGGACTTGCTTGATAGCGTCAAGCAACGGGATGTTAACTTGCACTTTTTTAAACACATCCAAGATTTCATCAAAGTTATTTATTTTCTTCATTGGTGCCAGACATTGAGGAAAGGGTGCTTTGGGCACGTAAGGTGGCACATTAGTGGCTCCTGGAGAGTCAGAGAGCTTTTGGACTTTGGATGCATTGGTGTGACTCTCTGCTTCATCTTGATCTTCTGTTTTAGAATTTGATTCATCCCCAGGCATCTCTATTATATTATCAATCACTTGCACGACCTAAGGGTAGTGATCGATTTGGCCTGTTCATGATATTGCCCTTGGTTTGAATTAGAGCCAATCTCATACTGTCCCTTAGGATTAGCCTCAGGTTGGCTAGGGAACTTGCCCTTCTCTCTCTCACTCAATGTGGCAGCTAGTTGACCCATTTGTACTTCCAGCTTGGCAATGGATTGCGCATTTACATGTAAGCTTTGCTAGTTGGCAAGTAAGGTTTGTTGGGTGTCTTTTTAGAATTGGAGAGAACTCTGCATAAAAAGATGGAGTGTATCCTCAAGAGATGGTTTCCTTGATTGTGTCGGCAGTTGTTGATATTGTGGAAACTGTTGAAGTTGTTGACTGCCAACTTGAAGGTGCGGTTACATGGGAGGATTTCCAGATGGTCCTCCTTGTCGTGGTCCTTTTGCCCAAGAAAAATTTGGATGTCTAGCCTACCCTGGTTTGTATGTGTTCGAGTAAGGATCATTCTCAGGTTTTTGAAAAGTGTTCATAGCATGAACTTGTTCAGAGAGAAGTTCTGGGGATCTTTGCACTGGAAGGACAAGATTTGCATAGGATGGGCGGGACTAGAACATGTGGCACATGCCTCGACTTGAGCTGTTTGTGGGGTCCATTATTTAATACCGAGCATCAACTTTCTTTGACAGTTATCGAAGCTTGGCACGCGCTACGCACGACTCCTATCTCATATATACCACCTCTCTTTTGTGGTTGGGGACTTGTCACCTCTATTTGAATAGTCCCATTGCTAGGAATTTTCGCTTCAAGTTTCAAAGAAGTTCCAAGCTTGACATCACTTTTGGTCATGAATGACCCTCCACTGAGTGGCATCAACTATGCGACGGTTAAGGGTGTCAGACCGTCATAGAATATTGAACTTGTTGCCACTTCTCAAAACCATGGTGAGGACATTTAAGAAGCAAGTCCTTCCATCTTTCCCAACATTCATGAAAGTGCTCGCCCTCCTTTTGTGTGAAGTTAGTAATTTCTCTACGGAGGGCATTGGTTTTGTGAACAGGGAAGAACTTGTTTAAGAACTTCTTAGACAGTTGGTCCCATGTAGTGATAGATCCAACTTCTAGAGAATTCAACCATGCTTTCGCCTTATCCTTCAAAGAAAAGGAAACAGGAAGTGCGGATCGAATCGTCTCGAGAAGTTTTGGAACTTAAAGGTGGAGCAAATGTCTAGGAATTCTTTCACATGATGATATGGGTCCTCCTTATCCAATCCGTAAAAGGATAGCAACAACTGTATGACTCCAGGTTTAAGTTCAAAGTGTGCTGCCGTATTGGTTGGCAACACTATGCATGAAGGCGCATTAAATTGGACAGGAGCTGAATAATCTCTGAGAGCCTTAACTTCAGTCTCATTCACCATTTCAACAGAATTATTTCTCAATCTTTCACGAAGTGTTCTTTCTATTTCAGGATCAAATGGTGCTAGTTCTATATTCAGATATCTACGTCCTAGCATAAACTATGTTATTGCAATGTAAGAAAGAAAACTAAACTAAGAAGCAACCTAAGAGAAATAAAACTAGACCTAGAAACTATGAGATTCTAAAACAAGTTAAAACTATGTAAATAAGAATGGGAAGAAAGAACCCGGAAAAGGAGATGATTGATGTCAGAAAATTTAAGAAGTTCCTCCTTCACTTAGTAGCTTCCTTCCTCAATTCCTGTAAACAAAAAAAAAAAAAAAACAAATTAAGTTTCCTAAAATAATGATAGAAAAATCCTAAGCAACGGTTAATTTCTAAAAAGAAAGTTTCTAAAAAGGGAAGAATTTCTAAACTAGAAAATAGAAAGTTAATTGAAAGAAGAATCTAAATCTAAAATTAGAAACTAAAAAATTTCTAAAAAATAAAATCCTAGTTTTAAAAATAGAAATTAGAAAAAATAAAGAATTTAGAAAGGGATTAACAAATTAAAAGTTTATTTCAGGACCCTACAAAACAGGAAATAGGTTAGTTTCTAAAATAAAGAAAAGAACTCTAAGTTAGTAAAATCCTAAGCTATGAATTATGATAAGAGAGAATCCTAAATTCAATTTGGAACAAATTGATCCCAAGAACGGCGCCAAAAACTTGATGTTTTATTTAAACCAACATGATTTAAATGATATTTAAACTCGCAAGTATACAAATCAGATGCAGATATGGTACGTATTACGAGATCATTCCATTCATCATGTTTCTCAATTTATTTAAACCGTCTAGGTAAATTTTGAAGAAGTTCCAGATATCAGGTAGGCCCCAAAGTGAAGATTAATGGGCTGATCTGTCCGTTGGACCACTTTCCGAGATCCTTAATGGCTGAAATTTAATATGTACAGTTAATTTATGGCTCCCATCACATGTATGAAGTTTCGAGTTGATCGGGTGGCGGGAACCATGTGATCTTGCATTCTGGACCCTTTTCGAGCCCCTTTGGCTTGCTTTCCTCAAATCCCAGGCGTGTAAACTCTTCATTATTGGTTTTCTGAAGTCCATCCCGTGCTCTGGTAGTTTTGGAGCGCCAAATCCATGTTTTAAACATCATCTTTCAATACACACTCCTGATTTCATCCTGTAATAAAAACACAAGTAAAATCTGGCATTTAAACATTATCATGTATGTAAGATCAGGTAATTACTGGGTCTGATATGCAATATTCGACCCTCATCACAACCCCCAACCAGCATTTTGCTAGTCCCGAGCAAAACATGCGAAAAATAATTTCAGAAATAAAAGATAATTCCTGTAGACTCAAGTGACTTGTGAACAAATAGCTGAGATGTGAAAATTCTAAGATTCATGATTGGTGTGTGGAATTTTTCTCTTGGAATCAAGCTCTCGGCAGATTTCATAATCAAGTTTAAAATATTAATCCATCAATTAGAACATTCCTAAACATTGAGTTCTACAGGTGTATAGTATCATCTCAGCTTACAATCATTAAAAGATCCAATTGTCAATTTCATGATATCTTTAGTAACCAACAAGAGAAATCAGGACAACCAACTTTCCTCACAGATCATCTTTTCATTCTTTTAGCTTGTGATTTTTTTATTTTTTTTTATGGGCAGTAACGCAAATGAGGGGAATCAAATTCTCACCTATAGGAAGCAAACCTGTGCTCTGGTAGTTTTGGAGCGCCAAATCCATGTTTTAAACATCATCTTTCAATACACACTCCTGATTTCATCCTGTAATAAAAACACGAGTAAAATCTGGCATTTAAACATTATCATGTATGTAAGATCAGGTAATTACTGGGTCTGATATGCAATATTCGACCCTCATCACTCAGCCTTGAAGCAACCTTGGCGAATAGTTAGTAAAGTCATGTTCATATGCCATCCAAACAGTTAGTAAAGTCATTTCTATTGAGATGAATTGGAAACACAAAATATTAACTTGATCCAAGCTTAGTGGCTCCGATATTTCAAATGTCTCGTGCAATCCTCACTATTTCTTGTTGTGTGGCTCACTTGATATTTGGATCAGTCTCATCTTTAGGCTCACGTACTAAAATGTTTTGAAAAAATAGAGTGAATTTCAACATCAGGGTGGGCCCTGCCCAGCTTGCGACCACAAATCCAATCTGTCTGAAAGCTAGCGTGGGCAAACCCAAACCATTGATCATATGATAAAGACAATATTATAATGTAATGGAAGAGAACAATTATTGACGGACCTGAATTCAGGGAACTTGCCCACACCACCCGTCACCTAGCTATGGTGATATCCGGAACCCATGTATATCCACTCTCCATCCGTTTTGCTGGTCCATTTTATAGCAGGAACCCAAAATGCTAATGACACCAACCATTGAAAACTTCCTAGGGCCCACTTCAATGTTCATTTTCCATCCAAAAAGTTAATAATGTCACACCTACTTAGATGAAGGATAAACACATATCAGCTTTATCCAAAACTTTAGCGGCTCTAAGAAGCTTTCAATGGTAAGTGTTCAATTACCATTATTTTCTATAGTGTGGTTCACTTGAGCTTCAGATACGTTCATCTTTGGATTCATGCCTAAAATGATAGGGAACGGATGGACGGTGCCAACATGAAACAAATACTCAACCACCTTAGGAATGGTGTGGGCAACACCACCGTTATTCGCATCCTTCATTGAATATTGACTCTTGGACAGCACGCGATACGAGACCATGATACTTCTAATGTTTAACTCTTTTTGTTTGTTTTTTTCCTGTCTGCGACGATAACGTATGGAGCTGCTGGAGGAGGATGCCGACGGACCGGGACCAAGAACTGAGAACGTTCGGTGGCTCCCACAGTGATGTACTTCTCTTATCCACGTGGTTCACCCGTTCCTCCGCATTAGCCCAAAATGTAAGCCCATCCAAAGCGAAATTGGACTACACCGCATGAAATATGAGAGTAATGGCATCCGTTGAAACCTTCCCAGGATCTACAGTGATGTTTATTTGTCATCCCACGTTTTCATAAGCTCATACAGCATGGATGAAGGGAATACACAAATTAATATCAACATGAACTGAAACTTCTATAGCCCCCTCCATAAAGTTTTTAACGGTGGGAGTTCAGTTACTACTTTTTCTTGTGGTGTGGTCCACTTGAGCATGTGATATGCTTCAATTTGGGTTCGTGCCCAAAATGAGATGGAAAATTAAATGGATGGCATGGATAAGACACATCTATCACGGTTGGCCACACAAAGTTTACTCGGTACATGATGAGGTATGAGGTACTGGATACGCAATCGGCGTCCGATGAGCTCTTACGCTTGCTGACGTGGTGAGATTTGAGCGGAAAGCTTGGACCGTAGGTTGCTACGAAGACGGACCCAGCCGAGCAGCCAACCAACTAATAACTTTCAAAGATGCCTGCATGTGCCATTGACAGTGGAGGGGAGCGGATTGGATACTGAATAGCCAAAACGCTACTGAAGTGATGTCGCAAAACGCCATTGGTTAGATACCAATGACGTGTTCCCTGGGAATAAATGCTACTCCGTTAGATCCGTTAACGGATGTTTCTCCGTTTACGCCGTGCATCCACTCGGCCATGAAATTGGATTGTCATAATCAGAAATTTCAGTTTGGCCAACTGTGAATTTATATGATTTATCCACACCTTTCATCTGTTTTTCCATCTAATTTTAGGCGTTGAGCCCAAAATCGAAGCTTATAAAAATCTCAAGTGTACCATATCACAGGAAAAAGTGGAAATAATGATTTCTACCGTTGAAACCTTTCCAGCCCCACGGTGATATTTATTTTTCATCCAAACTATTCAAAGGATAAAAAAAATATGAATGAAGGTATAAAAAATTATGATGTTGATCGAAAACTTCCTTGGCCCTTCAGAATTTTTCAACGGTATAAATTCAATTCACGCTATTTCCTTTGGTGTGGTCGATTTTAGCCTTTTATATGCTTAGGTTTTGAGCTAAAGCCCTAAAATTATTTTATAAAATGGATGGACAACCTAGATAAAATACATAAATCACGATGGACCCACAGAGTTTACTCAATACGCACTCCGCTTCCCTTGGCCACGTACCTGTGCATTTTTTCTGGACGCAAAAGTTCCTTGGAACTCAGGTGGGGTCCACTGTAATGTTTGTGTGAAATCCTCCCCTTCCATCCGTTTTTTTGAGTTTATTTCAGGACATGATGCCAAAAGTGAACTGTATCCAAAGCTCAAGTGGGACATGCTAAAGGAAAATGTGGTTAAATAAATTCCTACCGTTAAAATCTACTTGGGTTTGACAGTGATGTTTACAAGCCATCCATACCATTAATTACTTCATTCCTACTAGGATGAACTGAAATAAAAAAAATTAGCATGACTCAAAACTTCTGTGGCCTATGAATATTTCAACTATGGACGTGTAATTATCATGTTTTTGACCCACTTGAGCTCTGGAAACGGTTCATTTTTGGCTTCATGTCCTGAATGGAACTCAAAAAATGGATGGAAGGGTAGGATTTCTCACAAACATCATAGTGGGCCCCACCTGATTCCCAGCATAGGAACTTAATGCAAAAGTCTTTGGCAGGGAATCTACGTCCTTTTTTTGCCTTAAGATAAATAATTACCTGTGCATGGCCGAGTGCGTTCACGGCCTAAATGGAAAAACATCCACTAACGGATCTCCGTTGGAAGAGCATTTAATAGAAGGAAACAGCCGATTGGTATCCACCAATGCCATTTTGCCACATCACTTTAATAGCATTTTGGCTACTGAAGCATTCAGTATCCGATCCGCTCTCACAGTGGAGGCGGCTTCCGTTAAAGGGGGTCGTTTGACTGCAGAAGCGGCTTCGGTGGATCCCTGGCTATGGGGCGACGTCGGTTCGAATGGTAGTTCAAATCAAACCAAGCCTCATAGTCAGGCCGGTTGAAAAATAATAATAAACCAACCTTAAACTAAAGCAGTTCTGCTTCCATTACGCTCAAAGCTCGATTTGATTTAGCTTCACTTGATTCAGCTCATAGATTGTATGCATACTATTTCCTATGGTGTGATCCACTTGAGCTTTGGATATGATTCAATTTTAGGAACATGTTCTAAAATAATATGTAAAAATGGATGGACAACATGGATAATACATATACATGATAATGGGGATAATACATAATACATATACATGAATGTATACTGTTTCCTATGGTTTGTTTGAACTTATCAAGCCTCCGCTCAAATATTTGGACCAAACCAAACTAGGCTCGTATAATATGTACTAAACCAAGCTCAAATAGTAAGAATAGGCTTGAAACTTAGCTCATGTAAAGCTCAAACAAGAGGTGTCGCATAAACAAGCCAAACCGGCTTGTGTACAACTCTATTTGCAATGGATCCTAAGTAAGAGCCTTGTAATGAAAATGAAAGTGTTATGCATCATTTTCTGCTCGCATTGGATGCAATATCTACTTTACGGGATTTTGAATTTTTCAAGGACTTCAATGAATTTTAAAAGTAAATACATCCAGAGTTCCAGTGAACAAACATTAAGAGAAAAAATAAAAAGAAAAAAATAATAAATAAGTGGAGATAAAATTGTGTTGTTATTGTGCTATGTGTGGGATGTTGGTATGAACTGGTGGTGATGTGAGAATAGAAAGAGAAAAATTGAGTATTTTTATATGGAAAGATCTTCCAGGCCTCACTATGAAGGCCCTCCTCTCGTGCGCGTACATGACACGATAGAATGAAGCCCACACTTTCTTGACTATTTTTAATTATCGGTTCTAGTTTGATTTTATTGAAATACATGGTTGACTCAAATATAAAAGTGTGTTTGTCTTGGGGTCACCGCTAGTTAAAAGAAGCTTGAAATTTATGGTTGGCTAGAAACCGCAGAATGGCTTAAATGTTAAGGAATCTTAAGATTCTCCAACTCAAATGACTCCCACGGTTGGTATATGATAGTAGATTTTGGATAAGGGCCTCAATTATGGAAAATGAAGGGGTTAGGCACCATTTTTCGCTCGTGTAACACATGGTCTCTACTTTATGAAACCATGCGATTTTTTAGTGAGTTTAGAATAATTTGCAATATTATAGATTTAAGCCATACTGTGTTAGGCCCTATGGCTAAAGTAGGCAAGGTAAAGAAAAAAGGAGCAGTAACAACATATATATAGTGTTAAGCGACACTACATAGGTTTTTTAGGACCCAGACAGGGAAAATATATATAAAAGAATATGAAAGCAAAAAAGATGTGAGTGGGTATAGATATTATTGGTGTGTAGGATATGTACAAAGTGGAATACAGCTTAACTCAAGATTTCAGAAATAAAGTGAAAAATTAGGCACCCTTTTCATCCAAAAGGGATTATCGGATGTCTCGAATTCTGACCTTGTTGACTTCAGTATCTTTTTTGGCTTTGAAGTTGAAAGACATGGAAATCTTGCAGATGGATTATTTTAGAGAAGACGGAGAGTTAGGAACGTGCTTCAACAATAATGGGAGTTAGTGTTACTATTGGAGCACATTCGGGCAGAGCCAACTTTCCTGAACCAAACTCTGATAGTGTAGATCAGGTTGGGCTGAACTGGGACTCGTCCAGGAAACCGCACACTCGAGAGTAAGCTCGAGCAACATATATACAAAAGCTCATGGACCACTCTTAATTGGTGAGCAGGGGAGTTGGTAGAGACGTGTCAAGTTGTGAGTGAGAGGTGCACAAATACGGTGTTGGGTCCACCATATCCATGGATACAATTTTCTTGACATCGTAAATAGGTTAGGCATCTTTTTGGAATTCTAGGGTGTTCTGTTGGATCATTTCAGGTTGGTACTCCCTCATCCCGATCCATAAATTCCGTGTCCCGGTATTGATCGATTGGACCCGTTGGTTGCCTCTAGGGTCCACTTTTTTACTGTATATGTGTTTTCGTTGGCAATAAACTAAAGTCAACGGGTGGATTTTACATGTTTAGAAACTGTAGAATTGCTTATAGAATGAAAGATCTGAAGATCTCTCATTCCGAAATGATTCCTATGCTTGATTTGTAGTGGAATCCTAAGAAAGGACCTTCCTAATGAAAAATGAAAGCGTTAGGCACCATTTTTTGCCCGCACTAGGTGCAGTCTCTACACTTTTCGAGATTTTGATTTTTTTTCAAGGACTTAAAAGGAGTTTTAGAAGTAAATACATCCAAAGTCCAAGTGGACATATACTAGAGAAAAAAATATAAAGAAAAAATAAAATAAGTGGATATAAAAGTGTGGTGCTGTTGTGCTATATGTCGTATGTTGGTATGAACTAGTGGAGATGTGGGAATAGAAATAGGAAAACTGATTACTCTTATATGGAAATAGCTTCTCGGCGTCACTAATTTTAACTCTATGGCCGATTGGAAAACTTTTTTTTTTTTTTTCAAAGACGAAGATTTCATTTCTCGAGAGAAAAAAATACAGACATTTAGGAGGGTCCATACAAAAAAAGGCGCAGACCCCTCCTATCATATAAGCCTAACTGCACAAAAAATAGCTGAGGAAGAAAGAAAAAACGGAGATCGCAAGGTACCCCATCTAATAAAGCCTAATGGAAAAACATATTGACACAATCAAATCTGCTCATTTTCAGGATTCCTAATTGCATGAAATCAGCCATGGAATCATCACCATAACTCTAGGAATAACCATTAATTTGTAAATATCAATTATTTCCTTATCTTTGCTTATTTCCATACTTAGTCTAGCCTCTTGTATCTACTTAAACAAGAATGTATCATTGTATTTTTTTTTTAAAAAAGGTTAATAGAAATAAAAAAATTTATTCTCTCTTCTTTATTTTTTTTTACATGGTATCAGAGCCTAACTCCGATCCCTAATCTAGACCTCCATGGCTTCTTCGTCTTCCCCTCCAACCTCCACTGTTTCCCCTCCAACCTCCACTGTTTCCTCTCCACATACCCTCCACCCCTCTGACTCCCCTTGTCTAGTCCTTGTCTCTGGTCTCCTTACAGGAGATAATTTCTCAAAATGGCAAAAGGCCATGACTCGAGCACTCAATGCAAAGAACAAACTCAGTTTTGTTGATGGCTTTCTCTCCACCCCAAATCTAAACTCTCTAGAATACAAACAATGGAACCAAACCAAGGACATGGTCCTTACCTGGATTTTAAACTCCATTAGTCCATCTCTAGCCAACTCTCTTGAATACCACACCAATCCATGAGAGGTTTGGATTGACCTTCAATCTCGTTTCAGCCACGGGAATAATGCCCGTCTCTATCACCTCAAATGTGAGCTTTCCTCCCTGCAACAAAACACCACCTCTATCCATGAATCCTACAACTATATCAAACAAATATGGGACAAATTAAGCCACCTTCAAAACAACACTGACCTCAAAGATTTGCAAAAACAAGCAGACGATGAACGCGTCTTCTAGTTCCTTCTTGGCTTCAACGATTCCTTTGCCCAACTCCGAACCCAAATCCTAGCTATGGAACCCCTTCCCCCCCATCACAAAGGTTTTTTCTATTTTGTTTCAGGAAGAGCAGCAGCACCTCCTGCACATCCGTCCACTGCCGACGGAATCCATGGTTTTCACAGCAGCCAACTCTGGCGCCACCCGTAGCAACCTTCGTTGCACTGAATGTGGTAAAACGGGTCACACCCGTGACCTTTGCTGGCATATTATCGGGTACCCATCTAGCCGTGACCCACGCTCCAAGCCACGCCCCTCTCTTCTCGGAAAACCACCATCCAGCTTTCTCCTCAGATTTCTCACTGGTACCTGGACTGACGCCGAAGCTCTACCAAAAACTGCTGGATCTACTCAACCCGACACCCACCTCCTCCAATTTTGTCGATAATGTCACCTCTTCCCCTTCTTCCTTTGACCACCACCACGACTGGGTCATGGATAGCGGCGCTAGCGCACACATGTGCCACAATCCCCGTCGTTTTTCTGCTCTCAAACCCTCACCCACTTCTCTCTTGGTAAAATTACCAAATGGTCATACCCTCTCCATTATGGGTATCGGTCAATGCATATTATCCCCAACCCTTACCCTTTCTAATGTTTATTATATCCCCGACTTTCATTTTAATCTCTTATCTGTCTCTCAGCTTACCTCTAACACCAATTGCATTGTTTCTTTTTCCTCTAAAAATTTTCTGTTTCAGGACTCACAGTCGATGAGGCTGATTGGAGCGGGTGATTTATGCAATGGGCTTTATGTGTATCGGCCCAACAATGTTCTGGCTCTCTCCATTTAAACCACTGCTAATAAAGACTTATGGCATCGCCGCCTAGGTCATCCTTCCCATCTTTTCATTCCTCAATTATTTAATAATTCAAATGTTATTTCGAATTGTGATGTTTGTGCTCGTTCTAAACACACACGTTTATCTTTTTCTTCTAATGATAATAAAAGTTCTTTTGCTTTCAATAGAATATTTTGTGACATTTGGGGTGGCTATCATACTTCTTCCATTTATGGTTCTCATTATTTTCTCACTATAGTCGATGATTTTTCCAGCACCACTTGGATCTATCTTATGCGTTATAAATCAGAGGCACACACAAATCTGCTCCATTTTTTTGCTCTTGCTCAAACTCAGTTCAATACCATGGTAAAAAAAATTTACACTGATAATGGACAAGAATTTCTTGAAACAAAATTGCAATCTTATCTTCAAACTCACGGCATTATTCATGAACGTACCTGCGTTGAAACTCCGTAGCAAAATAGTGTTGCGGAGCGCAAACACAGGCACCTTCTGAATATTGCTCGAAGTCTTCGCTTCCAAGCACACTTACCTCTAAAATTTTGGGGAGAATGTGTACTCATTGCGGCATATCTCATTAACCGTACACCGAGTCGTATTCTTCACAATAAATCTCCTTTTGAACTTCTCTTCAATACGATTCCAAATTACAATCACCTTCGTGTATTTGGTTGCCTATGCTACGCACAAACCCTTCGTGCCCTTCGAGATAAATTCTCTCCCCGTGCCTCCAAATGCCTATTTCTTGGCCACCATAGGAACCACAAAGCATATAACTCTATAATCTCGACACATAAAAAATCTTCTTTTCTCGAGATGTCACTTTCTATGAAGACATATTTCCCTTTCAAGATCTTTCAGATATTTCCCATCCCTCCATTCCCATTCTCCCCCTACCCGTTCCCGAACCTGTTCCCGAACTAATCCCACCAACCCCATTCCCTCCTCCTACTACCACCACAGACTCTCCTCCTCCTCCCTCTCCTTCTCTTCGTCCTCATCGCGCTACTTCTCACCCAACTTACCTCCAAGATTATGTTTGTCCGACTTTACATGTAGGGCCCACGGCATCATCACTCACTACATTAACCTCAGGTACTGTTCACCCTTTATCTGTTTTTCTTTCATATTCTCGTTTCTCACCTTCTCATCTTACCTTTTTACATGCTCTCACCTCTTCTGTTGAACCTTCTTGCTGTTCCACTGCCCTTCGCCATTCCCATTGGCGTGAAGCAATGTCTAATGAGCTTCGTGCCCTTGAAGCCAATTCCACCTGGACACTTGAACCTCTCCACCCTGAAAAAAAGCCCATTGGTTGCAAATGGGTCTTTAAAATCAAACTCAACATAGATGGTTCCATTGAAAGGTATAAAGCTCGCCTGGTTGCCAAAGGCTATACTCAAATTGAAGGCCTTAATTACCATGAGACTTTTGCCCCTGTTGCAAAAATGACTACTGTTAGGTGCTTGCTCGCTGTAGCCACCGCTCAGTAATGGATCATTCACCAACTTGATGTCAACAATGCCTTCTTACATGGTGATCTTAATGAAGAAGTATACACGACACCACCTCCCAGATATTGCCCTAAGGGGGAGACTCGTGTCTGCCGCCTCTGCAAATCCCTTTATGGCCTCAAACCAGCCTCCTCCCACAATTGGTTTTTAAACTAACCACTGTGCTTCTTGATGCGGGTTTTACTCAATCTCAAGCAGATCAATCTTTATTTACTTTGGTCAGCACCACAAGTATCACCATTGTACTTGTCTATGTTGATGACATTCTAGTTGCTGGCAATGATCTTTCCCAAATTGAGACATTCAAACATGCCCTCTTTACCAATTTCAAAACCAAGGATCTCGGCGCCCTCAAATATTTTCTTAGTCTCGAAGTTGCTCGTTCACAAAAAGGCATCTTCCTTAATCAACGAAAATATGCTCTTGATATTCTGATTAACAGTGGTCAACTTGGCGCCCAGACCACTTCCATTCCCATGGAATAAAACTTGAAACTCATAAATCAAGATGGCGCTCTTCTCTCTGACCCTAGTACCTATCTGCGACTTGTGGGACGCTTCATCTACTTGACCATCACTCGTCCTGATATTGTCTTCGCAGTGAACATCCTCAGTCAATTTATGCATGCTCCTTGCCTTTCGCACATGCAAGCCGCCACTCGTGTTCTTCGATACATCAAAGGCAGCCCAGGCCAAGGCATTCTCTTTCTCTCTTCCAATACTTTACATGTTACTGCCTATACTGATTCAGATTGGGCTAACTATCCTACTACTCGCTGATCCACCACCGGTTATTTCATTCAGCTTGGCACAAGTCCTATTTCATGGCGCACCAAGAAACAAACGACAATCGCTCGCTCTTCCGCTGAAGCTGAATATCGTGCCATGGCCGTCACTACTTGCGAGCTCACCTAGTTAAAACAACTTCTTGCTGATTTTGGCATTTCTCATCCTGAGCCTTTCAGCTTACATTGTGATAATCAATCTGCTCTACACATTGCTCATAATCCTGTGTTCCATGAATGTACCAAGCATATTGAGATTGATTGTCACATTATTCGAGATAAGATCCGGTCTGGTCTCCTCACTGCAGTCCATACGTCATCCCATGAGCAACTTGCGGACATCTTCACCAAAGCCTTAGGCCGAGACCTTTTTCATCATTTCCTATGCAAGTTGGGCATTACGGATCTCCATGCGCCAACTTGAGG